>VZRN01000827.1:1136025-1187518 GCA_013397935.1 Dasyornis broadbenti
AAAACCAAAAAACCCGAAAAAACAAAAAACACCATCCCAAAACCTTCTCAAAAGGTCAGAATGATGAATAATATTTCATCCTGCAGGTTGCACAGTCACTGCATTCCTTTTCAACAACACCAAAACCACATGAGAAAGTTTGCCAATACCTTTGAAGATAGCAGGGAACGAGTCCGCTTACAGAGAGCCTGACTCTCCTACTCAGGCAATACTCAGCTTATAAAACCTAAAATCTGGTAACTGCTTCCACTATTAGCAGCAAATACTCTATAGGTAAATTATCCCTCAATCTGCCAGAACCACTGTCAACATTTAATTAATCTGTCTGAAGGCCTGCTGCTGCCGTAGTGGAGTAAAGGAATTTTTTACAATTTATTTAGAGTTAAATCATAATTCAATTGCCATTTCTAGGCACTTGAACATGCTCTGACTCGGTCCTCATTATTTTTCCTCATTCTGTAAATTAATATCCCTGAATTAATTAATTAATTAATCCCAGGGCACAATGGAGGGATAAACTACCCATGTTCAATACGCAGTTTATGCACGTGAGAAAATCCAGGTTTACAAGCTGCGCTTTCACTTCTTTTCCAATTCAATCAAACTCCTGGAAGGGGCATTTTTTTTTTCCAGGAAACAGTTTGCTGTGAAACTTCTTCAACCCAGAACATGCAGCGCTCTCATGGTGTGTGCTGATATGTTGGCCCATTTAATCTTCTACTATAAGAGACACCACTACACGTGGAGTTACTGTTTTCTGATGAAAATAGTTGGGGTTTTGTTGGTGGTGCCAGCAGCACTTTCAGCAATCGCTACAACAGAGTGAAGCAATTTAGGCCCATTAGGTCCCAACTTCTTACAAATTGTTCCTCAAACCAACTTCTGAATTTGAATAATTTGTTTCAACAAAAACAACAACAACAACAACAATAAAACTAAAGTTATTACACTCCTGGAATTCTCCAGCGATGCAGAAGCAGTGGAAATAACAACAAAACTCCTTGGGAAAAAAAAAAAAAAAAAAACCAAAAAAAAAACTGAAAAAACATTTGCAAACTCCTCTCTTTTGGCCAATGCCCACACCCAGCACAACCTGGAGTTCATCCTGCATCCGTTTGTTTAAACAACTAAAGAACAATGAAACATTTCTGGACATTCCTGCAATTGCCTTCTATCCATCAGCTCTGGCAGCTGCTTGGCAATTCTTCCCCTGGCCTCCAAAATAAACCCACCCTCCGAAGAAAACACTGCAAACCTCTAGAGCCAGCCTGCTCGCCTGCAAAGTGATTAATTCGGGTTTGGAACCCAGGCCAGTGTGCTGATAATGTGGGGAAAACAGAGGGAGAAAAGTGGTGAACAGCTCGGGACGAATTGTTCCTCTTTTGGAGGATACTCTTACCACGCATTAGGTTTTCCAAGGGATGGAAAATGAGCACCCTGGGCAAATTCGAAAGGCTTAAGAGGAGATCTTCCTCATTATCCACCTCCTCACCCCAGGATTCTGGAGACGCCCTTCTTAAATCTAAACTGAAGTCCTTCATGTTGCTCAAGTCTCTGCCAGCTGAAATTCAAGGTCTTCCCTCTCCGAGACACTCCTGAAAATTCCTTCCGTTATTCTATTGATAAAACAGGAATATTTCATAGAACAACATTTACTGATAAGAGGTGAGGGCTGAGATGAAGAGGTGTCTTATGAAACCCAGTGAAGAAACACTTGGGTTATCTCAACCAGATGTTATTAAACTCACCACAGGAATTACTGATTTAGATACGCTGGCCTGGGTTAGGAAGTGTTCAAGCCACACGATTAAAACAGTCTCTTTTAGCTTTAAAATCCACTTATCCTTGCAGCTATTGAACTTGCTAACTTCTCTGGAATTCTTGGGACAATATCAGTTTTTACCATTTTTTTCAGAAAACTATTTGCAAATAAAGGCTTAAAAAGCATCAAGAGAACAAAAGGTTCCCTATTCCTTTAATCATTTTCAAGTCAATATAGAAATTGAGAATCATCTGCCTCGGGATTTATGAATTATATGAAAAGTTAGAGTTCTTACCTACCATGAACACTTTTATCTCATGTCCATCCAACTGTTTCTGGACATGCCCAGTCGTATCCAAGGAAAACTTAATTAATCTTGACTTAAGTCAAAATAAACAATTTAAAGCATTTTAAAATCCTCTCTGGGGCTCAGGAAAAAAAGCAAACAAGCTTTGTAACAGAAGACATAATTTCATTTCACAAGCTCTTAGTAAGTTTTCTTCAAATTGCTCCAACATCTGCGATGATTTTCCAAAAAGAAAGCAAGAAGTAATGTTTGTAGCTAGAGGGCTTGAGTTTGTGTCCCAGCTGATTTTTCCTGACAGTCCTCAAGATGCTCCTGGGAATGCCTTGGACTTTGTTCTGTTTTATTCTATTTCCCCCATCCCTTCTTTCATGAAAAATAAAGAGTCCTGGGGATTTCTGGCAGAGGGAATGGGGGTGTCACCCGTTTGCTCACTTAAACAAAGAGAGCGTTCCCAGCATGCCCAGTGTGCACAAGGATGGCAGACCTAGGGCCCCTCTGAAGCACGGAGTTCCGCTTGCCTGAGTGTCCTTTTTGGATGGAGACAAATAGAATTTTTGGTTTAGGCTGGTATCAGGACAAAGTTCTTCCCCCAGAGGGTGGCTGGGCACTGAACAGGCTCCCCAGGGAATGGCCACAACTCCAAGCCTGTCTGGAAGCATTTGGAAAGCACTTTCAGGCACAAGGTGGGATTGTTTGGGTTTCCTGTGCAGGGCCAAGGCCTGGATTTGATGATCCTGGTGGGTCCCTTTCAACTCCGCATATTTTATATTTCTATGATAATGTATTTTTGCAACCGACTCCACATGCACCTGTATTTACTTAACTTCAAGAGTGTGCTGGACATTGCTGGATTAGGTCTCATCCTCTATAACCTGGTTAAATTCTTCACCCTCCTCAGAAAAAAAAACCGCTGAGATTGTCAAAGACAAGCGCTGAATTTATTTCAGGGCACCCTGAAGGTGATCTAAGTGGGTGGCTTAGAGTTCATTGAACTATCACACATTCACTGCTCGGCCTGGAAACATTTCCAAAATACACAAACCAGCGAGGCAGGATGGAGCAAGGAGGTGTCAAAGAGCTCAGAAGGGCTGGTCAGGACCCAGGAAGGAGAAGGACCTGAGAAAGGCATTCGTGTTGAGGTCAACAGGCTCACACCAGAGACCAGCTATGAACAGCGACTTCCAATCCCTCCAAAGACTTCTGCCAGTGTTTGTTGGCACCACTGGGGATCCAATGACAGCCCACAATTTTATCTTTCCCATGGAGATAACAACAGCCACCTGTCTGTGTGTTGCCGTGAACCTCGAAGGCACAACGTTCGCCCTGTTCGATTAGTCACTGCAGGGCCATGACTCGAGAGAGACCAGAATACAACAGGAAACTGGGGATTTTAAGGAAAAATTTTCTTTACTGGTCTGTTCCTGAAAGGAAAAAAGTTATGGAAACTGTATCCTAAGCAAAATGTGAGAAGTGGGAAAAACTTATCTTTTGCTTTTTTGTTTCCAAATGTAAAATGAAGGCAATTCCCCATTACGTTGTACAGGGCTGCACAGTTCTGGGCAGCAAAAGCAATAGACATTAAATTTCAGTGTGCAGGAAGGCAAATGTTTCAAAAGCTGAGAAAGCTTCCCTTTAAAAATTCCTAAACAGTCTTAATACTTATCATGCACGATATCAAGATCATCAGAATAAGAAGCACAAACAGCTTTTCTATGTAAAATCTTTTGACATACATCCATGACACATGACTTCTCCTCCTCCCACCAGATAGCGGAAGAAGGAGAATTTTTTTTATGGTAGATGAAATTTTCTTTGGAAATCTGGTGTAAATCAGCCACAGACAGTTGTGTTTCACATTTCTTTAGTCTGCCTGAATTTGAGTCCTTTGTCCATATAAATGTAGAACTCCATGAAGGTCACTCAAATCCAAGCAAGAGTGACACTTTAGTTCATCCTCACCACTGCAAGCTCTCAGCCTGTGAAGCCTTTTGGTTTTCTTCTTCATGCTCATTCACCTGCTTGTTTGCTTGTTTGTTTGTTTGCTTGCTTCAAGGCAACAATTCGCCGTCCTTTATTTCTTCATTATTTTTTCACTCAGGCATGACTTTCTATTTGTTTCTCTTTATCATATTTGATCAATGCTCTCTAACGCTAAAGTTGCAAAATTCATTTTTTTAATGAAAAATTCTTTAGAAATGAACGAATCATAAAAGCATAAATCAGGAACTACTTTCCATATGCATCGCTTCTGAGCTCTGATACTTATTCATTTTTATAAAATCTTTGATTTGAAAACTTTATTCATCATTATAGTTCTGACAGGCGATACCTGCTTTGTTTGTTTGTTTGTGGGCATTTTTTTTTAATTTATTTTAGCTTATAGAGGCTTTGAAAATGTAAATTTAAAAGATGCAATATGAAATGTCCTGGTTCTGTGCTATTGCTCTATTCTGGATGAACTATCAGACCTACCACTGAGTCTGTATTTCTCTACCTTCGTGATAACCGTGTCCACGCCATAAAAACACAAAATTCTAAACGATCAACAAAATATCCAGTTTAGCTGAAGAAGGGCTCTCTGTTTGGTGGGACAGGGGGAGCAGCAAACACATATCCATTTCCACCAGGAGCTGTAAACTTCCAATGTCACAGGAATGGGCACTTGCTCAGGAACAGTCCCCCATTTATCCCAGCCTCTCAAAGCCACGTCCTGTTCCCAGCCCTTGTTTGCTGTGAGCAGTGAATGCCAGCCCTCTGGGGCTGGTGTCTGATGGACCAGACCAAAACACCCCTTGGCAGAATAATTCCCCCACGCTGAGGTCTCTGCCACCCTGGCTGCTCCCTCTCCAGAACAAGAGCTGGCTTGGTTGAAGTTGTGAGCTGAAAACAGGTGATAAATACATGCCATGACTCCAGATGTGCCTCATTTACAGCGCCCAGCAAGACTTCAGAGTTAAATTCCCATTTACTCGTTGAAAACAAGGTTTTATTAATGTAAGGAAGCCTTTAAGTCATTGGTGTTTCAAGGCAAGCACTGAAGATCTACGTAACCACAGCATTAGAGAGGTGAGGTTTGGGATTCCTAGAACCTGAAGTTTGATCTACATGTTGAGAAAAGCAAGAGAATGGGGAGAAAGTTTATCATCCAAGCTGGCCAGGTACCCCTTAAATATCAAAAAAATCCCTTTCCCTCTGTCCTCAAAGCTGCCAGAAGCTGCTATAACCCTTCCACCCAGCGGAGCCCCTGAAACAGGCTGTTGCCTTTTGTCATCCTCCCTCTCCCGCGAAACAAACCCTCCATCCATGTGTTCCACTGCAGAGCAACAAAACGGGGAATGGGGATGCCAAAAAAGGTCATTTTCTGTATTTCTTCTTCTTTCTGTTTCGCACAGCTTCTGTGAAAAATGCCGACAGGTGGTTTGAATAAAGCATCCCACGTGCTTTCTTTTTTTTTCCGTCAAAGGCTGACAAAGGATAATTTGTCTGCTGCATCCCTCCTGCAGTGCCTTTATGGGGAAAAGCTGCAGCAGAGGCATTTTTGGAAGCTGCAGTGCTCCCAAGCATTTCTGGGTGGCTGAGTTGAAGCGCAGGTGTGGGCAGATAGAAAGATCAGCCTGCTCTGATGCGCTGCAGGCCAACACCTTCTCTCCAAGCCAACCAGGGCTACCAGGGATTCATTATAGTTGAGCTTTGGCCAGTGGGTGTCACTAAAATTAAACTGCAAGGGAAATCAGGAAAAAGAAAAAAAGTATGGGGGCAAGATAACCTGAATATTAAAAGCATTCCAGACCTTATTTTTGGCCCCACACCTTGTTTTGAATCCTTCCTTTGGTCAAACAATGGCAATGAGATCAGAGCCAGGCAGCCAGTGCCCACTAATTACTAAGTGGCCTGACGTTTGCAGGGAATGCTGGTGCCTGGATGGGTTGGGAAATGGTTTTACTGAACAATCCCTGGTGGTCATGGCGTGTTTCTTTATGGGTTTCCTACTGCCCGGTCCCTCCTGCAGTCGGGGAACGCCAGCCAGGTGACTCACTGAGCTTCTGCCCCGTGTTTACTGCAACAAACATCCCCACGGGGATTTGCTCAACCTGATTTTCCCAAGAACACCTCAAAGGGCTAATTTTAAATTAACAAAAGCTTTGGAAGGCAGGGAGGAGGGAAAGGGGAGGAGGGTTTCTTGCAGGAGGAAAGAGATGGCAGAAATAGCCTCCTTCCTTTTTCCTTTCTCTTGTCCAAGATAAGGAAACATCACACGCTAAAGGCAATTTAAAAACAACTTTAAAGGCAGACAAATTTAGTTACAAGTATTTCACTGGGTGGACAACCAAGATACAGAACAACCAGAAGGTTTTTAGGGAAAATTTCCAGCGGTTAAGGCAAAGGGGCAAAAATCAAGGAAATATGGTTGGCATTAAAATTACTGTAGGACGAGGTCATAAACCCCCAGTTCATCCACCCACAGAAAAGGGAAGCTGAATTGGGATGCTTCAATAGCCTTTGATTCGGGGTGTCCTTCTGTAAAAAGGGTAGACTGGCCCAAGATGAGCATAAATACGTCATTTTCACAATAAAAACTTCATCACGTTGAAGTTCTATCAAGACTCTTTCAGATCTCTAAAAGGGTGAAAAAACTTATAATTCTAGGAGATAAAAAAGGGAGGTGGTGAATGGACATCACAGGCACTGCTGCGGTCTGATGACCCTTCTGTGAAAGACTGAAGGGACTTGCAGCTCCGAGGCAGGGAAATGCCATCAGGAAATGACCCTGGCGACTGCTCAGCAGTTGAGGTTTTGCATGGAACCAAACCTGCTGGGGTCATACTCCAGATTTAATACAAGGATTATAATAAAGTCCTCTCCTTTTATATCTCCTTTCAAACTGCTTTTTTGCTACTTCATTGACTGTTTTCTCAGTGGTCTTTGGTTCATATGGAATTTGAGCTGACTTCTAAAGCCTGTTGGGCCAACAAAGATATTCTATTCATCATTGTGGTGAGCGTGTCTCAACCACAGGTCAGCCCTAGCTCGGGGACATCTGTACAATGCTCCATTGCACTAAGCAAACACGTCTTTAATCTCTCTGTACCATCTAGAAAAATAATATTTATTTTATTTTTCTCTTTTGACTTGCAAGTATTAAAAGGCAAGCCCGTTCTCTGATTACAAAAGGATACATCCACACAAGCAGGACAAACAGTCCAGGACCTGTTCCTTGGCCCTGAAGGCAAGTGCTGTGATTCATCTTATGGCCATGTGGCTAAACTTCTCTCCATGTGAAAAAAAAAAAGAGTGGCCTCACCCACACCTCCTCCTTGGATCAGTCTCTGACCCGTGATAATATTTGAACCATCTCTGAGCATTTTCTGGGAAAGAGAAAAATGGCATGGAGCAAAAATGTTTCAGGGAGTAGCTCACTATGGAAGGTCCAGCCCTGGTCATGTTTAACAGCATAAACCCAGCTTAACTGTACAGTGCCCAGGATAAAAAGACACAGGGTTGATTTGGACCTGTAGGTATTACTAGAAAAGAAAAGAAAAAAACAGGATTTTTTCCAATTTTCTTTTTGGTTTGGTTTCTGTCGACTCATATCACTGGCTGTGAGCACCTTCCTGAAGGAAAATGCCGACTTGAAGGCAGCAGGCAGCCCCTACACAATCCAGCACATGCTCTGGTGCACTCCCAGCCATTCTTTGCTTGGTTTTCCAGTGCTGGAAATGTGTGTTTCGAGCAGGGTGCTTTACACCAGTTCATGAGAGGGAAATGCCATTAAAGAACCCGACTCTCTTGACAGAGCAGCGCTGGTGTGCACTGCTTGGCTTGGCTGTGGCGCGCTTCGAAACACGCAGCGAGGAAAGAATCATCCCTCGGATAATCCTTCCCTAGTGCAGTGAGAAGGAACTGCTGGTGCCACAGAGCAGAAAAGATTTCTAAAGCTTGGATTCGAATTTCCTGATCTTTGAAAAGAAATTGCTCATCTGCAGCTAATCATGTTTGCGCCTTTCGCCGTCTCCAAGAGCAACACTTTCCAAGGTGATTTTAATGAACTGAACAGCCTCCTAAAGACTCAGGAGAGACAGAGAGGCTGTCAGAGACAAATCCCTTTATTTGGTTAGGCTTCACAGGATCTTGGTACATTCCTAGCCGAAAAGAACACAACAAAAGATTGATCCTCCTCCCACCCAAATCAGTTGGACTTTTTCTCCAAGGTGGGACCAAATCCAGCACATATTAATTAGAAATGTGTTTTGATGAAATGTTGTTATGTAGTGCGAGGTGTGGAACCAGGAAAGCGGATTGGGTTGCAGGAGAGACGCAGCTGGAGGTGACTCCCAAAGGGAAAAAGCCAAGGAGAGGCCAAGGTGGTGGGTTTGACCACGAAAGGCTCAACGAGGAACAAGAAGGGGCAACCACACAACCTAAACCTCACCTCTCATGGGGGCTTGGCCCCTTCTGTGGGACACAGGGCCGTAACCCCACCCACATTCCCAGCAGCTGTGCCAATAGATAAAGGCATTTCTCCATCATGAGCTGCTCCGTGTGCCTTGGCAGAGAAGCACATAGCTGTGAGCAGTTGGGAAAGCGTTTTGTCAGAGGCAGTCTGGCTGAAGGTTTGCTTGTAGCACTCTGCGCTCGAGTTCTGTTGGGCTACATTTCTCATTTACAATCTGCTCTTGCTTTTGCTGCTTCGCTTTCTTTCAACATTGTTTCTAATCTATCTAAAAGAGCACTTTTCCCCAAACCCAGATGGAATGCTCAGAGTTCTTAATTCAGGAGTTCAGTGCATTTAGTGGCAGATTTTCCCAATTACCTGCACGTAACGTGGTCTCATAAACACCTTTGATAGAAATCACAAGGCACATTCTGCACTTCTAGGCAGAGTCTGTGGTTTGTCTGTCAATTTATCTCCCAGTTTTATGCTCTCTTTTTGGAAGCCAAATATTGCATAAAATTTGAGCATAGAATTTGAAGCAGTTCAACATTAACTGAAATGTTGTCAAAGGTTTATTCACAAGTTGTAGATTCAGTTCTAGAGAAAAACAGTCTTTTCTTTCTGCTCTGTTCTTTTGATGATAATCTACTTTTGAACAAATGAAAACCCACTTCAGTTTTCATCTGTAGCTTTCCTGACAAGTAAAAAATTGACTAATTCCGTGAAATAACATTTTCTTACATGTTTTCCTCCTTTGGTACAACTGAGATTTGGCCAGGACAGAACACCAACCTGCCAGGATTATGCGGAAGGCGTAGGATTCGTGGTATTTCAGACCCAGTCAACACAATTAAGCCAGCTTTGTTCTATTTTAAATTCACAGAACATGGCGGTCACCTTAGAAGTAACTTCCAGAAAGTTTTGTTTTGTTCTCTTTTGTTTTGTTTTGTCCTTAAATGATGCGAGTTCCGGGCTGATTTCCAGAACATTTAAGTTTCAAACTCAAATAATGAACTTCTGAGGGATGATCTGACCTGTACATCCAGGTCCTTGACAAGAACTACCTGTTGAGAACAGACAGATCTTCTCTGCACACAGAGTTCTGTTTAGCTTCAGTCCTCCCTGTAAGATCTTCTGTAACTGCCAAACTATATCTTTTCACTACATCTTGCAAAAATCTTCAACACCTCTGACCTGTTGGGTAAATGAAAAATAAAATCCATAAAGCCCTCCAATGTTTCCAACAGTGGTGATACAAAAAAAAAAAATAAAAAAAATAAAAAAATAAAAATCTCAGATGCCTACGTTAAAAAATATGAGCCATTATTCTGTTTCTGGTTTTCTGGTTTTGTATTTGATTGCAAGCTGATTCAAACAATATCAGGTTAAATCTAGCTCAGTCTTTTCAGAACTATGATAACCCCACAGCAAATTACATCCTCTGCTTGCTGACAGGAGTCTTAAGGGTCAGAACTCT
Organism: Dasyornis broadbenti; assembly: GCA_013397935.1. Taxonomy (NCBI): domain Eukaryota; kingdom Metazoa; phylum Chordata; class Aves; order Passeriformes; family Dasyornithidae; genus Dasyornis; species Dasyornis broadbenti. The sequence continues at coordinate 1,146,005 of VZRN01000827.1, forward strand.
AAATTCCATCACTCTGGTTGAGTGCCAACTATTTTGGAAAGAGGAAAAAAAAAATCAAGTAATCTTCATATGCATCTTAACAGATGCAAATAATTTTAATAAAATGAAACTGTTGCCTGGGACTCTGTGCACCCTGGAGCCTCATTCAAGTTTTATTCTGACATGTAAAATAAAACCTAATGAAAACTTACTATTGATTTATGGGAAGAGAAAGGGGAATATTATTTTTATTTCATTTCCAAACTGTTGTGGAGCCAGTATGGGATAAGAATGACCTGTGCTGGATACTATGATGTAGTTTAGATTGTGGTTAATGAGTTTTGGTTATTTCATAATATCAGCAGAGAGACATGGGAAAGGAAGAATTCTAAGGCATCTTCAGGGCTTGCTGTACCCTTAGTTTCCAGAAGTTTTTTTTTTTGTATCTGGGATGAATTTCAACGTTATATACCTGTTAACATCTAAGTCGTAAGAAAAGAAAAATCTGAGACACTGGGATTCAAAAAATGGAGGTCAATCACTTGCACCCGATTATCTGACAGCGAGCTCTTGCTGCTTACATAGAATCCTGGAATGGTTTGGGTTTGAGGGGACCTTAAAGATTATCCAGTCCCACCCCCTGCCACGGGCAGGGACACCTTCCACTGTCCCAGGTTGCTCCAAGCCCCATCCAACCTGGCCTTGGACACTTCCAGGGATCCAGGGGCAGCCACAGCTTCTCTGGGCACCCTGGGCCAGTGTCTCACTAACTTCACAGGAAAGAATTTCGTTCTAATATCCAATCTAAACCTACTCCCTGTCAGTTTAAAGCCATTCCCCCTTGTCCTGTCACTGCATCCCTTGTCAATTGTCTCTCTCCATCTCCTTGCAGGCTCCCTTCAGGCACAACAAGGCCACAATGAGCACACCCCGAAGCTTCTCCTCTCCAGGCTGAACAATCCCAGCTCCCCCAGCCTTTCCTCCCAGCAGAGCTGCTCCATCCCTCTGCTCATCCTGGAGCCTCCTCTGGACTCTCTCCAGCAGCTCCAGCTCCTTCCCATGCAGGGCTCCAGGGCTGGGGCAGCTCTGCAGGTGGGGTCTCTCACCTGAGGGGGGCACAGGGGCAGAATCCCCTCCCCTGATCTGCTGCCCACACAGCCCAGGATATGACTGGCTCAGCCTAAGGATTCGGTCATGAGAGGAGAATGTGAAATCACCATCATTTTTTTTGAAATAAAATATTTCTGGATGTTAATGAAAACGTAAGACAATTATACCGTAACAGAGAATATCAAACAGACATTTAAATGGAAATGGGTTCAACCTGGGCTGTTGTTTCCAAGCACAAAGTGAGCAAGTAAGGGAGTTCTTTCATTATAACAACAGACCCTGTGGCTCTACTTACCCTGACAGCTCTGAAATCATGAAAACCAATTAAAATTAATTATTTTTTTAAAAAAAAATATCATTAAAAGCAGAGAGCTGAGATGTGTTGAAGATTCCAATATTAAAGGGATTCGCATGCGAACAATTTCTGCCTCTTCTCAGTTCTTATTCTTACAGAATAAGCCTAAGGAGGTTGATTAAATAGCGAGGAATTATTCTTTTGGCTCCTTGGCAAGAGAAGGCTCTGGGATCATCCACTCCACACCACTTCCCTAAAAAGGAGAAGAGGAGAGCATGCGGTGCTCTCTACAAAGTGCTTCCCAGGGAATGTTAGGGGAGTGATTGGGCACTAATGACCCTCCTCTGGCAGGGAAAGGTCCCATTTGCTCTGGCCCAGGCTGGATTTTCAGCACATTTCCCTCGGTAGCAGTGCTGCTTTTCTCACATCCCCGTTTTCTGTTCAATCAGTGATTTGGTTGTTTCAGTTCCAAGTTTCCTTAATGTTTTCTTCTTTTTCCACTAACCTTGGTAAATAGTCCTTCCATTGTCGGGTCCTGACAGGTTATTTTCACCTGGCTAATGACTCTGCATTTTCCCTTCTTTGGTAAAAACTTCATGGATGTAGAAATTTATTCCCTGATAGGAAACTCAAATTAACAGATAAAAAAAAAAACAAGATCTTTGGGTAGCCAAATGGTTGTACTTTTTTTTTTTTTTTTACATGAAATGAACAGATTTTTTCTGTTAAAGTCAAGGCTGCATTTTGTCTGGGAATCTGTAATTGCTCACCCAATTAATTAATCTTTAAAATACCATATGATTATTTTTGTGAGGAACCATCCATCACTGACTTAGCACTGAAAGTGCACCATGACTATAAATCTCCAGGTGAAATAGGCCAGCCCAGCGGAATAACACACAGATCTTTGATTTCAGTTGCTTTAAGACGATTATATTTATTTATTTTAGGCTTTGGGAGCTACCAAATTAAGAACCCATTCTCAATTATGAATATTTATTTGATTCCAGGTACCTCAAAGCTGATTTTTAGTGAAATCCTCTTCATTTTGAAATAAAATCATATAGATTTCAACAGGAATGGAATTTCACCTTTAAAGCCTTTTAATGGGATACTTGATCTTTTACGCTGAGTTTCCTTCATTCGAGTGCCAAAACTGTTTTCTCCTCAAAGAAGTATGGGTGGAGATCAGTCAGACTGGTTTGCTGGGAGTTAGGAATGTGCAGGCCTGTAAGGCTCTGCTATGAATTATTCTACACATCCTATGCCAATAATGACAGAATAAACATGATACTGATGCATACTGAAAGGTATTAGAGGCAAGTCAGAAGTTCCCTGAATAATTCTCAGAGAATCCCAAACTGTTTTGTATTGGAAGGGATCTTGAAGCCCATCCAGTTCCAAGCCCCTGCCATGGGCAGGGACACCTTCCACTATCGCAGGTTGCTCCAAGCCCCATCCAATCTGCTCTTGATCAGTTCCATTTCTAATTTTACAATATCTGCTTTAATTCACCCGGGAATTTTGCTTTTTATGTTACATGTTAAAGTATGAAGGTGCCAGTTTTGTTCTCAAACTCCATGCTGTTAAGAAATAGGAATTGAAAAATTAAACTCAGTGAGCAAAGATTTCCCTGAATAGCCGTAAGTATTATTAGGACAGAAGTAAACAAAAGACAATTGGATGGGGGGCACTTTATATGTGCTTGATTTGAAGTTATTTTCTTTCTTCTCTCAATTTCCCTTCCCCTTACTGCAATCGTGTGTTACTGTTGCCATTACATTCCTTATTTCATTTCCAAATACAGACGGGCAGGCAGGACACTTCAGTTATTCACTTTGAATTTAATATCAAATTGCGACATCATTTACAACATGGGGGCTTCCAGAGGGGTGTGCAGGCTGAATTGGGCTGCCATATGCAAATTTTGGATAAAGCAGCAGTTTTACACTCCAGCTCTGGAGGGTGATGGAGCATTCACCCTTCTCACTCCTAATTTGCACAAAGGGCAACTGCAGCGCGGCTGAGTTTATTTGTTACAGCAACAATCACCTTGGCACAGGCTGGCCCTGGCCCTGAAAGCAGAAAAATGTCACCAGAGGCCGTTTCTTACACATGGCAGCGGGATTGCTCAAAAATCTCCTCTGGAAAAGAGCCTGCTGAGCCCTGAGATCATAAAGGGCTCCTCGTACGTAAATGACACCGATCCTGATGCTGGGAGAAGTAGTTAAAGACTCTGCAAGCTCGGAGAGAGCGCAGAGAAAAGGCCTCTGAAGCACGATTCATCCTGCGTGCTGTGCTCCCCCGTGAGAGGCGGATTCGTGTATTCCCAAGGCAACCGTAAAAGGTGGGTCAGGATGGGGCATCCGTTCATCTAACCCTAAAAGTTGTGTTAGGTGATGAGTTCAGGCATAAAATTTCAAGATGAAGTTAGAATTGACAGGTTTTACCTCAAAAGGAAAGCGGCGTTTCACACAATTCTGATATTCAGGTATCAGTCTGTGCCAGGGGTGCTCAGACCAGAGCAGCACTTCATACACCAAGGGAACCATCTGTCTGTCACAGGGGATGGAAAAGCAAAGCTCCTCCCCTCATTTTGCTCCATTTTTGGTATAAAATGGGCAGCAAACCTGGGCTGCAGTAATCAAAATGCAACTTTGCTTCAATTGGGACACTTGTGTCTGAACATAACAGTGATTACAAGGAATACGTTAGCTCTGATTTTGACTTAAAAGCATATAAAATCTGCTGACTAACCACCACTTCCCTGATCTGCATAGTTTGTTGCTCCAGTTCTCTGTTTCACGCTCCAAATTTGTGTATGATTTGCAGACTTAGATAGCACAAGCACAACTAGCCATGAGTTTTCCCAGGAAACCCTGATCGAGACATGCTAATTAGCTCGTTCATTAAAAAGTATTTTATTCTCAAAATCCTTAGCAACAAACTGAAAAGCACAAACCACAGCTGAAAATAAAGGCAGTGCACTGGTGTACAGAAGGAAAGGACACCAAAGCATAAAATATTTCTGAACAGAAAGAACAGAAGAAGAGAGTAGATCTGTATTTGCTATAAGACTCTGGGCAGTGGCCTGCCTTTGGATTTTGATCACAGATCAAAGTTATCCATAATATAAATTCTCTTTGCTTGCATCTGTCCAGATGTTGAATATTTTCTGGTAACGAGGATATTTTTAAATTAATTGCCATTAAAACTCACAACAAAGCAGAAGCTCATATTAGAGCTTCACCGGGGTGCCGTGGAGCTAAAAATCAGTAATAAAACTCTAGTTCAGGCATCTGACATTTAATCTTGGATTTATGATTAATACTGGGTGCGAGGCACTGGCTTGGCATTTCATAACTGTTCACCTTTATAACAGGAAAGATGACAGGAAATATTAAATCAGAAACCCACTGACCACAGAATCACAGATAATCCCAGAATGGTTGGGGTTGGAAGGGACCTTAAAGATCACCCAGTTCCACCCCCTGCCATGGGCAGGGACACCTTCCACTATCCCAGGTTGTTCCAAGCCCCTGGAACACTTCCAGATCTGAAATACTTCCAGATCTGTGGAGACATGGGAGGGAAAAAAAAAAAAAAATCTGGATTGTTTAGCAAGAAGAAAGACTGAGAGATAATCTCATGGAAGAGGAAATTTGAAACCTCCACAGAGCAAGTGGTGGTGATGTGCCCTTGACATGCGCCTGCAGCGGAATGAAGGAGCAAGGGAGATTCCCCTGAGTTGCTGAAGTCAACACACAGCGTCCTACAACTCCTGTCAGGAACGTTTGTGGGTGAAGCAACAGGTTCCCATCCCAGAGGTTCAGGGCACAGGGAGTCCTCAGGGGGTTGCAGGTGTCCAGTAGTGCTGTTAAAACCCTACAGAAGTATTAGTGTGAAATTTATTTCCTTTTTAAAAAATATCTTAAAATAGGTGCTCAAAAACTTGGTCTCTCCCTTGGGGACTCACACCATGACTGAAAGCCCATCACCACAAGCACCAAGGTTCAGTGAGGATCAGCTGGATGACGATGGGGGGCCATGGGTCAGGATGATGGATGCCAGAGGCAGTCAGATCTGAGATCCCAGTGGATGTGACGCGGTCACAGCTCCACATCCCTCAGCCCTGCCTACTGTGAGGTTCAGTGTGTGTCCCCACAGCTGGGCACACATCCACGGCCTCCCCAGGAGCTGCCTGAGACCTTCAGATCCTCCAGCAGCCAACTTGCCACCCTCTGGCCCCTCCAGGGCCATGGTCTCTCCCATGCCAGGCTCACAGACCTGTGCCCTTCTCTCCAGCTGCTCTGAAGTTCTCCTAACAAACCAGGCGTATCCACGTGTCCAGGAGCGCTGATCCTTAGGGAAACGCTCACAGCCTGCTCTCTCCAGTTCCTGGACCAACAGACACAAGCCCTGTGAGCCACGGCCCCTTCTCTAAGACCACCCCCCAAACCTGTGGGGGCACCTCGCCCAGGAAAATACTTGGAAATGGAGTTTAATAAGGAGACAGGGCAGGCTGAGCAAGAGCAGAGCAAGGCCAGCCCAGGTCTTACATTTTCTACAGCTTTTATCCCCTTATCTCGCTGGTTTCCCACACTTGCTCCTCCCCAAGCCACATTGACTGATCCTTCTCCAAATATCCTGTAATAACTTTCACACACTCTCCCAGCTCCTGTAAAATCATCCCACGGTGAGTTTTATGTAATCTTCAAGTGCTCCTCCCTTGCATCCCTGTCCCTGTGAGGGCAACAAAGCCCCACAGCTCTCAGGATCCCTTTGGGAAGCATTTCTTTGGCCAAGCCTGGACATCTCAGTGGGTCTCAGCTGCTCACCAGCCCCAGGAGTGAGTGAGACAGAGAACTCCATTGGCACTAATTACACTGCTGGGTTCCCTCCACCTAATTGTGGTTCCTCAGCTCCTCGATGAGCCTTCGGGTCCATGGTGATTAGCTGTTAATTACCTATGCTCATGATGGCTTGGGGAAACATTCTGCCTGGTTTATTGCTCTTTCTGGCCAGCCCTTCCATGGCAGCAAGCGTGACTTGCACAACTGCTAATCCAAAAATAATTTCCCAAGGTCTGGGGAGCCTTGTCTGGCCAACACCTCGCTGTGCTCTCTTCCTTTCAGCCGCCCTCTATCAATCACCAGCTTCTCCTCACCCACATCTGCGAAGAGTTGAGAACCTATAAACCTCTTCCTGAGAAACAGCTTCTGTTCCATTTGTTGGTGTGTGCCTTTCCCTGAAGCTCCCTCCCTCCAATTAAGCCACGAGTTTTTCCTCTGAGTTTCCTTCTCATTCACTCGGAGCCAAAGATGTGCGATGCTGAAAACGCTGTCCCATTCACATCCCCACTCAAAGCTCCTTTTCCTGGGAGGACTCACCGAACCAGCTGATAAAATATCTTCTCCACCCCACTGTGAGATAAAAGGGCAAGAATCAGGAGATTGGTGAAAACCAGCAGCAACCGCTTTATCAAAGAGATATTCTAGATCTTGCAGACTGGTATTAAAGCAAAAAAATCGATTTTGGAGCAGGGTCCACATGAAATATTTTCCCTTTCCCATACCTGGTAAGAAACCTGAGGGTATCTCTTCCTTCCAGACTCACCCCAGCAGCCACAAAATCTGCACAACACCTCAGGACCGACCACAGCTGGGGCAAGGCAAAGAAACAGCTCCACCTCCCTGAGCTGCAAATCAGAAAATTAAGCAGCACCCCAAAAGACAGCCTCAAAAACCCCAATAAGAACAGATTGTTAAGTTTTCCCTTTCCAGGACATATTTTTTTTTCTCTTTGATGCTTTACTGGAGCAGGGACTCTGCTCTGAAGGTGTGGCCAAGGCACAACTCAGAGGATTTACGCAGCCTCAAGACCTGGCCCTGTATTTTACCTTGGCCTTTCCAGCTGGTTTAATTTAACCCAAGGCCAAGAATTAAAATATTTAAAAAACACAACAATTCATGCCTGGTTACATTTGTGCTTGTGACCTACGCCTGTCCGAACAGGAGTTGGACAGGACAAAGCACAATGCACTTCCTTGCTTTTATTGCTCTCATCCACTTCATGTCATGCCAAAGAAGGTTGATTTAGGAAGTTCTAGTAATTAACTGCTGATGTTTTTGACTGCTGTTCCCAAGGGACTCACAATGACTTGTAATTGTTGTTCTGTAGGAAACGCTTTCTGGAACGACTGTAGATAAGATATATTCTCCGCATGGCTTTACTTTTACTTGATTATTTTTTTTTAAGCCAGGAACATGCTCTTTTTTTTCCTTTAAGAAAAAGTCACCTGTTCCTGCATCCTGGAAACCTCATAAATCACCTTTCTCCTCTCAGAACATGCTGACATTTTGCTGCCAGAGTCCACAAAATAAAGAAGCTTCTTAATTCAGTTACACATTTAATATAGAATATGTCAAGTGGAAAAATCAAGGAGAGAGTAAAAATTAATGCTTTTTTTTGTACTTTAAGTTACAAAGTGCCTTTCCTTGCTCCTAGCAGCTGAGAAATCTTGAAAGAAGGAGGCAGAGGAGCAATGTGTATTTGGAGAGCACCAGTGGTTAAAAGAATTTAAACCCAGTCTGGTGCTCTTAGAGGAGGCTCCAACAGAATCATGGAAAGGTTTGGGTTGGAAGGGACCTTACAGATTATCCAGTTCCAAGCCCCCTGCCATGGGCAGGGACACCTCCCACTGTCCCAGGCTGCGCCAAGCCCAGTCCAACCTGGCCTTGGACACTTCCAGGGATCCAGGGGCAGCCACAGCTTCTCTGGGAAATCTGTGCCAGGGCCTCCCCACCCTCACAGGGAACAATTTTGTTCTAATACCCGGTTGAAACCTGTCCTCTTTCAGTTCAAAGCCATTCCCCCTTGTCCTGTCACTCCAGGCCTCTCTAAACAGTCTCTCTCCATCTTTCTTGCAGGCTCCCTTCAGGTACTGGAAGGCTGCAATTAAGCCATCACTTCTCCAGGCTGAATAATCCCAATTCCTCCAGCCTTTCCTTATAGCTCTTAATATTGCCTCTCACTCATCATGAAATTTCCCTGAGTTTTTAACTAATGGTTCTGTTAAAAATTAGTGGATATCATAGCACTATTGGATTATTGGATGCTTATACAGATTCTACTCAAAATGAAAATAAAAATTATCAATCTATTTCCTCTCTCTGTGCCCTCTGCTGCCCACACGCACAGACAGACGTGTGGTGTGATTTTTGGGGGTGTCCTGTGCAGGGCCAGGAGTTGGACTCGATCCTTGCGGGTCCCTCCCAGCTTGGTGTATTCTATGATTCTGTGATTTGATGTATTGCTCAAGGTACATGACATGCCGCTATTAAACACCTATTTTTCTCTCTCACATGACTCAACAGTCAGGTATCCAGAGTTATATTTCATACTGAAAAAGAAAAAAAAAAAAAAAGCCTAGTGGTCAGATTTTCACCCGTTATATTCATCTGCTACTGACCAAAACCCAACCCTAACAAACCCTGAGCACATTCTAACGTGTGCTGTGTTTGTCAGGTTTGCAAACTGGAACGACAATTTGAGAAATGCTGGATTGTTTCGCAGGACCGACCCGGGCAGGAGCAACTCAGGAAGGATATGGTGATAGGAATTCAGCCCTGAGAAGGATGTCAGTCAAAATAAAACTGTTCTGCATTGAAGTGCTCGTAAAAGACCGGCTTTCTTCACACGCCATGGCAGAGCACTCATTAGTCATTTGTCACCCTGGCTGGGAGTGACATTTGCCAGATGCAATTTGCCATTGTGATATTTTTCCCCTTTTGCTTCTATTGACCGAGTGTAAACAAGATCTGACAGCAGCTCTGAGATCGCATCGGCAGCGTGCTGCAGCCACTTCTAAACAGGAATACAGCCATGTATCACTGACAGCAACAGATAAAGACACAAACCACGAAGGATTTTCTCAGCTAAGATGCAACAGCAAGTGGTAATAAAAATGTGGAGGCCACTGAAAGCAGCGTTTAGCTGATTTCCACAGAAGTGGGTCAGATTGGAAGGGAGCACAGTGGGTCCAACCTCCTGCTCCAGCAGGGTCATCGCAGAGCTCATGGCACAGGATTGTGTCCAGATGGTTCTGGAATATCTCCAGATTTGCACTTGGAAGGAGCCTGGGCCTCGGTGTGTTTTCCTCCTGACTTTAATGGTCAATAAGGGAAATGAAGTACAGGCCTAAAACTGCATCACAAATTAAAAATAACCTGAGTAACACAGAAGTCAGTGATCGGTGGTGTCCTGTAACTCAGAGTAAAACAATTTTTATCATCTCCCACATTCAAGGCTTAAGGTGGATTTTTATTTCTTCTTTATTTCTTGGGATACTAAAATTAATTTACTCTTGCACCTTCCACTCACCACCCCATGACGATGCTTTTATAATGTTTAGGATTTAATCCCTACCAAAAGTTCACTGATGTGACCCATGTCACGCTCACAGCTCACCCACAGCTGAGTGGCTGCTACCTGGGATCTTCAGTTTGGATTCTCACAGCTCTTGGGGAAGAAACCTTGCAGAAACCCATCCATCCTCGGGAGAGCTGTGCCCCACAGACCTGCACAGGTGGAGACCCTGGACTGCTCCTTCCCCTCAGCCACAAGGGATATTTTTCCACTCTCCCTGCAGAAAGCATTCAGAACTCAAGGTCTGGAGATCTTGGCTCCCATCCACACCACTCACCAAACCAAGCACATCTCAGCAAAAGGTATGTTTGTGGAATGTAGCTTTTAACCTCCTATCCTTTGTGTATTTTACAGCGAGGAGCTGAACACTTCTATTCTTTTTTTGGTTATACATTCTTCGCTCGTGTTTTGTCAATTGATAAATATTTGCTGAATTCCAGCACACAGAGTATTTTTACGAATGCCCAGAATATTTTTTAGATTAATTCTGAAGGCCTTGCCAAATGATAAGATGATGATAAGGAAGTAAGCAGAACACCCATGCAAAGTACAGTAATCTTGGGTGTTTATCAGGATTTAGGGTTGTGACACAGCCGAAATCTGCGCTTACAAAATCTCACGTCCAGGACATCTTCCAGGTCCCACCTCTGATCTGCCTCCTGAGTGCCCATGTGAGCAACCTGACTTATCAGCAACTCCTTTTCCAAAAGCTGGCAAATTCCTGCTACTCAGCCCCTTGCTTTATTCCACAGAGAGGTTTCTCTGTCTCACAGGTAAAAGCTGTGAAGTGGAAGCCAGAGGTGAGGATGGTGCAGGAGGCAGAGGAATCTCCAGCCCAACATCTCATTCACTTCTTCTGCCAAGCTCCATCACTACAACTTCCTTCTTTTCAGGTTTTATCATTCACACACAGTGGGATTCATTTGAATCTCCAGTCATCCTGGAGTCCTCTAATAGAATAATCTGTGGCGATCCAGAGAGCAGCAGGCAGGGAAGCAAGAAATGCAATTTATTTTGTGGGACCTAAACCAGAGCAGGTGATTGAAAGCCTCCAGTGCCTGTTTTCTCTCCAGTGGCTTTAAAGGTATTCCTGGGTCTCTGGTTTACATGGAGATATCCAGCCTGTAAACACCTAGGAGGAGATGGAGTTGCGATGATGATGACGAAGACACTTCCAGGGATCCAGGGGCAGCCACAGCTTCTCTGGGCACCCTGTGCCAGGGCCTCAGCACCCTCACAGGGAAGAATTTTTTCCCAATATCCCAGCTAACCCTGCCCTCTGGCAGTGGGAAGGCATTTCTCCTTGTCCCGTCATTCCATGCCCCTGTCCTAAGTCCCTCTCCACCTCTCTGGAAGTGGCTCTAAATTATCCCCTTCTCTAAGCCTTCTCTTCTCCAGGCTCTAAATCCCAACTCTTCCAGTTTTTCCTCAAAGGAGATGTGTTCCATCCCTCTAATCATCGTCTTGGACCTGCTCTGGACTCGCTCCAGCTCTGCTGGAATTCAGCTCCAGAGCCATATTAAAGTCACCCTGCAGATTTCTCACCTCTGAGCATCCCTGCACGAGACTGCCTCACCTCAAGCTGGCCACACCCAGCTCATTGTGCTCGATTTTTTCATAAATTGGCCTTGAAAATCGAGGCACCGAGATCCATGAGTTGCTGTAAGACATTTTAATCTGTGTTGAGCAAGGATGTGGATTGCGTGGGATGTGCTGAGTGCCATGAAAAACACTGGAACACCACCTGAAACTCACTGTGAGGCCAAGAGCCAGAGATCAGAGAAAGTGCTTTAATTCCAGGGCCTGGAAAAGTCTCAGTGCTATCATTCTTAGGGATAGCTGAGTTGTGCCTTTAAGCACAACTGCCTGAAGTACCAACAGTTGTAGTTACCCATAATTCCTTCAGGAAAAAAGAAAATTTAATTAAAAATCCTCACAACAGATGAAACTCAAAATGTTGAAGTACTTCTCATTTTTTTATCTTAGAAAAAACCCCAACCTTTTCTTTATAAAATCTATGCTTGGTTCCTTGCTGATATAATCAACAACTATTAGGGCCAGATGTGACAAAATCAGGTTGTTTTCCACTGTACCAACAATCCTTCCTCACCCTGTTCGAAATGACAGATAAAGAACCTGATTAAGTCCTTTTCCCATTTCTAGTTTTATAAACAAGGCTGCAGAGGAGGAACTGCTTCCTTATTTCAGAGCTGATGTTGGATTTATTATTTCACAGCCAAGGAAAACAAATAAATGAAGAGTGTAAGTGCAAACAAAGCGTCCTTAATGGAGTGACTTTTCCTTGGGTGATGCAGCAGATGGGATCACACGGAGATGAAGGAGCAACCTTTTGCATTCCATAAAAGCATCTCGGTTACCTCCATGATCTTTTTGATGAAAAATAAAATAAAACCATGCAAGATAAGGCTTTGGTGCTTGATTCTTAATTTTGACGTTTCTGCAAACGTTAGCTGAGGAGACAAGACAAACTTTGGTGAAGGTTAAGTTTTTATCACCTAAACAACAGCTGTGCATACCCCAGGTACGGTCAGTGTGAAACTCAGGGCAGTTTCCTTCATAATGAACGTACCCTGGGACAGAAAAACAAAGCAGAGTTAGCAAAATAATTGAAATCTGTATTTTTTACCCCATAATGTTTTTGCAATCATACCCCAAATCACGTAGGCACTCTGAAGAACTATTTTACTCCTTCAAAAGGATTGGTGCCAGTACTTTCAGAAAAAAAAAATAGTGATTTGATGTCTTTGTTTTTCAATGCAGCTCCCAACTACCAGCAGAAAACCCTGCCTTCTCCAAGTACTTCACTTTCAGCAATTGAATCCTCAGAGCCCCTAAACCATTTATCCCTGATGGAAAACTTGGCTTATGGTGGTGTCATTCTTCCAAGCTCTTCAGCCAGCCTTGATTACTAAAGTGACCATTTCCTGCCGTGTCAAATTAGTCCATGAGATGCATGGCAAACGTAAACAAACAGAAATCTGCCCCAGGAAAGGGAAAATTTGAAAGCAAGAGGCTCAAGCTGTCATGTTTGATTCACCTGGGGACCAAGCACACAGCGACTGCAGGGATTCATTCATGGTGTCAGTCATCACATCTCAAGGTTTTCCCAGACTTAACCAGTGTGAGGACAGGCACGTAAAAAACAAACATCAGAAGGTTTACAAAATTGTGAATTTTACCCCCAGCAATCATTTTTTCACTCTTTGCTCTTGCCATGATTATTCCACTGACCTGATGGAACCCATGAAACATTCACAGCTCAGTCTCCCAGATTAATTTCCACTAGCAAATCAATTACTAAAAAATGACGAGGAAATTTGGGCTTTTGCCTGACCATTGCTTTAAATGTTTTAATTATCCGGGACATTCTGTCCAAGACAAAGTTAAATAAACTTTTTGGCTGGAGGTGGTGTGTATGACACCTTACCAAAATAGTACCTCTGCTTCCATCTTCACCTCCATACACAATGAGCCATGTTTGTTATGAGTTAAGGGGTCAGTTTTCAGCACAGGCTGCAATTTTTTCTGCCACGGAAGAAAAGAGAATGAAATGAAGACATCATGCAGACCAAGTGCCAGCACCACTGATGCCCTTTAATGCTAATTACCAAATGGTCACTGTTTTGTTCAGTTCAGGAAGTCACATTTTTTGGGAAGTGAAAAAAAAAAAGAAGAAAAAAAGAGAAACAATTAAGAGGAAAATATAATTAAAAAGAAAAAATTGGACGCATGCTGCCGGAAGAGGATGTATTTCTACACAGATTTGTGCAAAGGTTTCTGCACTGCCACGTAACGGTGCCTTGTGTGATTGACCCAAAAAGCCCTGTAATGTCTTAAGGGAAATAATTTCTGGTGCTTTACATTGAATAAAAACATGCAAGTCTTCTTCTTGATGCAGGCAGTGACCAGGTAATGCTCGGGCATTATTTTTTGAGAATATTTAGATCTAAATGAATGTTCTGGCTGCAGATTTCTTCCAAAGAGCCATTCCTTTTGCCTGCTGAGGACGCTGGCACTGAGCCCTGGTGAAGGAACCTGCTGCTTTCCGATTCCAGGAGCAGGGATGGTGCAAGCAGCTTGGCAGTGCTGAGGTGCCCTGCCCAGCTGATGGCCGGGGGAGGTGGCCCAGGTTCTTTTTTTCCACCTTTGTGAGTGAGGGCATGGGTGAAGCTGGAGTTAATTCACTGCCAGGTGGGCAGTGGACTTTGCAAACAGATACACAAGGACACAATGACAGATAACAGGTCTGTTTCTAAAAAAATACTCTCCATAACCAGCGATGAAGGAGCCTCAAAGTTCTTTGGAGTCTGTTTGAAAGAGGGACAGAGTTCAAGGCCTCTCCTCATCTTCTCTTACCCTCCACAATAATCCATAAACCACAACTTCCAACCATTCTATCCTCTCTCTCATAACCCAAAAATCCTTACATCTTCGTGGGCGCAATCCCCTGCAGACAATCCTCTTGGGTTTCCTTTACAGGAGCAGTTCTCCTCATCCTAAAGCAGACCCAGCACACCCTGGTATCTGCCCTCCTCTGGGCAGAGCAGAACAGACGCCCTGAACAGCTCCGCACTGCAGACATCCAGACTGCAGCCAGATCAAATCTGGCCTGTCCCAGAGCAGCTCCCTCCTGCCCCAGATGAGCCCTGACCAGTGCTGCTCTGCTAGCAGGGAGTGGAAGGTTATCTCCCACCTGACATACTTTAAAGCAGTGCTTTGAAATAAATGGTGTGGGTTTGCTAGACTGGAAAAAACCAGAAAGGAATGTTTTGGTTCCAAAAAACTTCCAACATTTGTCACCTCTACAGTATTTTTTGTCCAAATGCACCCTTCAAAATTTAATACTATAGATTATATAGATATTAAAAATCTGTTTTTTATAGATTTTATTATAGGTGGGAAAATCAAACTGTATTTGTTTCACGAAACAAAGCGTGCTCTATAGAATATAGAAATTGCAAGAGGCAAAAAGGTTTTGCATCTGGGATCTTTGGCTGCTTGGTGACTTCCCAGGAACACTGAAGCTCAAACTGAGGTATCTCAAAGGCATTATTGAATCCACCTGCAGCTGACAGCACAAACACATCCCTACACACACAGGGATGACAGGGTTCGCCAAAGGCCACAAAACCTCCCTGCAGCAGAGTCAGGAATGAACAGGGATCTGATGCTGATGATGCCTCAGAGGCTGAATCTCTGTGGGAGATCTGGATCTCACAAAGTGTCAGGAAGGTTGTCTATCTGATCTAAACTAAACAAATTTTATTACACTGAAATAAATAGAATTAAAGTAACTGGCATCCTGAGATGCTTTACTGCATATAATGGCTTTAAACTGAAAGAAAGCAGGGTTAGATTAGGTATTAAATGGAATTCATCCCTGTGAGGGTGGGGAAGCCCTGGCACAAGTTGTCCAGAGAAGCCTTGGCTGCTCCTGGGTCCCTGGAAGTGTCCAAGGCCAGGCTGGACAGGGCTTGGAGCAGCCTGGGACAGTGGAAGGTGTCCCTGCCCATGGCAGGGGGTGGCACTGGATGGGCTTTAAGGTCCCTTCCCACCCAAGTGATTCTGTGATTTTGACACAGTTTGATGTGAATGGGAAGCAAAGGGGGAGGCAGATTTTCATCCAAAGCCCATCTGAACCTTTCTGACACTCCATTAGGATTTATATTCAGGCTGGTTTTCAAATCTAACTCCAGTGCTAACTCCCTGAGACCTCCATTTGCACAGCCAGTTGCCTGAGACCTCCATTTGCACAACAACACTGAGTTTTTGCTGGAAATTGATTTTGTACTCCTTTATCAGGACCCAGAGGAGTTTCCATACTGACTAGGAAGAAGGTGCTACGATAACCATCAGAAAGTAAAAGTCCTTTATTGAACTCTCATGAAATATTCACTCTGAAGAGAGAGGAATAACTCTAGAAACACCATTTATCTGCCTTTTTTTTCCCCAAGGCATTTTTTCCAACCTTCTGTACAGTAACTTCTTCCAATTTTGGTAAAGTGTTGCTAAAACAGAATTAATCACAATACAAACTGTGGCTTCAGTACCTCAGCATCCATCTCCAGCACCTCATTCCTGCACATGGACTTTACTGAACCATGGACGCTGGCCTCCGTCACAGATAGGCACCATTTGAATTTCAGAACTAACCACTCCGCTCTTTTCTTGTAGTTATGAAGAAGCAAACCACGGATCCAGTCTGTCACTCGGGTGTAAAAAAACCCTCGTGCAGAAATAACAGTATAAATGTAAAGATACTGATACAGCTGCCTCTTATCAGGAAGAAAAATGAGCTATATCAGCACGAGGCACTGTTACACACCAACTGCACCCAGTGCTGGGAGCGTACTAATGGGATTATTTCGGTAACACAGAACCACAGTCCTTACTGCAAATTTATGACACAACGATATAGGCCAGGCTTTCCCTGGAAAGCCCAGATGGTCACCAACCTATTTAGTGCAAAATGAGGCTCGCTAGTATCAGGAAACGAGGTGAATATATATTCCTTGGATGACGATTTATAGTGCACTGGAGTTTTGTCAAGGAAGAACAAGGCAGGACAGAGAAGGCCGTAAAAGTGAGAGAAATCTGGGTTCATCATCTTCCATCAGATGCTTCCAAACAATTGCAGGATACAGAAAGAGGCCTCGAGGGGACGTTGACGACTTCACTGCTTCATCTGTAACCTTGATTTGGGGGTGGGAACCCAGCCTGCCCTCAGGAGCTTTAAGCTAAAGGCAGTGACGAGGAATTTACGTCAGTGCTGTTTATATTATAAGCAAAATATCTGAAGCACGAGGCGACTGAGGTGAAACTCTGCCAGCCTGTAAACCCAGTCATTCTTCCTTGTCTCAAACTGCCCCATTTCCTGTATTGGTGGGAATAGGACTGTGCTGACCCAGCCATTTCCTGCTGGTCTTCCCAAATCAAGTGCAGGTCAGATCAGTCACAAGATGGGTTCCGTGCCGTTCCAGTCGATGACAGCTCCTTGCCACCTAGAAATGAGAGCAGGCATTGGGCATCCATCAGCTCCTCACTGGAAAGGCAAACCCACACCCTGAACCAGACATGGAACCTCAGAGAGATTGGGATGGACTTATTTTGGGGTGACCGCTCACATCTCAGTGGGAATGGAGCGGAAGTGGAGTTGTAGCCCCTCATTTTAGGTGCCCAGGGCTGGAGGTCTCTGTCCTGACCCTTCCTCCAGCCTCTCCTGGGACACAGGGAGTCCTCAGCAGCAGCTGGTTCACAACAGAGGCCTCCATGTTGCACGGAGGAGTTGGAGAACACCCAAGATGGACACAAGACTTAACCCCAAATTACCAGAATACTCAGTCCCAGCTGTCAATTTGCACCCTCCTGTTGGGCAGGCTCTGATTAGGAACTCTCTAACTCTGAGATTCTGTGCCTGGATCACTTCACTGAGCACCCACCTTAGCTCCAGACCCTGGCTCCTCCAAGCATTCCATTTTAATGGTGATGTTTTGCTTTTCTCTGCCCTTATTCCTCCTTCAGAATGACTCTGAAGGTGTACACTGAGAACAGTGTTTCCAGTCGAGTCCGGAAACTTCCACATTTTTAATTCCTGGCTCTGCAGTGTCTGCCACAGCTCAGCTGCCCACTTCAGGAACGTGAGTGAACGTAAAGGGAGGTATCAAATCTGAATTTGCTACAAAATCTGTCTTCAAACCATGGCAGAAGACAAAGGTCTGGGCCCGGACTCAGTGAAAGCAGGAGGATGCCCTCCATCCCCTCCCTGCACTGTGCAGTCAGAGCCCTCTCACCAGGAATTCACCCTTGTCTGTGGCATTTCTCATCTGCAAGGTCACGGTTCACATTTTCAGGGCACTGAACTGTTGCGTTCCCAGTGCTGAGTACCTGCATCTGTTCTGAAAATCCATCTCAGAGCAGCAAGACATTGGTGAGGGGGTGGAGGGAACAGCGAGTTGCCAGTGCCACATTCTTTCTGTCACCGAAGACAGGATGTGTCAGCGAGGGTATGGCAGCTCCGTCCTTGGGCTGAGCAAGCCAATTAAGTGTAAAACAAAACCAAAAGCTGAATGCATGCAGTCTTCAGGGCAATGTCTCAAAGGAACTGACCATCTGAGGGCTGCTGGGAAATTTTTCCTTCTGTTTTTTGAACTTTGCTGAGAAAATAAAAACCGAAAAAAATTGCAGGAAGATTGTCCCCATCCCAGGGCTTAGCAGGAATACACAACAGACACGCCCCATATCTTCAGTTAAAAGCAGAATTTGCTCCATCTGGGGATATTCAACCCAGTCTAGCATTTGCCAGAGGCGAGAGCTGTCCATGTCAGAGGTTCAGAATGGGAAACAACCAAATGGGAATGGAAAATACAATTGCCACCTTCTGTTCCCATTGGATTTTTCAGGTAAAGCCATCAAAATCTCTCCAAGGTGCAACCTTCTTTCTCACCAGGGTGGTTAAAGCTTTGAGAGGGGTCCACAGAGGCCAAAATACAGCATAAGAAATCTGCCCTGAACCTGCACTGTACCCTGTGGAATTACTCACATTGCTGACACCATTTCTGCTGTTGGTAAGGATGTTGTTAATCACCGTGCTGTGAGGAACTGGCCTTTTTTAAAACAGACTTTCCATAAAAAGCTTAAACAGAATATAATTTTTGAAGCAGCACTGAAGGTCACTTTCAGAATAATTCTTATCGCCTGAGGTTTTTTTTCACACCATATTTTAGACTGAAAATCTGCCTTTGGCTGTTTGCTCCTATGAGACAGGTTCAAAATTTTTTTTCACCTGTTCTTCTGCATGAGAAAAAGTGTCAGAGAGTGAAGACTCTCACTCACAGGTGCTGAACAAGTTTTTTATTTACAGACACAAAGCTTCCCCTGCAATGCAGGTGGATCACTTCCCCAAACGATCCTGCCCCAGTGTAATTCAAACATGAGGCATTTTCTGGCTTCTGATCCAATTATAATTTATCAGATCAGCAAAAGGAAAACTACATTTGACCCAGCTGCTTCAGCTCAAAGGTCACGGAGTTAACGGGAACTGAGGAGGAACAGGTCAGGCCCTGAACAATGCTCAGTCTGGAATAGCACTCAGTGAGCATCTCCTGGGCTGATAATTTGGTATTGTTTCGGAGCACATTCAGGGTGAAATGTCCGTGCTCTGCTCTTCTCTTGTCCACTAAATTCCCACTGGATGTCTCACTCCAAAGCCAAACAGGTGAACCAATGCATCCCATAGCCCCACTGGCACAGAGGGTTAACAGAAAACACTGCTCAGTTCAGGTTATAGCATCAGATCAAGGTTTGGTTCCCCTCAGGCGGAGCTAACAGATGTTATTTCCTCCTACGCTGAGGATCAGGACTGTGATCTAAGAGTATTCCTCAGGGAAGAGCAGGATAAGCTGTCTGCACGGCATCTCCAAAACAACCCAGGGATGCACATTCCAGACATCCCTGGGCCAGAATCCAACTGCTGCCACAGATGTTCAGGGCTCACAGCCACAAGAAAAGCACTGGTGCTCGTCCTTTTTTTGGGAGCCTGCAGGTTGCAGTGATACCTGGTGGTGACTGGTCATTCCAGAGCCAGCTGAATGCTTTAAACTCAGAACTAAACCCTTGTGGTGTTTTGTACAACAGGGACTGAAAACATGAGCCTCCTCCTCCTGCTGCAGGAGCAAAACAACCCTTCTCTTCTGATAATAATGATAATAATATCAATAGTATCCCAATATTATAATTATTATTATTATCCTTATTAAAAACTAAATGCAGAAACAGCCCATTACCTACGGAGTTCTCCCTTTAGGAGAGGATAAGAGAACAAACAGCAGGCGGATGTGAGGCACAGAACTCAGGGTGCTACGGGATGCTGGTGCTCAGGTATTGGGGGTGAACAATGGGTTTGTCATGGATTAAACCAGAACTGAGGCATGTGAATGAAAGGAAAACCCCCAATTAACAATAAAACCAGTTAATGATACGTAATCATCTCATGTCTGGTTGTTCAGACTGTGAAATTCCCCACTCTGCCTGAGAAAAGTCTGCAAAGGAGCTTCATCATGAACTCTTCATCAAAATAAATCAGAGCTCCTGGCTCGCTGACTTTACTAAAAATTAGTTTAGGAGTATTTTCCACTGTTGTATTATAGAAAAAATTCCTTTTTTTTACCTGCCAAATTGTTAAAATTTTGGTCAGTTGGGTTAGTTTTTATTTCTCCTTATATGCGGTTCCGTAGCTGGAAGAAAAAGTTTTTAAAACAAAAAGGAAAAATTTAACATGGAAAACCTTTTGCAGCAAGGCCACGCTTAGATAAATACCCTCAAAGCAAAGGGAGAACACTGAAAATAAGGAGCCAGACTGCCCAGGGTAAATCAGACAGCGCTGAGAAAACTACAAACAAAATAAATTGACACTGGAATTTGCTGGTAATTTACTTCTCCAGTAGATTAAAGCAGAGAACTTAAAATAAACAAACAGCAGTACTACAAGCACTGAATAACCCTGACACAATGCCAGGAATGGAAGATATTCTAAGAGCAGCTTTAAGTAGTTGCATGCATTATTCTCCCCGTGGGGCTTTCTGAGGTTATACATTGTTTATTTTAGCTTGCAGTTATGTGTCATTGTAAAGGCAGAATCAATAAAATCTGTATGTGCAGGAAGGCTGGACTGATGTCACTGCTGTCACCTTGCAGGATGCCCCTCCACCTCGCTGTGACTTTCTGATCAACACACTGGCACAGCCACTGTCTTTCTTTATTTATTTTCTGCTCGTTTGTTTGTTGGTTTTCTTTTTTTTTTTTTTTTCCAGAGCCGCCTGTAGCAAGGACAGGAGGGAAATTGCCAAGAGAAACCTGAAGCTGCCTGGCTCGCTGATTCGACAAATGTTACGGTCTCTGACAATGAGGCTTTTACTTCTTGCTCCAGAGATATTCAGATAGTAGCTTTCAAAGCTGTGCTGGAATTGCTATAAAGCTGAATTTTCTACCCAGTTAAATTTCTCCATTTTGCTACTTTCATGTCTCACTAGGCTGAAAAAGTTCCCATTAACTTCAGTGCGACTTGGATAAATTGGTTAAAAGCCCAGCATTTAATACCTTACAGGCCTCAAAATGGGCATGAAAATCCCAACACCACAGGAATTAGCCGCGTATTCAAGGAGAGAATATGAACTAAGAACTGTCAGGAATGGCTGCACAAAATACGGTGTTTTGTGGTGCTGACAAACTCCGTGCTGTCCAAGGACACTTGGAGAAAACTGAGACTGTTCAATGGGGCTTCCTGCATTGAAAGTAACACCCAGGTCCTCCCTTTTGTTCTTCAGAAA
This sequence comes from Dasyornis broadbenti, assembly GCA_013397935.1. Classification (NCBI taxonomy): domain Eukaryota; kingdom Metazoa; phylum Chordata; class Aves; order Passeriformes; family Dasyornithidae; genus Dasyornis; species Dasyornis broadbenti. Next base: position 1,167,161 of record VZRN01000827.1, read on the forward strand.
AGATTGATAAAAATGGAATAAATTTTCTCCTTTTCTCACTATACCTCTGCAACAGGCATTGGTCACTTTTGGGAATCTAAATTTAGGTCTACTGCAACCAAGTTGTGCTCTCAGACTGAATTTGGCTCAGTTGGTTTTTGGTGATGCAGTGAAGGTTCCTCTAAAAATGAACACTTTGGACAATGTTAATTACAGTAACACACAATTGAATGTGTGATACTTACCACAGCCTGGCCCATTCAGATCCTTTCTGACTTTTAAGCAGTAATTTTTCAGCTTTACTTGCTGAAATATGTTTTTGACGCTCCAGCCTTACATATATCACTTTTATCAACAACTGAATGTATCTGTATGAAAACCTGTACTTTCACTTACTTTGTCCTAATGCAGTGCTCAAGTGGAGGAGTAAGATCATTTTCTTTATTTTCAGGGCACACCTGAGTTGTATCTGCAGAGACATAACGGACATTGTTAGTGGCTTGGGGAAACTTCTGTTCATACAGAACCGCACAGAAAACACCTCTCAGGTCACCGAGTCCAACCCCTGTCACGTCCAGCAGCGATCACCGTGCCCGAGCCAGGTTAGATTACCCACAAAGAGATGGTTTCTAGGAAAACCACAGATCAGAAGATGAAATATGTGCTGGAGGGCTGTCATGAGGCTTTTATTTTGCAACTGATGTTGTAATTACTAAGGAAATAATTTTTGTTACTCCAACGCTAAGGAAAATGGTGGCGCTACACTTGAATTGGAAACCTCAAGTCCAGTCTGAACTGGGTTAAGACTCTCACACTGGAAAAGAAGATTGTCCCCTGACAGTTCAGCAAGCAATGCACAGACAGAAGATGATGCTGTGTGGGATATCAGAGAGCTTCCCCAGGCTGTGAGCATTCCTTCGGCACGGAGAGGCAATTGCAGTGTTCCGGGGAAAACAGAGAGGTCACTGTCTCAGACACGGCATCTGTCAACAGTGAAAGTAGAGCTCAGCTTCCCAGGGACACAACATCCTGCCCCCAGCTTGGATGTCAGTCTGCTCAGCTGCTTCCTGTTTTGGAGTCAAACATTTAAACTGCAGCAGACCAGGGCTTTTTTTCTTTCTTTCTTCTTTTCTGTCTGTCACCCAGCCAATGGATTGGTTGTGAGTAAAGCATCGCGCCCAGACAGGGTGTAGGATTTGGGTCTGCTTCAGTGAGACCGATGTAGACAGGATGGGAGGGGATTGTCCTGACATTCACAGCTGCCAGTCTCAAATGTATCTGGCTCTCTCGTGTCACAGAAAGGACCTGGCTCTCCTTTGTGTGTTCATCTGATGGGTACAAACACATGCAGGAAAGTCTGGATGACTGCAAGGGCTGGAGTAGAGGGAAACGGGCAATGTTTAAAAGTACATGAAGTACTGGTGGTTTTCCTCTGGATCCTCAGGAACTTAGAGGTACACAGGCATCTTTTAAGTTTAAAAGAGCCCTTTCTATCAGAACACTGAAGAGTTTATAGCACAGAATTTTAGAATCATAAAGACTGGAGCCTCTAAGATCCTCAAGTCCAACCATCAACCCAGCACCACCACCATGTTCACTATAAAACCCTGTCCCCAAATGCCACATCCACGTTTTTAGAACACTTCCAGGGACTGTGACGTCACCACTGCCCTGAGCAGCCTGTTCCAATGTTTGACAGCCCTTTCTATGAAGAAATTTTTCTCAATATCCAATCTAAACCTCTCCTGGTGCACCTTAAGCCACTGTCCTGACCACAGTCCTGGTAGCAGGACAGGCACATGGCCTGACTGCCTTCCCCAGTCATTGCCAACTTCGACGCATTTTGTCATTTTTAGACTTGAGTTCTTCCAACCAAAAGGTTTGAATGGAGGGTTTCCATACAAAGAAATAGGAAAAAAGTATCATAAAGGTGTATCTTAGAGGAACAGGCAAGGAATATGGATTTTCTGCCCTTAGGTAGTGAGAAACCGCGTGCCAGCTCTGTCACAGCTCTTCTCTGCCTATCTGAAATTCCTACCCCAATGGAAAAACTGAAGAACCCTCCTCTTTTTATGATGTTGTGCTGATGTCACATTGCCTGCTTTCAGGAAGGAACTTTGTATTTCTTGTCTGCATTTTGGCAAATGGTAGAGAAAGAGAAGCAGGGCAAATTCTCAAAATAAAGCAGCAATTGCTATTACTCCCAAAATGTAATTCTACTCTCCTGTCTTTTTTGCCTTTCTTGCCCAGTGCAATTATTTCAAGATTTCCTGAAACGTTACCTTGATGGTAATTTTAACCAAGATTCCCATCTCAAGGAATTCACCTTCTTGCTAAAATAAACAACAACTTTGTTACCCAGCAGCAGGGAGATGTGGCTGGGGCAGCACCCAGCACCTCATGCTGCATCTTCAGGTAAAGCTGCCTGAACATCACCTCTTGCTGGGATTTCCACAAGGGAAATACCAGCAATATTTAGCATTCTGGTGTTTCCATCTGCTCCTGTGAGCACGGCTCAGATGTTTGGCCAGTGTTACCTTCTGGATGTAAAATAATTACAGTTTTCTCCAGACCCAGAAAGGGATTACTGCAGAGCCAGACCCAGGACAGCGCTTTTGTGGAATGATGAAAATATTTGCATTTCACTGCCTTTGGCAGAATTTCACAGATAACAAAGGATTTACAGGGACACATCCCTGGAAGGGGCTACGGCCATGACAAAGAGATATCTACAGCTCCATGCACGTTTAGGCTTTGAGGAGAAACACAAAGAAATGCCAAGACAGGCTGGACAGTAAGGGGAAAAATTCATATGTGCTCTGGGGAATTTCTCATGCAGGGATCTTAGAGGGCTTGGCAGCTCTCGATTTTGGAAAGATTCCTGGTGATGGAAAGATAGATCAGGATACCTAGTCTGGAGCAGATGTTACATGGTACAACACAAAACCAAAAAGTGTCTCTAGTCCTGTGCTGAATGTATCATCCATGTCACTTTTATCTGGGATGTGGGAACCAGCTGGCAACCACAGTCCTGTAAAAACAGATCAGTTTTTGAGATAATATATAATGTGACCCCTACAGCAGAATGACAGGGATTTCCTTCAAAATAAGAGGATAAGTACCAGGCAGAAAGATGACTGAATTCACTACCAAACCTCAAGCCTCCAGCACTCCCAGCTTGGCCACGTGGACTCAAGCAGAGCACACAGCACCCATCCTGCCCAAACACCCGGATGTCGGTGCAAATAAGGAATAGAGACAACTGATTTCTGAAGAGCAGGCTACAGCAGAGCGGCTCCTTAAGGCTGAGAAGGAATTCAGTTATCAAAGATCACAGAAAAGATTGTACAAATATATCAAAGGGGAGCAAACAAAAGGCAAGTAGGATATTATTAGCAAATAGGAATTTAGTGGTGGAGAATGCATTGAAGTAGGTGCTTTCTAAGGATCAGGATACTCATCCAAATGCCTTCCAGTTGGAGAAGTGTGTAGTTACTGTAAAAGCAGCTGTATAATTTGGCCTGGTTTCCTGAAGGAAGGAGTGTAACACACTGGAAGATCTTTTGCAGGCTTGTGCTTCCAGGCAGGTAAGAGACTAAACTTTTTTAGCAGATTACTGGCATCTTCTTGCGTTGGAGGCAAGGATTTCACGTTTCCTCACCCTCTCTGCTCATTTTCCTACAGGCATTTAGGGTTAAGGAACCGGACACTGGCACTTTCTGCCTGTAGAAATGATGTGAGAGGATGTGAAGGAGAATGGGAGCAGTAAAATTTATTTTATGGTCCTGGGAGTATGAATAAGCCAGAGATCACAACCTGTTCCTTGGAAATCAGTGCCACTGAAAGATTTACCTGTGTGTATAAAGCGACACACGCTCACTTTTAACCCTTTCAAGAGCTTATCCTCAAAGCTTCCTTGCAAAACCTAACTAATCACCAAAATGAATTATGGAAATTAGGCACCAGCACTCAAATAAACATTCAATGCCCGTGACCATCACTGTTTGTGTTACTGGATCCTTCTTTCTGCCCGCCCAGAGGTGAAATGCAGAGTCAGGGAGCTGCACATACCCACTGTCAGCCTTATTTCTTCATCCTGGTTTGCCAAGCCATCGTAGTAATAGAGATCAAACCTCCGTCCTGTTTTCCACTCACACAGCAAATCCTTTTCCAAACAAAAAAGGACACTGAAGTGGCTTTCACTGCAGACCAGCCAAATTGGGTACTTGGGGGTCTTCAAGTAACAGCCAACCTAGAAGAAAAATACAAAATATTAGAGTATCGCAGGGGCAGGGGGGAAGAAACAATTCATTGTGGAAAATATAAAATTTATAAGATAATTTATTTATTATAGTCTACAAACACTAATGAAGGCTCATTAGAGACTCTTCAGGAAGCAGACCAGGATAGCTCTGGCAGATCATGGAGCATTATAAAGCAAATGTTAGGCCTGGAGTTGTGGCAGGTAATGAAATGCAGCTGCAGTGCCCTTACAGCAACAAGATCAGACCTCAGATGAGCAGAGGCAAAGGAAAGCCCTGTCCTCTGCAATAGCTGGGAAACCACAGTGAGTTTAGGTCAGGAACATGACACAGGATCAATGGGAGGCTGTGCTGTTTTTCAACAGTGACTGGCAGCCAGGCAAGAGATTTACAGGATCTCAGGTGCCAGGAGACATCCCTGCCTGGGCAACTCAACTGAGCCCAAAATCCCCTCTTGGATAAAGAATATATAAATTCCCTTCACTTTATCATCTTCTAGTTCACAGTCCAAATATGTATTTTCAGCTGTAGAAGAATGCAATAACAGAAGCATTTTTTTTGCTTCATTGTTCTTAAAAATGAAATATGCTCAGGTGCAAAAAGAATCTTTAACAAAAGCCTTTTCTAAGTCTTTGTCCTCCTTTTGAAATTTTGAAAAGGTATTTACAAATATCCTAAATATTCAGTAAGAAAGTGCATTAGAACAACTTTCATATTCATTCCTAGATGTTTTTAACCAGAATAACTCAAGAAATTTAATCTATAATGGATGGGGGAAGGGGATACCAACAGCACCGCAGCTGGGTTTTGTACCTTTGAGAAATTGCTTAGGGAAACTGAAATCTGAAATTAAACATTTTGCTTTCAGTGAAACCCTAGAGGAAACTGAGGGACTTTTAACAGAAAAATTCTTACACGTGATTTCTAGATATGGATTTGTGGATACAGCTCCTCAGTTCTTCAGCCTGGGCACAGGGGCAAATGGCAAACGCCAAAAGGCAGAAGACAACATTTATTCTGTTGCAATTAAAACTCTAACCAGCACCCTAAGTGATAGGGAGTTCTGTTTTCATCTTGATTGATATTTAGAATTTATATCTGAAGTGTTATGAGTGCAAACTCCACTGCCTTCCGCAGTGACAATTTCTTCTGATGTTAGATAACAAGTCTCCAGCTAATTAAGTAACTGTTCCCTGACTCATTACTTTGCTGATATCTATTTAAAACAGCCTTTTATGCAACAGTTTTGCTTTTTAAGTAAATTCTTGGCTTAGAAGTAAAGAAATTTTTTTACAAGCTTACAATAATACTCGTAAGAGGAGTTATCAAAAAAGAAAATACGCAGTTCCAACAAAAGATGGCAAATTAGAGGGCCACAGATGAAAAGATTCCGTCTCACAAAGATGCGTATTTTAATATGCAGATAAGTCAAAGCCAAAAAGAACAGCCAGTCTCCTCCTAAAAATGTGTTCTTCCTACGTTTGTCTGCAAAAGCAACTTCCCAGCTCCATCAAACAACATTTGTCAAAGATTACAGAGATACAGTCCACAAACATCCACTCCAGCTCTCACTCACATGAACTGTCCCACTGAAGTCAGGACAAACTGTTCAGATGATTGAGGGCTGTAGGAACATTCTCCAAAAATGTGCAGTTTTCTATTACAATCTTCACAGAAAGCAGCAAGGGCATGAACTTTGAGACAAAGAGTCTAAAAATATTGTAGCTTAAATCCTCCTCTCCCATAAGAGGGGAGAAGTCTTCACTTTGGTCACATCAATAAAGCAGCTGAGGATTAGCTGCTGCCTTTGACATCACGATGCAAAACATGTCCAGATACTTTGTACAAAACACAAGCTGGAACCATGCTAATGGCAAAGGAAGGACAACCCTCACTGTGAGGATTCCTTTGCCTGCTTCTTCAAGCCTCAGTTGTTGAGTGGCGAGGAATCACTGAGTCATTAGGTTGGAAAAGACTCCAGGATCGTCGAGTCCAACCTGTAACTGAACACCCCCGTGACAACCAGAGCGCCGACCGCCACGTCCAGTGGTTCTCTGAATACTCCCAGGAACGGGGGACTCCACCACCTTCCTTGGCAGCCCATTCCAACATCTGACCACATTTCCAGCAAAGAAATTCCTCCTGATGTCCAATCTGCACCTCCGTGGGTGCAGCTTGAGGCCGTTTCCTCTTGTCCTGTGCCTTGTTTTCTGGGAGAAGAGGCCAACCCTCACCTCACTAAAACCTCCTGTCAGGGAATGGTAGAGAGCAATAAGGTCCGTCCTGAGCCTCCTTTTCTCCAGGCTAAACACCCCCAGCTCCCTCAGCAGCTCCTCACAGGACTGACTCTGCAGACCCTCCCCCAAACACGGAATTCTGCCCCATTTAACTGGTCCAGCTGGTGAGGCCTGAGTGCTTCCTCAGCTGCCTGACCAGTTTGGCTGCTGGTAGTGATCCTGGAATAAAAGCTGGAAGCTGGAAGCAGGACAGGGAAGATCAGGCATGAAGACTCTGCTCTGACTCCTCAGGAAACCCCTCAAACCCAGCAGTGTCTGTGCCATCCAACAAGAGCCTGACAGAGAACAGGGCCCTTCTTTCCAGTCTGTTCCCTACGGCTCTGAGGCTGAATTCCGAAGGAAAATCAGGGATATGTGATTTGCATCTTTTTTATGAAATATTAGTTTTGGAAGGGCTCAATAGCTGTATCTCTATCTCTGTTCAATACTGGTTTTCAAGCAGGCCCATTAACCACCTTCAGGCAAAAGCAAAGCAAGGGGGGAATGAATGAGGTGTCCTTTCGTGCTGCATGTTCTTAATTCCTATGGAAACTTCACTAACCCTGATCCTCTCCCTTACAAGGCCCCTATGAATGCTCATAAATTTCAGGGGCACCATTCTGATCTTTGGGAAATGCCAACTTTTCAAAAGCAAGCACCTTCAAAGGGCTCATTTCCACCACCATGGGCCGTCTCTTTCCCCACCTGATGTCTGACTTTGGTGCGTATTCACACAACGGCGAAATTAAACTGACAGACAAGCATTTATTGCAGCAGAATTATTCCAACAGATCTGCCAGAATGAGTGGATGGTTCTTCACCATTCAGCTTTTATTTATTCCTTGAACAAGGCCATCTTTTTCCATGTGTATTCCAAAAGAAACAAGAAAATGTAATATCAAAACCAAGCGGGATAACCGGATGTGGCCAATCTGAAGGCATTCTTCCCCAGGAGTTTTATCACTTAATGTAATTTCACCTCCTTGCTTGTGGGACTTTCCATCTTTTAGTTACAATCAATAATTTCTTGCTTTGTGTTTCTTTCCTTGAATACAGCTGCTAGAGATGTTTATTTGCCAAGGAATCGGAGTGTGTGGTGCTTCCACGAAGGGCTGGGTTCTGTCAAACTGAGCAATTTCTGGTAGCTCTGAATCCAGCAGGATTGACAGACAAAAAGGATAACTACACAAAGCTTTCAGAGTTACAGGCAACAGTCTCTTGTTTGTCCTGTCAGTGTTTTATTCCCCACAGCTGCAATGACCTTTAGGGAATGAATATTAAACAATGTTCCAGCGGTGCTAAGACTGAGGTGTCAACGGCGTAAAAACCTTTCCAGCAGCCCCTGGGGGAGCAGGAACCCCACAGACCCAGGTCCCACCAGCACCACTGAACCACCAGGTCAGCCATGCTACCATTAGATTTGCAGATAATTAAGGGACTCTGTAAGGGTAAAGTTATTCCCATTGCCAAGTACTTGATTTCAATCCCATTGAGAAAAATAAAATTAATGCTTACGAGACCTGACATTCAGTGTATGCACTGTTTCATGACTCAGGGGAGACAGAAATGGAAGAGTTTTAAGCCATATATTTATAGAGTACTAGCAAACACCACTGCTACACTGGAGCCTTAGATCATTTCTCTGCGGCTTGGAATTTTTATTTTTTTTTCTGGTAGAAAAGGAAACCTTTCTGATAATGAACTGGGGGAAAAAAAAGATGACATTACTGAAGAAGAATAGAAGGAGATGTGTGTTAAATCCTAGGACTCCCAAGGCAAGGAAGAGACTCCTGGAAAGCACTGGCTTTTGATTAAAGTTCTGCTTTTTTTTGATTAAAGTTCTGCCATAGTATAAAAGGCAGCAGGTGTGGCAAGGAAAACAGACCTTAGGGTGCCAGGCAGCCTCAAGATCTTTTCTTTATCCTTGTCCCACTCTGCTGCTCTTCTGGAATGTCCCAAAAAATGAAGACATTTTGAGAGAGATTCAGACCCTCTCTCACACATTTTGCCATTTCCTCACTACATAAAGCAGTTCATGGTTCACTTCAAGGAGTGACATCACTGCACTGACAGAAACAGGGCAGGATTCAGGCCCCTGAAATCTTCTGCATTTATTTCTAAGCCCTCTTAGGCTTTGTCTGTAAAATCAAATAAAGAAGAGATGGGAATTGTCAGAAATTTAGACCCTTCCCATTCAGCAGTGATGCAGTGAGTTGGCTGGACTCTTACCTGAAGCATTTTCAGCCTAAAAAAGCACCTAAAGCGAGATAGGATCAATCCAGATCCAAATGCAGGTGTTTATAATCTAGAGAGACACGTGGAAAATCTCTGACATAATTTTCTGCTTTATCTGTTTGCAAAGCATTGCAGAGCTCTTCTACACATGTGGGGTTTGTTATCCTTATTGTCTCAACTGACAACTCCGTGATTCTATTTTATTTGGAAGGATGTTGACAAGGAAGCAATGCCAACAGCCCAGCAACAGTGGCTGGCCTCTGGGAATATAACTGGCCATAACTCACAGGACAATAGGACTTCATTAAAAAAAAATTCAGTGCCAGGCTAGAAAGGGAGATGTAAAAACAACGAATGAAGAACAGACCTTTCCAAGGGCCAATGCTTTGTCAGCCTTGTTTCAGTCAAATTTGAATGGATCACATGCTTTTGCCCACAGTGATGCTCACAAAAGTCTTACATAAATAGCAGCTTCCTTTGCTGCATCTCCAGGGCACAATATTTACCCCCATTCCTGAAAAATAAATGGAAAACTGAAGCCAACCATCAGTTTCCATCTTGCGTATTTCTGTGGTTGGTTTCTCAAACGAGGCGGTTAAAACCCTCTTTCTAATCTTTCCCCTCCACAATCCCACCAATAAATCCCAGGAAACCTAAAATCTCAATTTAGGCTTCATCTGAGGGAGGAAAGAGGTTGTTCAGGAGACACATTTCCCAGGGAACAAGGTTACAAGAGGGACATTCCACAGGGCAATAAAACCAGGTGAGGTGCCAGAAGACAGAGCACGTGTGCTGAATTTAATCATTCACGTGGGCCTTGTCACAGCAAAGAGTGGTTTCTTCAAAAGGACCAAAGATAATATTTCCCATCTGTGGAATTTTAATGAATAAATTCTGTTCATTTCTGTTACTTTACTCTCCCTTTTTGAAGAGAAATAGCAAAAATGTGTGTAATTTCTTTGTCAGTGCCCTCTCCGTTTTCGGAGAAGCAAAAACTAAAAAGCACCAGTCCCTTGAAACGCTGACAGCTCGGGCAGAGGCTGGGGCACTGTCAGGAATCAGAGTAAAGCGAATTTGGGAGGTCAGACAACAGGAGGTTTAACTGACAGGACAGCTTAAAGCAGGAGAGAATTGGTGGAAACAAAGAAGAATCAGAGAGAAGGTTCAAAAGAGACAAATAACCTTGAATATTTCCAATATTTCACATACAACAGCACATACCTAAAGCGGTTTCAAAAAACATTTCAGAAGGATGGTGAAATTCATGAGCCAGCACCACACTGCCTTTAAAATGAGAGACTCAGACCTGTACTCATCCCAGTTCAGCCAGGGTGAGTTACTGGGATAAGCACTTGGACTTTCATTCATCTGTTACCCCTCTCTGTAAAGTGGAAACGAAACTTGCCACTCTTGCAAAGCACAGATCTGCTGACAGGAAATGACATATGAATGCTACGTGTTGTTGTTATTATTGTCATTATTAGTGTTAATTAGCACAGTGACATTAATGGGTTATTAATAGTATTAGAGAATTAGCAAGTTATTAATGATAATGATAGTAATAGTACCTGTTAAATTTATTACCTGAGAATGCAGATTATTTTTCCCTTTTTCCCTGTTATTATGTGACCTGGCCTAAACATGAGGAGCCTCTGTTTCCATCCCTTCCTACTTTTAACGTCACAAGACATTTTGAAAGAAAGAATTTCATCATTTTAAGTCTTTTCACCTGCAGTTTTAATGTGGCATTTAGGCCAAAGGCCAAATAACCCAAATGCAGGGATATTCTCACCCAAGAGTGCTGAAATTGGTCCTGCCCACTCCTGTGCCTCATCCCCTTCTCTGAGGTCCTGTCCCTGCTGAGAAACCGCTCAGCTTCCCTGAGACCGAGCAGCTGCTCAGCAGTCCTGCAGCTCAGCAAACAGAGGGAACCCTCACCAATTTCGTGTGGAAATGCTTCTATCGCTTGAAGTGCTCTAAATAAATCCCAGGAAACCTAAAATCTCGATTTAGGCTTCTGAGTTAAATGTGTAAGATCACATGGAACTGATATTGCTTAAATACGGGCTTAGCACAAAGAAAAGGAACCCAAAGTTGTGTAATTTGCCTACTGGAAAGTAGCAGAATTGGATTTTTGGCTTTTTTCCCATTAAAACACGGAATCTCATTGTGAAACTAAACATGAAACAGATGGAATGGACCCATCTGTCATTGTGAAACAATTTGCAACAAGTAATTACACGGCAAAAACTGAGTTTGGTGATATGTCAGGCCTGGGAGTGATGATTAAACATTAACAATCCCAGACAAATTACTCGAAGCACACGTTTTTCTAATCAGCAAAGATAACACACGACCCACCGGCAGAGATGGACGGATGGGGAACAGAGGGATTCTGCCGGCAAGCGCTGGAGAAGAAGGGATGGATCATTTTGTTTTGATTTGCCACTGCTGGAGTTTGACGGGAGGATTAATTCAGTTCACGTGCCCTCACAAGGTCTGCAACTCAGAAGCCACGCCGAGGGAACTGCGCATTACACACAAGTGCTCCACATGTTAGAAAAGGCAGAGAAAATGGCACAGAAGTCGCTCCCCATGTGGATTTAGCGCATCTAGCCTGGAATCTTGGATATTCCTTCCCACATGTGTTGGTAAGTTGGAACGAGTCTAGAGCAGGGCAATAAAAATAAGCTTTGGACAGGATGTGCTGATGAAAATAGGAGGAACTGTTACATCAGCTGCAAATGCCCAGCGGATGGGGATGAATTGTTTAGGGGGCAGGTTGGATTAGGAGTCAAATTATAATCAGAGGAAGCCAAGCAAATGAAGAGTCTGATTTATTAACAGTATTTCCAAACAGGCTGAGCAGTACATATTAAAATCTCCAAATTCACAAGTACCTGCAGATCTGTATTTGCACTTACTTACATTTCAGAGATGGGTGAGAAAAATTCTAACATCACAGCCATATGCATTAAAAACAACTAAAAAATGGTCACCTGAACAAAAAGGAATTTCATGGATATGGATTTTTAGAAGAAACCCTGCTATATAGCAGGACATAAAAATATCCTGAATTATCCCCTGAGAGATTGGCTGGGTATGACCTAAGGGGAGTTTTCTGACTCCAGCGTCTATGATTCACCATGCAGCACGCTCAGGATTTTCTTACGCCTGGAAACAAAAACCAAACCCAACCAAAAATGACAGTCCTTTTCCATGGCTGGTTTCAGTTACCAGCCTCAGAGCCACACTGTAATTGGATGCTGAGAGGAATAAAAGTCACTCTGAAAGACAAATTCTGTTCTCAGTTCCACTACTCCAAACTGCCACTGGCATTGCTTTTTCCTGAACTGCTGTAAATTTTGTAACAGGAAGCAGAATCGGCCCCCTCATGCTGAAGCCACAGTGGAGGCTCCTCGATTCGGGGCCACAGTCCACGAGAATCTGACTTTTGTCCCAGCCCTATGCAGACACTGCTTCTGAACTGAAATGCAGAGAACACCCAGATGTTCTTAATAAAAGCCAGGACAATTTGCAGCAGATGCCCAACTAGCGTAGACTCTTAAAAAAAAAATGGAAACTACGTCTGCTGGAGTTTCTGTAACTGATTAAGTCACTGGCCTGGAAAAACAGATCCCTGCTCATGAGTCCAGCTCCCAACCAGTAGAAACAGATCCCCTCTACCATGTAATTTGCAGAATAAGTGGAAAATGGTGTCTGGATCTCTGGGTAACTTATTTTATTTTTAGAGGGCAGGTGGGAAAGAAATAGCTCTTACCTGCTCTGACCTCATTTACCATTTTGTTAGTCCCGAGTCATTTTCCTTACTAGAGAATGGAAAAAATGCTGGAGTGGTGCATAACCATTTTTTGAGGTTTTAAATGCTACATTGTTTATAGAAAAGAAAAAGAAGCGTGAACTAGACACAGAAGCTTGTTTATTTATAGTCCACTCCGTTCTGAATTAATCTGATTTGGGTACACTGATAAGCTGCCTTGACTGAATTCAAGCCTTTGATAATCTTGTGAATAACGTAAATGTTTGTGTTAATTAAAAATCACAAAAATTATGATTTGTCAGTAGCAGGAAAATGTAGCTGACTTTAGCCACATGGGGAGGAGTTAAAATCAAGCTTTATTTTCAGTCACACGTTTATATTAGAACAGTACAAACAAATCCTCTGGTAATCACTTTCAAACTTTTACAGAGGTGCTGCTGCTGCTGCCAAGTGCAGGTGAGACTGCTCCAGATCTAATTTAGCATCTAATGAAAGCAAGAGCATTTCAAATGATATTCTTGTATCAAACACAAGATTGGCTGTTTGTGACAGATCATCTCTTTAGAAAAAATGTCCAGCCTGACATCCTCCATCCCCTGTTGATGGAGAACTGGTGAAATCCTTACACAAGGTTTTCCTGAGGTAAATTAATAGCTGTCACTGCTTTGAATGTTTTACTCTATCTTTTAATTTTCATGATGACTACAAATGAAATACAACTATCCAAAGCAATTACAGGGAACAATCCCATTGCATTAAGAGCTTTTTTAATTGTCTGTAATGTTTTAACTGCTAACAATACAGCCACCACCACAGCACAGAACAGATAAACTGAACCAAGACAGTAATTTCTTTGCTGCTTTACTCACATTAATCGATTAAATTACTTTTAATTGATTTTAAAAGCAATTGTTTTCTTTTCAATTAAACCCAGGAGAATGGAAAGCATACCTGACAGACATCATAGTGCTCAAACAGGGACAGCAAACCAATGTCACTGCGACTCGTGATGCCTTTCAAAATGGTGATATTGCCATTCCCAGAGTCCAGCTCTATCACGTTGTTGAAAACATTGGACACAGCTTTGCCAGTCAAAAGCAAGTTCACCAATTCCTGTTTGGGACATGTTAAAGAAAATCAAACCAAAACAAAAACCAAACAGAAGTTTAAACATCAGCACAAGACTGATTCAGGATTGATAAAGTTACACGTGGACCTGACCCCTGATTTATGTGGTGGCTTTAGGATTATGGTTAGGATCAGGATTGCTTATAAAAGGATTCCAGGTATTTTGGTCAAAGGGTCCCAAAGTAAAATTAGGAAATAATGAAATCATAGAGTATCTTGTGTTGGAAGGGACTCACCAGGATCATCAATTCCAGCTCCTGGCCCTGCACAGACACCCCAGCAATCCCACCCTGGGCATCCCTGAGAGCGCTGTCCAAACACTCCTGGAGCTCTGGCAGCCTTGGGGCCGTGCCCATTCTCTGGGGAGCCTGGGCAGTGCCCAACCACCCTCTGAGGGAAGAACCTTTTTCCAGCTGTGGGCTGGACTTTTTGTCCAAAAGGATGCTGTGAGACACAGTATCAAAAGCTTTGCTGAAGTCCAAATACTAGAGGAGTTTTCAATTTTCATCCTTCCAGAGGCAAACTGCTGGTAAGCAATTTTACTCTCACATCCAACTCTCAACCTTCTCATATTAGAGTTGGTTTTGGGGTTTTTTTTAAATGAAAACATTTTAGTGTCCCTTCTTTCCTACAATGAAAAGCACAGCATGAATGATATAAACCCAAAGCCTGTGCAGTACTACATGACATTTCTCTATGCGCTTAGTGATGTATTCTGTATGTCGGACAAGATTTGTTAAATATATAATTTCTGGATGAACTGAGGTCTCATTCAGTAAAACATTTACCCACAGGGACCCAGATCACTGAGATATTCGTATTTCCCATAGATGATTGTTGGTTATTTTCTCTCCAATTGAAGCAGGGGTGTGTCAGGGGCTAAATACACCTGAGAGGGTGCCATGTGCACATGTGAGAGTGCCTGAAGTTCACGGAACAGAGCCGTGGGACAATTTTCCTATCTAACATCCCACCAGGGCCAGCTAGGGTGCAACAGCACGAAACCAGAGCTGAGAGCAGGCGGTGCTGCAGCAGTGAACCAGCTCCTTATTAATAAATAACATATGGCTAGAAATGGGAGGGGGAAATAAAGAAAAAAATTCCAGAAAAAATACTGCAAATTACCATGCCCAAAGACATGAATAGCTCTGGTACAGCCGGTTTGGAACTGGTCTTAAAAATATTGCACACAAACACAGCTCTGTGTTCCTCCTGAAGGGCTCCCCAGAGCTTACGGGTTTTTACTGATGTTTTTGCACTTTTTGTTCACCATCACCGACGTTCCACCACCTTCTTGAGGAACCATTGTGTGGTCACAGCACAAAAGTCCTCTAGCAACAAGAGCACAAAACCTGTCTTTTGCAGCCAGAAGGGCGATAGAGAGAACCATGGAATCACTGAGGAGCTGTAGGATATGACACGGAACCCCAGATACTTTTCTGAAGGGCAGGGAGGGAACACAGCAACATCTCAGCGCTAAAACCAACCAAGGAGTCCAAAAGGGGCAGATGAGGGGAGTGCAAGGACAGGGACACACAGGTGCAGGCCAGAGAACCAGCCTGAAAAGCAGAACCTCTGAAAGCAAAGGCAACAATGTGCCAAAACACGGGGAAAAAACATAAAGAAGTTTGTGGAGACCTTATCGCAGCCTTCCCATACCTAAAGGGGCTCCAAAAGAGCTGGTGAGGGACTTTTCACAAGGGCATGGAGTGACAGGACAAGGGGGAATGGCCTTAACTGAAGGAGTGTAGGTTTAGCTGATATTAGGCAGAAATTCTTTACCATGAGGGTGGTGAGGGCCTGGAACAGGTTGCCCTGAGAGGATGTGGATTCCCCATCCCTGGAGATGTCCAGGAACAGGCTGGATGTGGCTTGGAGCAACCTGGCCCAGTGGAAGGTGGGAAGGGTTGGAACCAGATGAGGTTTACAGTCCCTTCCCACCCAAACCATCCTGTGATTCCATGGCTCTGTGACTCAAAAATAAGGAATGCCACCTGTTCCCAGAGGTCAGCTCACAGCAGAGGCGCTGGACATGCCAAAACTGTAGCCTGAACTCACCTGAGTGCAGTAGCCATGGCTGCCAATCAGGCGGTTTGTGAGCACATCGAAGTCGTTGCGCACCCTGAGGAGGAAAACACGAATTAAAATACAAGTATATTCAAATACAATTAAATTTAAACACAATTGCTCTTTTCACTAGACCTAACGTCTCCAAATCTTGAGGAAAAACAAAACCAAACTGTTTCCCAACCAGAAATACAGCTCTGTGTTTTTTGAGTCCTTTCAAGGTGATTTTTTGCGCAGCAAAAAAAACCCAAAGTGAATAGATCAACTAAACCTGTGGCAAGGAAAAGTTTGGTAGAGCTAAGCTTGAAGGAAATAGCTGTGGAGGAGAAAAGAAGTCATTGTCACCACTAGTTAGAACTCTAGAAATTAGAATTACCGCACCATTTGTCTGACAGAATCACAGGATGGGTGAGGTTGGAAGGGACCTCTGCAGGTCCTTTTGTCCATCTCAGCTCTGGTACCTACAGCACTTCCCCAGGTCCACATCTGGATGGTTTCTGAGTATCTCAGAGGAGGGAAACTCCACAATGAACCTGGGCAACATATTCCAGTGTTCAGGTAAGATTTGCTATTTGCTATTCCTATCATAAACACTTATAATATATCCATATAATCGGTACACGACATGGTCCATGAAAAGAAGAAGAAAAGGAAAGAAAACCCTCCAGGTGTACACATTTATAATGGTGCTGGGTGGGCCCTGATTACATGTTGGGACATTAAAGAGAAAAGCCTGTGAAACAGCATTATCCATAATTATGGAGCAATGTCTCCCCAGACTAAGTTCACTCTCTCATAACTCCTGGAATTATTGAATTAGTGACTGGTTGATGGCCTAAACAATAAAGGTTGTAACTGTGATTGCTTTTTATCCTGCAGATATAATGGAATTGCAAACATTATTTTATACATGAATAAATGTTTAATCTAGGTTTGAGGAAAAGCAATGTGCCATATTCTAGGAGAGTTATGGCAATAAAACCCACAGATTAATTCTTCGGGACATAAAAAAAGAAATTTTCCTTCGGTACAAAATATGCTGGTCTCACTCGTTTTGACTCCATCCTTATTTTGATATTACTACTGAGGCAGAGAGAATGCCTGCATGATCATAAATTAAAACTTGTTATTCTACATTTATACAGGCTCCTCATTCTCATTTGACTTGGGAAATCTTCTATCAATACAAATATTCACGCTCCTTGACAACTGGCAGTTACTTTTGTTTTAAAAAGAGAATATTTTGTTTGTGACAAAGCAGGAGTTGAATTGATATGATGATCAGGGTAAAGCTAGCTGGAAATTTCCCCTTAACACTGCTACACGTGCTCCATTAAAAATTTATTTATTAAGTAAAAAGCCAGGACATTTTCTGTCTTCATCCCAAAACTCAAGTAATTATTTTGTCATAGGATTTCTCTGAATGCCAAAATCAGAATGTGGCATATCATTTCACTGTTTACAGCCCTAACGATAAATTAAAATCATTCAAATAAAGTCACAGTCATGGAATCACAGTTCCCAAACGTCTGATAACTATTTTCTCATAGGATTTCTCTGAATGCCAAAATCAGAATGTGGCATACAATTTTGAGGTTTACAGCCCTAAAGAGATTTAAAATCATTCAAATAAAGCCATAGTCATGGAAACACAATTCCAAAATCTCAGATAATTATTTTCTCATAGGATTTCTCTGAATGCCAAAATCAGAATGTGGCATACAATTTTGAGGTTTACAGCCCTATAGGTATTTAAAATAATTAAAAAAAAAAATCATAGAATCACAATTCCTGTTCTGAAAAATGCATTTTATCCCTTTCACACAAACATATTTTACCCCTTTTTAAACAACTTCTTTCAAAGATAATTCACAAGTCAGTGTCAGACGTAACAAAGCGCCACTGACGTCCCTCGCCGGCGTGAAATCAACGGCTGGGCCGGGGAAGGTGTGCCCGTGCCATGCAAAACCCTCCCGTGCACCACTGCAAGGCACGGGTGGGATGATAAAAATCTCTGGATTTCGGCCATTTCTCCGTTTTAGCAACGGTTTCACCTCGCCAGCGCCGTGGGCAGAATCTCCGACATGCGTCAGTCAGGGACGAGGGGACACAGGCCGCACACAATGGCAGGAAGCGCTAATTCCTTCTGTAGGCACAAACAACACGGGAGGCTGGAGGAGGATCTCGGATCTTCCAGGAGGAGGACAACATCTGCCTTTGCAATCAGCCCCGCCGGCGAGGCAGCCGACGTCAGGCGCGCGGCCACGGGGTTTGCACCTCTGCTGAGTGGGTTCGGGGTGTTATTCCTCCCTGCCAGAGGCTCTCCAGCTTCTCTGCAGGTGTGTTCGTTGTGTTTGCAATGCCAAGCGCAGCGCTGCGTGCACTGTGTCAGTATCAGATAATGGTAATTCTGTCATTTGTTTTCTGCTGGGGTGTGGAGACATTTGTTGGTGACCAGAAAATCTGAAGTGCTTGGTCCTTCTGCTGTCCTGGCTACCAGGTGTCAAAACAGATGCAATGAATAAATTACTCATACTACTTTGTCCACCATGGAATTTTCCATTTATCATTTTTAAAATCACTTTAAAACAGAAAAAAAAAAAAACATTAATTTTAAGCCAGGAATCTTATAAGTATCCCAGTGATCATCAGACAACGATTTAAGGCTTGACTCCATGAATCCCTTCTTCTTTAATTCACAACCCAACGCTCCACGTGCTGCTGTGAAGAACCACAGATCAGAAAAGAGACATTAAAAAGCAACAGCGTTAGGGGTAAATATTCCTTTCTTGTGCTGTATTATCACTGTTTTTCAGTGTTGTTAAAGTTCATAATCCCAGCTGGAGAGTGGGGCAGGAGCACGATGGCTGCTAGTGCAGAACAGCAGAGTTTGCCTCTCCTGGTAACACTACAAAGTCTTTTTTAAAAAAAAAAAAAAAAACTGTTCAGGCAGAAAAAAAGATAATGATTTTTTTAATCTCCTGAATAAAGATTTTAAATGAAGCATGTGCTCCATGTGTAGTTTTCAGTAGAAATCATTCCCTGTGCTGATACGAATCAAGAAGTTGACAAGGAGACTTTGCTAAATTTCAGGTCTCTCGCAAGATCTCTCAGCTTGATTTTTAGTTGTAGTTGTAATGTGTGTGATGTGGTTGATGCCTGTGTAAAACCAGGGAAGAGAGAGTTTGGATTCTGATATATTGACAGAATGTGGATGCGTTTTAATATGCTCACAGAACTTAAATAACATGGCAAAACTCAGCTCCACATGGTTTATTCACTTTGCACTCTTCTTTCAAAAAATATTTCTCTTGAAGTCTTTTTTTTTTTTCCTCAAAAAAAAGGGTGGTTGTGAGTTTTTATCCTGGGGCGTAGCTGTCCTTTCATTCCTCATGCAAGCAAACATTTTTTTCCTCACATTACTATCACACAAAAAGAATATCATTATGTGGTGAAACCAAGAGATGTGCAAGGTGGATTCAGAGAAAAAAAATTAATTTCTAGCAACTGGAGAATTCTCCTTGGGACAGAGATTGCCAAAATACAGCTGGTGTGAATTAAACATATATTTTCATGGTTTTTAATGCTGCTGGGTCTAAGGCAGGAATGGCTGAAAGTCCTTACAAAAATATCTTTATATATTATAAATTCACTTTCTCTCCATGCTCCTGTTGGTGAATCTGTGTTTATCTTCAGCCTGGTTGAAACTGGGTTGTTTTTTTTAAGTTATAAATAATGTGTGTATAAAGGATATTAAGAACTGAAAGTGGACAGATGTTCTGAGCCAAACCTTTGACCGCTCCGAATTGTCGCAGCCATACTGACACAATTTGCTGACTTCAAGACAGTTAGTAGAAATCTGCCTAGAAATAAATCCATTCTGGGACACACAAATAATAAAAAAATAATCAAAGAGTTTAAAACAGATGGACAAACCCACAATTCGATAGAAGAAACTGTAATGTCACTACAGGCCTTAGCACTGGTGGTGCATTGATGAAATAAACTTCAGTGATCCGTAGGGACTCAATGAAGTTTCAAAAGTGCCTATAAATATTTTGAGCACTGGAATCTCCAGTACAACATAATCTGCAATCAGATGAACTTTTCTTCAGCAAAAACTAAATTAAATACATCGTTTTAAAATGCTTCATACACATTTATTCTCACTTTACTTCCACAAAAATTCTTGACATGGCTTAAATGGAGAACAATTAAATATTGAACACAAAAGTCACATACAACCTGTAATAGCGGGAATAATTCCAGACAGTCACAATATGGGTTAGTTCATGCTACAGATATTGTTTGGGCTTGATAACAGAACAAAACAAAATAATATAAAAGAAAACCAGTGCATTTGGGTAAGTGCTGGCTGCTTTACCGTCCTTAACTCTGAGGCAAAGCTGCCACAGAAAATGGGTGACCTCACTTTGTTCATGGCAACAGGCAGTCACATTAACAAACACACAATTACAAGTCTGCTCCCAAAATAGATGTGGGGCTGGGAGGGAGAAAAAAACTCATCTTCAAGCATCAGGATTTCAAATAATTACAATGGGGATGTGGAAAATGACAGGATGGGTGACTGCCTTATTGTGTAAATGTTCCATAGTATTTTTTTTTTTTT
>VZRN01000827.1:1187604-1274056 GCA_013397935.1 Dasyornis broadbenti
AAAAAAAGAAAAAATATTGTTTGGGGTTCAGACCAGTGAAAGCACGGAAGTGGCTTCATTCTTTATTTATCACTTTTGCCCGCATACCTAATTGCACAAAGTTCTTAAAATGTACTGAGGTACCCGTGCAGGTCAATTCACCAGCTCTGCTGCTCCAGGGTGCTGACATGTCATAGGCAGTATTTATACTTCACAGGGATAGATCTGATGGGGAAAATGATTAATCTACTGGCACATTCTACCTATTATTTTACTTTTAAAAAGAAATTATCTTTCTCACTGAATGCGATGTCTTCCTGAGTGCAACCGATCACGCAAAGATACTAAACCTGCATCTACCTCACCATATTGACCCTTCAGCAAACAGCTGAATAATCTGAATGTATGAGAGCAACCTGCTGAAATTTGCCCAAAATCTGACAATTCATTTGTTAGTGCTACATTTTGTAGTAGAATAATGCAAAAGACCTTTGTGTCTTTTAATGAATACGCTTTATTCTTAAAAGAATTAATTTCTGAAATGCTTTGATTCGCTGAAGGGAAGTAAAGGGGAAAAAAACAAGTTTGGAAAGACGACAAAGCTGATCAACCACTTGAGGACAGGAGTCGTATCACTAATTTTTATATCTAAAGGTGGACACATAAACAGGTATGGAATTCTTTCAATTTGTGTACATGGAGAGAAACTGGTATGTCCTGAGGGCAATTTAGGTGATCTTGCTTAGGTAATTTGCAGAGCAGAGGGAGAAACTACAGGAAAATGCCTTTTCTCCATCTGATGAACACACAGCAAAAGGAGCCTGCCATGACCTGGATGTGGCCATCAAATTGCTAAATACCAAGGCCTGGAGGGATAAATCACAAACATTCTGGCACTGCAGACAGGCTGAGTCTATTTGGGTTTTTTTAGATTAAGAGCTGAGAAGTGAGAAATAAAGTTGATACAGAAATAAAAAACCTCTTTGAAAAAGACTCCTTGATTGGACAAACCCATTTAAAGCAAAGCATGAAGACTCCATTACATTTCATTAATTCGATACAATTTTTAGCTTTACAGAATTTGAGCCTTTGGATCTTGTAGGATCAGAGGAATTTCTGATGGTCAGAAGAAACCACAGTTAAGACATGGAGCAGCTTTCCTGCAGGAAAACAGAACAGAATCATCACAACAGGACACGACTGATGGACCGCAAGAGACGTTCAAATGCTAAGGAGATGATGAAGGAACATTTCCTCACTACTCTTCATGCCATGAACTCCACAACACTCCTCAGATTTATTGGGCAACCAACTCAAAAGGGGAAAAAAACCAAAAAAAAAAAAAGAAGAAAAGAAAAATTCTTTCACAAAACATATTTCTGCAGCAGGGAGCTCATTGCCACAGGGTGTTGAGGAGGCCAAAAAAATTAAAGGGTCCAAAAAGGGTTTAGAAAAATTCATGGGGGACAGGTTTCACCAAGTGCCAATAAACTCAGTGACCTGGATACAACTACCAGCTTAGGAAGTCCTGGAATTACTGCTGGAAACATGGAGAATATTCCAGCAGAGTGATTATTCACTGCATTTCTTAGAGAGTTTCCCGTCTCTTCCTATCTTTCCCCTATCAAACACTGGTAATAGGCTTGAAGAACCTTTCCTTGATCCTATCAGGACAGTCTTAGGGAACCAAGGGGAAATTAAACCCACAGGCATCAGGTTTTTCCCAGAACAATATTCCATGTCTATATGAACGGTGGTGTGAACTACAGAACATATCCCGCACTGGGGTAAAGCAGAGCTGTGGAGAGGGAGAAGGGAAAATGGTGCTCATCTGCACCCAGCAGGTGAAACCCGTCCGTCCCAGTTACTCTCTTTCCCAGAAATCCACATTTCTTCGTTGCTTTCTTTCCATACTTTTCACTGTGGTAGCTCTGGAACCTGAAATCTGGTCAGGCTTGGACAAGGTTCACTGACTCAACAAGCTGTTTACTGATGAACTCCTACTAACATTGATCTTTAAATTAAATAGCTTTTCTCTGTCTTTCCGCTTTATTTACAATCACTACCATCCCAATTTTCAGAAAATAGTTATGTCCCATCTCAAAATTTGGGGGGCTTTATGCTAGAAAACACAAAAACTTTTGTTCTTTTATAATTCTTCCTTGATAAACCAGATTTCTCCTTCCCCTGGCCCGTGCTTTTCCAGTTTTAATGTGTGAACCCAGCCTGACACAGTGTTTCTCCGAGGACACACCAGCGCATTGCACAATCCATTAACATTTCTTCACCTCCTGAAACTATTTATGCTGATACACCCTCAGAGCAGATCCAAGGCTATTTTTTGATGCTGGCTCAGAGTCGCTGTGTGCTCTGCTGCTCTCCAGTCCCCATCCTGCCATTTACAGCCGATGAACCCCCCAGCGCAGCAGTGAGCAGCCTCTGTTTACAAGACCTTGCAGGTTCTGTAGTGAAAATAAATTCTTTTTTATTGCCCTCATCCCCGGGGCTGAGCCAACTCTTTTTTACAGCACGATTTGTTCTCTGTATTGACAGGGCCTTTCAGCTTTTCAGTCATCAGGTCACTTCATTAGCAAACCACTCCCTTTTTCCAGCATTATTGTAGGGAATAAAACACGTTTAATCCCAGACTGATCATTGACAAACTCCATCGGTCACATTCCCATGCTAACAACACTTTCCTGAGTCTCTTTCCTTTATCATATTTACAATTCTTAAAAGATCTGTTATTTTCACATTAGCAAACAATTTTTCATTTGGCATATGAAATAAAAATTTCTTATCAGGTCTCCATCAACTAATTTTATTTTTTTTTTTCAGTTTAACTAGCAATTCTCCATTTGATACTATAATTGCAAGTCAAGTTACTCTAAATTTAAATGAGGCATGACAAAGGTGATTTTTTAGGATCAGGTCCATTCACGAGACTGGCAAAGCAAGAGAGAGCTCAAGTGTTGGATAAATTTAGGAATGATGCATAGGTACAAAGACACCTGTTTTATTTTTTCCTTCCTGTTGTGTAGCCACCATCACTTTTCCAGGTTAAATTTTACCTCCCACAAACTGAATTCACGGATTCCAATTAGCCGTGCTGACTTTGCACCGTGTTGCTCTCCTCAGCGAAAGGCACAATATTAATTTAGACTTGGAGCATTCTTTACATCATTCCTGGTGTCAGCCACCTCCACTCCACACAGAAACCTCACATCTTTCCCTGATATCTCTGCATTAATATGATAAGGAAATCACTTGTTGTTTCATTTCCTCAGGTCTGACCTCACCTGAACCGCACTTTTTCTCCTTTTTCCAACAGCAGGACTAAGCCCACTGATGACAGAGAAGGCTGTTGCTCACCGCACTTTCTCATTCCTCTGCACTATTTTAAGAAGTCAGAAATTTCCCAGAGAACGAGCTAATAATCTCCCCTTTCTTCACTACTGTTCCTCAGCTTCATGACTTATCCTGATCTGTTCTCCGAGGAGCTGGAGGTGTCAGGGGAGCAATCTGGATTTATTCCCACAAGTGGCCTTTCTGCTGCACATCCACACCAAATCTGCTGTCACTCAGTTTCCACTCCCCTTCTGTTCGGTGAACCCAGCTGGTGACAGCTTCCCCAATTTCCTCACCAGGGGGACAAGAGTCACGTGTCTCCATGATCTCTGCAAGCTCCACGTTCACCCCCATTTATTTGTTTTGGCATTGTTAGTCAATCCACCAATCCCTTACCTATCAAAATAAACAGAACCAGTACAACAACCTCTTTGTCTTCCTGAATCTTCTCTTTTTTTCCTGAGTTGAGTCTCATTTTTTCATTTTTCTTTACCACTAACCTTTGTTCCTTGTCCTCCAGCGCAGCAAACATCCTCAAACCTAATTCAACCTTTCCTCTTTTTTGCCTTTGCGGTCACGTTTCCACCTGGGTCACATTCCTTATCTAGAAGGCTCAATAGCTTCCTTATATTCAGATTTTATTTGGCAGATGCCTACACATTTCTCTTGTGTGAGATCCTACTCTCCTTTCCTGTATCTTGTCTTCAAAACCCTCGTTTCCCACCACCTTTTTGTCCCTGGGTCCCCTCATTCTCAAGCATTAGGAGGTGACATTTCACACACCAGTATATATTCTACTGCACATCCACTTTTCAAAACACATAAATCTCAGAGCTTCAAATCTTGGTGTCACATCGTCCCACAAATATTGCTAAGGCTGTGCCACTGACTGTCCCTGTATTCCTGCCTTTCTTTGAAGGAAAAACATTAAATTCTTTCAAGCAAACTCCCTTCTTTGTTACCTTTTAGCAGCTGAAAGCTGTGCTTCATTAAGGTTCTGCATTTATGAACTTATTAATGTTCCACGCAACTCTTGCCCAGAGAACACTTTGGCTCCAAGGGTCTGTGTCCAGTTCCCACAACAGAACGTCAAAGACAGAGAAGATCCTGAAAATTAGGAATTGCACGGAACCTATCGAGCAGGAAGCACAGAATTTCACTTACCCCAACAAACAAGGGCTCAATTCTTCCCTACCATGGTCTGGATCCCACAAAATCTCCCCTATTTGCTCCTCCCACTGTTCCTGGTAAATCTAACCTCACGCTTCCTTCATGTTGCAAAATCCCAAACGGCTCCCGGAGAGCTCTGAGATTCTCAAATATGGGTTTGTTTTTTTTTTCAGCTGGGTCCAGCTCCTTGTTTTTCAGCACTGTAACACAACTGACAGCTGTTTCCCCATAAAAACAGCAGTTCCCTTACCTTTTTCAAACACCAAAAGCTGCAAAATCATGATGGCATCTATTTATATTACATAACTGCAAACACTGAGTGAAAACTGCTCACAGACACAACTTCCCCTGCTGCTGGTCTCCCAGGCACTCCCAAGTGGAGGGGAAACCACCTCTGAAAAGGTTTTCCCACAAAACTGGCTCACAGGAAAATGTCCTTCCATCGAGGGCTGAGAGTGCCCCATGTGACTGGAGCTTTCATGTGAAGCTGGAATTGGAATTTTACCCCTGGCCCAGCCCAAGGGATATTTCACAGAAAGCCTTTCTTCAGCAGCCAAACAGCAGGAGGAGAGTGGGTGCATTTCAGGGGAACTCCAAATTAGAGATTGGCTCTGGGACAGGAAAAGGTGTCAGCAAAGGAAAGTGGATTGAGGGTGGGGGACCCTTTGTTCCACCCACAACCCATGAGCCAGCAGAGCATCACTTTCCTTTTCAAAGTCCTGCACGACGGAAAGAGATTTAAGCTCACGCAGCGTGTCAGAATTTGGGTTATTTTACAGTAAATGATAAAGAAAGGATATAGGAAATATTACCGGAAGAAAATGGTTGGATAGAGATTACTGCAGTGATGATCATCACCTGTGACACATCTCAATAAAAACTTGTCTTGCTGAGTAAAGGGAGACAGAACTGTTATACTTAAACAAAAAAAAAAGGTAAAAATAGTTTGCCAGTGGACCAAAAGAGGAAGATTCTTGGAATATTGCCTGCAACCAAATGATTACAGAAGTAAAGCCAAGATGATAAACAGATATATTTGGCCATGGTAAAGGGCATAATAACGGGCAGTATTTAACATGATTTGGTGCTTCTGTGTGTTTATTTCAAGGATGGATCAGAATGGCGGATTAAGGAGATTTAATTTCCTTAGTTCAGGACAATAGTACCACAGGAATGAAGAATAAGTGCTCAAGTGCACAGAATAACATAATTTTAATCATATGATTCCCTCAAGTGAAAAATTGTTCATTAACAGAAGATTTCAGAGAATGAGGTGAATTGATGATAACCAAGGGCACAGTCATTGGGTGTGAGAAATCCTAGACCGATAAGGAGTCATAATGTGATTTATTCAATTTAATAAAACACACTGGCATTTGAAATACATAAATTAAACAAAAAACCAATACAAAACAACCAACTCCAAACAACCAGAATTCCCCAACACCAGACTGGGAACAGCAGAGATAATTTTGACACAGAAGAAAAACACCCTTTTCTGGAGCAGTTAAGGACTACAGCAGTGTAGTTAACAGAGTTGTGGGATCACAGCAAGGAAAAAGATGTCGACGTGTATTTTCCAAGGTTTATAGGCAGCCAACCTTAATGAAGTACACAGCCTCCTCTAGACTTGCAAAATCAGTGTCCTTTTTTTCTTTCCCCCCACAGATAAAGCCATTGTTTTACTTATTCCCACAGAAACACTTCAGGGAAAAAATGGAAAAGATACCCAGTGACCAATCCTGAGTGCAGAGCGACACGTGAGCTGATATCAGCAACAGATAAAGCAACCCCAAGTCAACAAAAGTTATGCAAGCACTGACATTTTGATTTGTGAGCAACACAATGAGCCTGTGTTTCAGATCAGGCTCTGTGCATTGTCTCCAGGTAGCCTGAAAATGGCAATCCACTGTTTTTCCACAAAGGGATTCCACCTAAGGAATTTTCTCATCCCACGTGTTCTCTGCTCCAATGGGTTCTAGTAACGATGCTTTTATGCAATAAAGTTATTGCACTGATTGGGGAAAATGTGGCTGTGGCACCAGAGGGTTGGGAGGAGCTGGAATTTAAAGAAAGCCGAGGATCCAGTGAGTGGATCCAAAGGAGCCACGTCCCACTCCAGCAATGGCTTTGGATGAGCGAGCACAGCGAGGAAGGTGCCACGTGTGGGGAGAGCATGAGGCAGCACCCAGCAGGGAAAGCTGTGCTGCAGTTCCACTGCAGGTTGTAACTTCAGTCGGATTTCAGTTACCTCAGTCGGTGGGGATCACTCAAGTTTTCATTAAAACCACTCCTGAACACTCACAACGTTCCTACACTCAGCGGTGAGGCCCAGCTTTCAGCTCATTCTCTCCCACAAGAATGGAAAATATCCTGTAGCTCTCATCAGCATGGAGATCCCAGTACACACCTTGCACACTCAGAAAGATTAGTCCCCTGAGCTGCTATAATATCACTATGTTTTAAATTTTTTCACTGCTCGTTTAAAAAAGCAAACCACAAAAAAAAAAAAAAAAAAAAAGGGAGGTTACAATTGTTAGGGACCAGCATTCCTTCCTGTCCCAGAAGCAACAAAGCGTTCTCAGCAACTTCCTCAGGAATTCTCACTCCTCTCTGGCCATTTGTTATCAGTTCAGGCAGTGATGATCATTAGCACTGGGAGCATGAAAAACTCATTACCCCAAATCTACAAAGCAGCGCAAACTCCCGCATTTCCTGGCATGCGTCCCCGTGAAATAAAAATACTGAGGGTTGCCAGTGATTAAGGACAACTGCCCAACAAACCTGGCTGGGAGCTGAGAGCTCTATTTGCAAGGTAAAATCTGTAACAATGTAAAAAGGATGGAGCTGCAGCAATAAGGCAGAGGGAACAGCAGCAGCAACTAAGGCAGAGCACAAAAATGGGGTACATGGAGATAAAATCGAGGCCGGGGGGGTTCAGGGATACGGCAGCATGCACGTTCCGGTAATTGCTCTAAATTACTTGAACCTCTGGATGCTTTTGGCCTCCTCATCTCCCAGCACCGAAAGTCACTTATGCTGTGGAAAAAAACCAGAATAGTGGCTTGTTTTAACATCAAAGCCTGAGTGTTTCCCTGAGAGCACCCAAGTGTTTGGACTCTGAGGAATAACGTATTGAACTGTACCATGGGTGCCTGAATTTTTATTACTTCCAAGTTATTCCTCTTCATTGGTGAAGAAAGAGATTTTATCTGTTCAAATTAAAGGAAAACTTTGTTTTTGTCTTCCGCTCAGTCCCAGTACTGATGTGTCTTTACCAGCCTGGGAAGACTACATGGAAGATAAAATATGAAAGATCATACATTTATATAAAGCCATTAATGTGTTTTTATTATCTTCTTATTTCTTAACTCTGTAACTCCCGATACATTATTTATCTTTTGTCTGTGACAGAAAATTGAACTGATGTGTTCAGATAATTGAATTTGTAGTGGTGGTGCCAGAATTTCTCTCCTTTTTTTAGAACAGCCTATTGAAAGCCCGTCACTAGGTGAGTACAGTTGAGGCTGTTTTCATCATGTATCATGCTCTGCATTGTTAACACTTAACCTCCCATTTTCCATTGATCTGTCACTATAAAACAGATTTCATTTCACAGCTTGATATTTCTAGCGTAAAATTTCTTTTATGAGTAGGTTATTCAGATTTTCTCACTTAATAGGGGAGATAACGAAGCACTTCAGGAGATAATTTATGTCATTCTAAGATAGACGCCCAAAATAAGTCAAATTAATCATGGGTTTTTTCTGGTTTTTTGGGTATAAAGGTTTAAGTGCAAGTACTTCCACAGAAAGTAAATAAATCACAGAATCTTAGAATGGTTTGGGTTGGAAGGGACCTTAAAGATCATCTCATTCCACTCCCTGCCATGGGCAGGGACACCTTCCACTATCCCAGGCTGCTCCAAGCCCCATCCAGCCTGGCCTTGGACACTTCAGGGATCCAGGGGCAGCCACAGCTTCTCTGAGCCAAAAAGATCATTAAGATAGATAATTACACTCAAAATAGCAAAAATCCAAGTGCTGTCAGCTCCTCAACTAAAATGAAATAATCTGCCCTTTTCAGTGCAATATGCACACAAAAATCAGGACAACTGAAACATCCATGGAGTTTTCTTTTATAAAAATCCTGTTGATTTTCTGTTAAAAAAACTGGGAGGGAACAATCCCAGGGAGATCTATTACTGGCTGAAAACTCCATTATCTCAACCAACTCTTATTTGCCTTCAGTTGTTCATCCAGAACTATGCCAGTTATGTAAATAATTGCTTGCCATGCTGGTAACACTCACTGAATGGTACATATTTCTCGAGGATATCAGCACTGAGTTATTTGTCCTGATATTTTTAATACCCTAAGAGAAGCACTACGACATAGGCAGTTAAATCGACTGCTGAAGATTACATAAACAAAATTCAGTTTGTACTTCTAAAAAAAAAAAAAAATTATGCAAAGGTCTGAAAACACTTTCCATTGTGTTTAAAGACAGAAATATTCCTGTTTCTTCTAAACAAAATATAGGTACCAATGCAGTGTCTTACGCAGAACACGCTAGAGGAGTGACAGTACTTTAAAATGAAGTTGTGTGAGAAAATCATGAGAATTTCTCAAAATAGAACTGCACTTCATAAACTGTTCTGACATTCCTGACCAGAACTGTAAAAATATTTAGATACTTTAGCACACAAAGAGGCACCATAAGGAATTGTCAATGTTCACTTCAGACACAGCTCCCCCAAATACAAACACAGATGACTGACTGGCCTTGTCATAATCCATCTGGCAAGAACTGGGAGGTGATGAGGGGGAATAGATCCTTGCCTGTGTTATTAAAGAATATTTATCATTTTATAGCAAGCAAAGCAGAGCAGACGGCAGCAGTTATGAACCTACCAAAAGCCAAGCAGATCATTACTTGCACAAATACCTTTACTAATCTGAACCTCTCTGTTGTAACCAGCTCAGAAAAATGAGAATAAGTGGCACATGCTCTGAAATTATCACATCATTTGTGTTAGAGTACAAAAGTGGAGGCAAGCCAAGGGCTGCAGCGTTACTGTAAGCAAAAGAAAGGAAGAAATCACAATGAAACCAAAAAACCCAATCTGCAAACGCTTGCTGGGATCCCAGCAGGTGAGCAACTGATTGTGTATCTCAAACTTGAACTAAGTTGCTGTTTCTTTTCAAGACAATGCTGAGCTGTAAGAAATAAAAGCTTACATAAATCAGACTCGTGCTGCTTTCTAGAGCAGCTGCTCTCTCCGTGTCACTCGTTATTGCAAACTGGCAGGGAGCAGCTCTGCCTGGCAGATCACTCCCGGGGATTTTCACAAAGGTAGAATTTGACTACACCAAGGAAGCCTTTCTATTCTGACCCACTGACACTCACAAGCTTCACAAAAACGCCTTCCATCTGTATAAAAGCACAATTAAATGCCACTGCGCCTGGGTAAGCCTCAGTGAGTTTTTGAAGAGATTGCGATGTCTTTCCGTGAGTTAGAGCTCAGAATATTCATTACAGCGATAAAGTGAGACCACATTTGTCATACATTGCTTACAACTGCCTTAAAATGAGCTGCTTAATCCATTTGATTGTAGCTTTTCTTTATCATTATCATTGACAGAGAGACTGGGGCATCAAAGGGCACTTACGGCCCACTGTGTGAGACAGATGCCTCAATTATGTCAAATAAATAACCCTTTAAACAAGTCTTGCCCAAACTGTCAAGGTAGGGAGCACAGAAAAGCACCTCAGACACGATACCTAATGTTTAGATGGAGAATGTGATACCAGCTGTGGTGGACTGATCACTGAAATAGATTTATATATACGTAGTCACACACACAAATGTGAGTATATGACAAGAAAAGCCAAGATGAGTGAGTAAATCTGCATCATTCCCCCCTATTTATCAGAGTAAACACCACGACAGATTAAAAAGGCCAGAGAATTAAGCACACCATGGATTTTTGCTCACTTTTCCCAGCTCGCTTCGCTTTGCAGTTTATGGAACAAGGCTAGAGAGGCACTCACAGGTTGATGGATCTTGATAAGATGACAGACACAGTCAGGAGGATGCACCCAGAGGGACCAATTTCAAACTGGAAAAGAAAAGGGCTGGTGTTATTTTGTTTGTTGAGTATACATATATATATATATATATATATTTTTTTTTTTTTTTTTCCCCAATCCTCAAGAAATGCAAATGGAACTGAAAGCAGAAAGAATTTTTGTGATTTATGCTAAAACTGAATTTGTTGCTGTGTTTGTCAAAATGCAAGACAAGCGCATGCAGTGTTTGAAACTGTTCAGGTCACTTTGTGTGAGACTGACGGACACAGAAAGTCTGGCAGCTGCACCATAATTTGTTTAATTGTCCTCTAAGCACAGTACCTGGTGAATATTCTGCTGAAGAAATACAATCAGGTCTTCGTATCTCGTGGCACTATGAAGTATTAGCTGGGAAAAAAAGCAAGAAGAAAGAAAAGGTCACTTAAAAAATAGCAACTCATTTCTAACACCTGAAAGCTGAAATGAAGTAGCCAAAACTTTCAAGCTGACTGGAAAGGTTTGAAATAACAAGAGAAAATAAAGATCTAATGACATTTACATCTTACTGTTGTCATTTGGCATTTAATTGCACCTCATATATTCGGAATTTTTCAGTGCTGCTTCCTGATGATTTTTAAGTTTGTTGAACAGACCTTTTGATTCCATTTCAAGCATTGTTTATGCAATGAGAAGCAATTCCTAGAACAGAGGAATACTGCAGCTGTAGAAGACAGAGGATGGGAAGCAGTTCAGGGGTTTGTACCTATGTGGTGAGGCATTTATCATACTCAGAGGACATGCATATTCCTATTTAACACAAAATCCAGGAGAGCTCACAGATCCAGGCCTTTACTCCCAATATTCTTTGCCTGTTTTTCCCTCTTCAGCTTTGGACACATCAATTCCCCCTTTCAGGAGGCCAAAAAACATTCCCTGCAGCCTCTACAGCCTGGCTGATAGCGGCACTGCTCGCAAAGCCATCCAAGCGCCTCGGATGGAAACAAGGCTGAACTGGAAAGTGTTCTGCCATTTGGAGCTTCTGGAGAGGAAAAAAAAGGCAAAGAATTCTGTGTGAGATGAGAAAAAAGCGTCTTTTCCTGCTCGTGGTCAATTGGAAGGGACCACGTTAATTTTTACAGTGTATCATTAAGAGCTGGCACAGCTTTCAGGTTCGGAAGGTAAATGGAACAAAAAAAGGACTTCAGAGAGCCCAACAGGCACTGGGGCAACTCAGAGCCAGGCAGAATACGGGATTTCATTCCCTGTTGGGTTTTGGATCATAACTAATGTGACACAACAGATTTTAAAACACGAGGAGAGCGGTGGAAATCAGAGTCACCGAACTAAAACAGGGAAAGCAAGGAAGAGGATGTGAGAATGGGAGTCACACAGAGCCTTACAGTTTCTAGGATTCCATCTGCCTTGTATTTTCCTGTGGGAGTGAACTGCTGTCTTCCCGAAGGCCTGAGGAGGATATTCAGACAAAATTCATGTTAAAAGCAAGAAAATGGCATTAAAGAGGAATCAACATGTTGTATGAACTGAATGATGAGCCAAGGATTTGCATTATTATTATTATTATTTTTAAGGACTTTAAAAAAAAGATATCTTGTAAATGAGTTCATACTGCAAATCAAACTTCTATCAATGAAGCAAATACTTTATCTGCGCTGTGCTCTCAGTCTGTTTAGCATGAATTACAAGTTTCTCCATACAGAAAGTGAATAAATACAGGTTTAAGATGTTAATGATTATTTTTATTGAGAAATATTTTTAGAGCAATGACATTCAGACAAGCAGAAGAACATATGTACAATATCACAGAGGGAGCAGTTTTTGAGATGTAAAATACCATTCGAAATGTCTTTGAATTTGCTGCTTCTATTTCAGGTTTAAGAAGCATTTCTGTGTCCCAAAGCCTCTCTGTTATTTTTCAGCCGTATTAGTTATTTAAAAGAAATTCATTATGCCCACAAAACCTGACTCACTTAAAAATATCCTTTAGGTTCCAGTGCAGCCAAGGCCAGGGATCTAAAAGTTGGATACTTCGCGTACAAGCAGCCTGATTGCACTGCAGAAACTAAGCAGGCAAACACAGCAAAAGGAGCTCAATTCCAGCCATACAGAATATCCTGCAATACAGGAGCTGAAAGCTGCATCTGGAAAAACAACTCTTGGTGAAAAGATTTTGGAGGATTCCTACATTCAGTTAAATCCACAGGACCTTTCACAGCAACTTCAAAGCGTTTTGTCTGCTCAGTCCCAGCTACTGGGGCAGCAGAAATTACGTTTTGCGTTTCTGGTTTTAGGCGGCATGAACGCAGCTGTCAAGGCTTTTATACTGTAAATTCTGTGCATTTGGCACAGCCAGAGGAGTGAGAGCAGTGTGCAGTGACTGAAAGTGCCTCTCCTACTCACAGTGCCACGACGGCTTTCTCGTGGCCCCCCGCGCGCCACAGAATGTCAGCGAGAGCCGAGGAGAGGCACTTGGTCCTGTGAGCTTCTGAGGGCTGGAGACAGCTGCAGGCCAGGGAATAAAGGACAGAGACAAGCACCAAAATGTCAGGGCGAACAGATTCATGGCAGGTTTGTCCCTGAAAGAGCAAAAGCATCTCTAGAGACCATTCAAGGCGTTGTAATGATTAATAACAAAGCTCCGGCAAGTTGCCTCAGGAAATCAACATTTGGGTATCTCAGGTCTTCCGCGGCTGAGAAAGAGACAACCTGGACAGCCAAAAATTCTGTGAGTCCTGGTGTTGTCACTGGGGAGACATTCCAGGTGTAAAGGTACAGCTGAATCCCACCTTTCTCTGGGAATCCAGCAGCTGAATGAGCGGCCACAAGAACACTCCCTGCACACTCTGTACTGGGATTCCTCAGCACCTAAGGGGCCCTCAAGAGGGAGATGCTATTGAAGTCACCACTGGGCTTTTTGGAGCCATCCTCTGAGGAAAAATCTCGTTTTAGGCATTTAAGAAGGGGCCTTGGACCCTGAAAATGATCGGATCCAGGGAATGGAGCTGTAGGGAGAAGGACTGTCTCTTTGGATTGCTGCAGAACAACCTGGGCACACTGGGTGGGTTTCTTCTAAAGTCAGAAGGAAAACAGGCTTTGGAAGGAAGTTAATTCGCCAAGATCAAGAGTTTACAGCTCTGTGCTGCTTTTTGGGGGACCTGGATGAGCTTATGTTGCTCCTAATGGTGGTTGAACTGCTGCTGTGGGCACTGAAGCAATTGTAAACTTCATGTATGTTCTGTGACACTTCTCTGGTCATACAGGTGAATTTGAGAGATGGAATTCACAGCCTCCACTTCTAGAAGATCAGTACTTAAGCTGGTGTCTGATTTATAAGGAATGATTAAAATGAAACCATTATTATCATTAAAAGCAGTGGATGAAAATCAAGACAAGACTAAACAAGGTGTGATCATCAACAGGAACTGGTTATGCACAGATCTGTAATCACGCCCTGATCTTCTAAAAGAAAGAGCTGCTCTCTCACAAAACATATTTTTAATTGCTTGGACCAAAAAACAAGTAAATATTTCAGGGAAAAATACCACCTTGGCAAATAATGGACAAGAGAAGCCACTTCATCTCTAAATCTGTAATAAAACTTTCACTACTCTCCAACAGAATTGTTTTATGTTTAAAATATAATTTTTAGTTTCTCAGGGCATTCATACTTAAGTTCTTTCTGAAGATTTTACTTTTTAACCCTTTTTAACAAATTTACACCGTAATGTTTTTTGCCCACTGCTAAACTTTCTCCAAAGTACCACCTGTAATAAACACTGGGCCTGCATTTTTTTAAATAAAGGACCTAAAACATTACAGGACCAGGAGGCTGAAAGTCACAAAATAGGAGAACTGGCAGATTTGAGAATAAAAACCCAACATCCATAAGCCTGAAGAAACGGCCAAAAGACCCCATGCCCCTGGGAAGAATCTAACTAGAGCTTTCTCCAGTGGCTTCAAGAATTGCAGTCTTTGAAATTCAGATTTTATCAATTTTAGAGTGTTACCAGCATGGGAGATGGTGACAAAACCTGTTCCCAGTGTTTGAGTAAAAGATCTAATAATTCCAAAGACTAAACAAGAAACACCAAACATCAAAATAATTAAACAGACTTTCAAGTTCAGTGTCTGCCTTGAATATAATAACGTTCATTTAGAGAATGTTTTTCCTCTCTGAAGGATGTGAGATATGGGAAATAACTGGTGAGAGTTTTCAAGTAAAAAAAAAAAAAACACAACTTTGTCTTATCTCTGCCTGTGTTCTAATATCAGGCACCCAGAAATTTATGGAATCAGAACTAATTTATGTGTCTGAGAGAGGCAGCAGAGGAAGAATGAGACATGATAATTATTTCGTGAATGTCGAAGAAGCCTGAAATCAAACACTTCATGTGAAGTGGCTGATAATTTGAAAATCTAGGTTAGAATCAGAAAGGGATGTTCATCCTCTCATTTCCAGCGCTGAGAATGTTTCTGCCCGTGGCAAGCACAGCATAAGAAAAGTATGTTTGTCCGATGAATAAAAAACAAAAATCCTTTAAAACCACGTGAATAATAAGAGGGGAAAAACAGGAGAGGCAAAGACTGCCAAGTAAACAGGATAGGCTGGAGCTGGCACGAGTTGGGACACACACTTTAAACAACCTGGCCTCAGTCCACTTATTTGGGTGCCGCATAATTTTATTTCATTTGTGATCTCTGAACCATGCTGCAAGAGGAAAATTAACAGCTCTATTTTTGCTAAGGATGACCTGAGACACAAAGGGACCAAGGAGCAGATGATCAAAGGCTGTCCTCAAAGCTGAAAGAAATTCTCGGTTTTCACAACCAGAAATAATTCTTCTGTGGAGATTCCTGGTCATAAAATCTCAGTATGCACCGAGTTTCTCGCAAGAAAGTTTCTGAGGTTTCTCTTTTATGCAGACAAGAGCCTCATTCTGCCTTGTGAAGTCTGCCCTCATTATAAACCGAATTAGAATCCCAAAGTTTTGCAGAATAATTTCTGTCAGTTCCCACCCCAGTGCCGAAGACAAAGAATGATGTTCAACAGGTACCTTTCTCTTTCCAGTATTGATGAAAAACAGCCCAAGCAATGAATTTGCATGAAGTGTAAGCCAGACAACGCTAAGGAAAATCAACAGAGACCACAGCATTTTCCTAAACAGTTCCAAGCAGAAAAAATGGGTATTTAAGGCCAAAATGTAATACAAGAGGAACATTTTTACATTGTAAGGTAATGAAGCTCAAGCAAGTTCTCAGCATGAAAGCTTCTCTTCGGACTAAATCGAGGTCAGACTAATTGAGGTCACAAATAAGACAAGGTGGTGGCAGCACAAACCACTAAAATTATTTTCCATATTCCATCTCTGTTCCTATAAGGCACAGAGAACTTTGTGGGATTTTTCTTTGGTAATGGGCTTAATTTCTTATTGAAAACAAAAGGCAAAGACATGAAAACTGGTAAAAAAGTGATTTTTGAGGCATTGTTTTCCAGAATTTAATACAATAACCCCTGTTCTTTTAGCAACGTGACAAGTACACTAATATTATAGCAGCCCAAGCAATTTCCTTGTCAGCAGCAACACTTAACAAAGTTCCTTGAAAGCAAGTAGAAAATACACAGAATATAATTTCAAATTCCATTAAGGAATTTAAATGTGAATCATCAAATAGAGCTGCAAGCACAAAAACCAGTTATAACTTTAATTTTTCAACCCTGCTGAGATTCTTAGTGTCAAATACCGGATGAACTTCATGGTCTTTCAAACCTTGGTAACTTTTTCCTTTGAAATCAAATTTCCATGGGGGCCTCGAGGTTAAATAATTTTCACTGGCCTCAGTTCA
Organism: Dasyornis broadbenti; assembly: GCA_013397935.1. Classification (NCBI taxonomy): domain Eukaryota; kingdom Metazoa; phylum Chordata; class Aves; order Passeriformes; family Dasyornithidae; genus Dasyornis; species Dasyornis broadbenti. Next base: position 1,204,036 of record VZRN01000827.1, read on the forward strand.
AGCCGTTGGTGTTTTGTAGAGGTTCTTGGGTTAATCACGAGCAATTACACAAATAAGACAACAACTTCTACATTCCTACAGTGCAATGGGAAGTAAACACGAGTGAATCAGATGCTGCTTTCCTTCTCTCTGAGACAAAAAGAAATTCAGTCAGTTCAAACTCTCTCCTGAGTGGCTGCAACACAGAAATAAAGATTTTTTACTTCTGTAGGGACAATATTGCTGGTGTCAGTCCCTGACTTACCGGGGGTCTCTGTTCCTGTTACTGTCTGCAAAGATCAGCTGCTGCAGGACACAGGCTTGGACTGCAGCCAGAACTCCACAAGGGCCACCCTAGGGCAGAAATGGGACATTCCATGAGCAAAAACACTGCATGGATGCTGGGGAGAAACTCTGGGTGCTCCCATCCAGCCCAAAGCCATTCTTCCACCTCTCCATTTCCAGCCATTCCTTTGCAGTGCTCTCTGGGGCTCTGGGGTTTTCTGTAAGCCAGTGAAAATCAGTGTTTTTTGGTGTTTCTGTGGTTCCTATTTTTCCTGAAAGGACCTAGACATCTGTAATGTCAAAAGAAACGCGGGGCTTTTTTAAATCTGATATGCAAACTAAAAATCTCCTGATTGCTGTTGAGCCACAGTTTAATTTTCAGAGAGAAATCAAATCCAAGGAGTGTTTTCCAAGGAGTGAAAACAAGCCTTGCTCCTGCACCTCCTCTCAGCACCTTGAATTCCCACCCGCATCACTAAACAAAGATTTCAGGTTTCAGTACAGCCCTCTGCATCTCACCCTCCCTCCCTCTCTCTCTCACTGGTGAAGAGAAAAAAAACCAAGGAAGTTTGAATCTTTCAAATCATTAATGTTGGGGGGAGAAAACCACAACACCAAGAAATGCCATATAAACCTTAAACTTTATGGAAAGTGGATTTATAGCTGGTTTGGGCTATGTGCAGGACACAAGGATAACATCACAGACACCACAGTGCCACCCATCACACTCCGCTCCAAACCCCGGAGAAGGGAAAGGGCAGCCAGCACTGCTGTTTTCACACAGAAATGTGATGAAAGGGATCACTTTCGTTCCCAGGTTGTCCTAAGTGCAGCACCAAGGCAAAAGGAGCTGCAGGTAAATGCAGCGTGGACACTACGGAACCTAGAAAACAAAGCTCCTGGAATTAGGAAATATCTTAGATATTGACACCTTCCCATTTCTCATTTATATTAAATACACGCTCTAGAATTACTTACATAATAGATGGGTGAATTGTCTGAAATACATTAAGGAAAATAGCAAGGTTTATTTCAGTCCATCAAGGAAAGCCTCCCAGTCAAAACAGAAATTTTAAGTTCTGTTCTAAATGTTTTTTATAGCACCACAAAAACTTAAGGTAAGTGAGAACCAAACAATTGTTCAGCTGAAATGAATTTTGGAAGTGAGGAGGAAATGCCTGAACGAGCTGAAAGAGGCACAATCCAAGCAGAACACCATTCCTGTGGTGGAATTTATGGTGGGAATTTAATGGTCAGAGAGTGGCTGGAAGTGATGAGATATCCCTCCTCCAGCAGCAGGGGCTGGAAACACCGCAGTGACATTTACTGTGGGACAGCGAACACCACTGCCACGTTCCCTCTGCAGTTCAAATTAACATTTAGTATCTTCTTTTTCCGCTAGGTTTTGTAAGACAAGCAGCTTTCTTCTGAGCTCATCAGCCTAATGAAATATTTAACTAGATGAGGTAAGTTAATTAAACATCTTAATGAAATGTTTATTAGCCACTGTCCTTGCCTCGAGGCCTCTCTTCCACTCATTTCCGTGTAATGGTCTGCTTCTCTCAGGCCAGAGAAAGATTTTCTGACTTAAATATTTTTGTCCCGAACTCCAGCCTTGATTTTTGCTCTTTTATTCTTTTACCACCAGCAGCTTTCAGCTGCAGTGGCTCCTCTTCCTCCCTGTGAATACCTCCCATCACACACACACACACACATTTGCACACTTTCTGCAGCTGCTTCAAATTCTCCTCCATCTACCTCAAGCCTCCCACCACGACTTGACACGGTGGAATCATCCACTGGTAACCAGAGAACGTCAAGAAGGAGGAAAGCCTTTAGAAAACCTTTTTTTTTTCACTGCTGAAACACACAGCCTTTGTGAACTCAGTGTAAGAAGCAAGGATCACTGTTAGGAAGGAATTTACAGTACCTTTTTCTGCACAATGCCATATTTTAGCTGTGGGATATTGTTAAACGTAAAACTCTGGATTTTCCATTCTTCACTGAAGCAACAAAGACTAGAGCCAAACAGAAGATTTTTTAATTCCTATAAAAGAAAGGAAAAAAAAAAATTCTCATTTTAAAAACAACTGCAAACCACAGTAATCTGTAGAAAAGAAAGCAGCAGTGTGGAAGGGTAATGACTAACTTTGTATAACCACCCTCTTCTGTTTTATCCATACTGTAAATAGCAACACCCCAATGAAAAGGAGCAATATTTTCCTTTTCCTGCCATATTCCTTCCACTCATAATGCTGGGAGCTGCTCAGCACTGGAAAATATTTATGTCTAATGTCTGGGGCAGAGCTTCCCTTAAAGCATGACAGAACACTGCCTGAAATTTAACAGCTGGAAGAGCAATGGTCACATGAGCGAGAAAAGGACCCTGTGGGGACAGGCTGGAGAAAGGAAGATTGTTCTGCCTCTCAAAGTTGCTGGTACGAGATAAAGGTAAATGAAATGCTTGATTTCTGTATGTCAGATGGCACAAACCCAGTCCTTGGCCCTGAACAGCTGCAGACCACAACCATGCAGCAATAACCACACTGAATAAATTGCATTCATGCTAAAACAGAGCTCAGGAAATTAAAAAAAAGTCTACTCAGGGCTGGTACAAGTTACTCCAACTTCTTTGATGTAGAAATTAAATTGAAAGACACCCTCATTACTTGGTCTGGTTTTTTTCTCTCCTCTGTCTGAATGGGAAGGAAAAGTATTTAATAATCTAATCTCTGCTCAAAAGAGGGGAGATAAGCAAGGGAGAAACAGTGATAGGGGAATAATAAACTTGTTCTGAGCCACTGCCAGCTGAAAGGACTGGAGAATAAGCACATGAATAACTGACATGAGGCATTAAGAACACATTACAAGTTCATTAACTGAGGCTATTATCTGTGCTTCAAGTGGGCTGATGCACGATGGTCTTTTTCTGAATTTAGGCATCCCCAAATTACTCTGCCACCTGGACGAGCAATACCGTCAGGAACACAGCACATGTTCGAAAGTACCACACAGAGCAACCCGCTGCAGATCTGGCTAAGGAAACCCAAAGAACAACCTCACACATCTACCTGAATTCACCGCAACTGGTCTTACTTTTGCAAGAGAAATATCAATTGCCTTTGATGCTATCTGAAGCATATGGAGTGTTGAAAGATCTGGGGTCTTATTCACTTCTCCAGTTGTCTCTTCGTCCTCAACATCAGCTGGAAGAAAAGAGAATCACAGAATGTGTTGGATGGAAAGAATTGCTTCCCCCAGCACGCTCAGCGCCAGGGGGTCATCAGCTGGAAAATTAACACTTTTGTCTTTACAACAAGGAAAATACAGTTTCAGGCAGAAAGGACAGATAAAAATACACAATTCAGCTTTTGTCTGATTACTTCTTAATGATTTCTCTGTCTTGCCTAGAAGTTTACCGCAAAAGCAATTGCTCTGAAACAACTAAAAGTTACAAAAGAAGCAACTCCTACGTATTTATTTGGCCACAGCTGCTCTGAACAATACAAAAGATGGCAAAAGCCAAACTGAAACTTGACATAACTTACCCAATTCTAGCACTTCTTTCATCTGGTCTTCTTTATAGCCAGTGGATGTTGGAGACTTCCTACATGAAAATTAATCAAGAAATGAATGACCGAGTGTTTGGTTTAAGCGAGAAAACTTGTTTGAACAAACAATAAGAAATATGGAGCATTCCCACACAAGGATACAACTTTTATATGTGTATATATATGTATTTTTTTTTAATGTATTTATATGGTCTAAGAAATAAATGGTCTTAAAGCAAAATCTTTTTCAATGGAAGAAAGCTGAACTCCAGGAGTTGATCAGCAAAAGCAGCCAGCACAGAGCAGGGCCCTGTGTTTGGATTTGGGATTTCAGTCCTGTTCCAACATTCATTTCATTTCATTTAGGACAGACCAGGTCATAAAATAAAATCTGCATCCCAAACAAGGACCAGGATAAGATTCAAATTGGCCATTAAAATACTTGTAATATCCAAATAATAGAAGTGGGAATGGGTCTGGCTTCTTTATCAGGGCGATGTTTTAATTTTTCAACTGCTCTTGTGATTTAATTGTGTATTACACAATTAAAAGGTTAAAATTCATATGAATAACTACTAAAAGGACTAAGCATTTAAACTTGGCTGTGAAGGCAGAGCTGGAATAGAACATTAGATTTTCAGAGATGAGATGGGTTTTATTCTTCCTGCTGAAGTCGCACCAAAACGAGTTCAGAATCAAGGAAAAGTTTTGAACAACTATTTCTAAAAATGGCAAAAATGGACTTCCCCCCCCCCACCAAAAAAAAAAAAAACAAAGCAATACTGTATCATTGGCCTTCGCTTTGGAAAAAAGGTATTGCACTGACAATCCTTTCAAAAATAGTATGGAATAATTTCCTCAGCAACATTCTTTGTATGCACGATATTACAGCAACAACTGCTGTCATGTCACATACTTTCCATGAGCTTAATTTCCTTTTCAGAGTATGAAAGACTAATAAAACCAGAACACAGACAGATCACACTCAGGATTTGCCCAGTTTAAAGGCATTTTGGCAGCTCTCTCACTGATACTATTTGATACTACAAGAACAGAAACAATTTTCTTTTTATCTATAAATAAGTTAAAGGACTGAGGCAATGAGCCGTGGGTGGCCCCAATTCAGGGCAGACAGAATGGAAATGAATCACCCCTGTTCTAGGAACTTCAGGTAAAAATAAATGCGAGGCCCAGCAGGTCAGTAAAAATAAGAGGACTGAGAGGAAATTTGTAGAGTGGCATAAGCAGCACTGAGCTCCCACTGATCGTAACAGCATTTTTGTGTGATTTAGAATTTAATAGAGTTGACTGCGGTGTATTTTACAACACAATCAGATCTTCCCTTCCTGTCTCCTAACACCGAATTTCAGCTGAGATTCTATTCCCACAGCTACTTGCTGCTACTTTAATCTCTGCTGGCCACAGAAAGGGTCTCGATGACAATAAATTTGCCAACAAAATATTTTTCAGCCGAGTCATGTCACTTAGGCACAACCAAGAGCCACATTTTTGTTTTGTCTGAGATTGCACACTGTCCTGTCTTCTCTCCTAGTGCTCCTTCCCCGTCAACCCATTTCTATCTAATTTTGCAAGAGTTCTTAACACCTTCCAAGGACAGGTTGGAACAACGTGGTCTAGTGGAAGATGTCCTGCCCATGGCAGGATGATCTTTAAAGGCCTTTCCAACAAAACCCATCTGTGATTCTGTGATTCTGACACTCAATGCAACACTGCAGTTTCCATTAACAAATGAAATTAGAGCCACCCATGGTACAATTCACAGATACCTCACCCAGCACCAGTTTTTGTAGAGTTAATTCTCTCTGGAAAAGTCGAAAAGATGCTGGATGGTTCCACACCCATTCCAGGAAGGACCAAGGCTGGGATGCAAAGTGCTCTGAATTCTCCAGGCTGAGAATTCCCATCAAGCTGAGGAAAGCGCTGACATCCAAGATTAATGTTGGGAGTTTTCTGCTTAAGTGGGGTATTTTTGCAGGTGGAGGTTCCCCTCCTTGAGGGGAACTTGTGTTTCTCAAAACAGCCACGACATTTATTGCAATTTCCATTTCAGCAGAGGGCTGCTGTTCCAGGAAAATTTATTGCAGGTGTAAAACCATTCGGTTGGAATGCTTAGAGAAGGGGGAAGTCATCCATCACAGCAGGAAAATGGGACAGGAAGAAAATACGCTTCATTCTAAACATACTATACAGCACTTTCTCTAAATATTTGAACATTCCATGGCCTTCAAGCACTGCAGAAAAATGGATTTACACAGCAGAGCTGAGCTCACAGAGAAGGAGCTCCTTGGCACAATAATGGATGTACATTCCACTGTTTCCTATTTACACCAACACTCACAAAGGGCAAATAAACAAAGGGGCTTAAAAATTAAACATCAGTGGCTTTAAGGTGACTGAGGTGGTAAAACTCATTTTCCCTGCTTGAATACAACAGCTTTTCTACAGGATGTAAAATATACAGACATACCCAATGTTCTTGGTACAGTGGGCGAAACCTGCTGAGTGGGTAATTAAAAATTAACCTCTATTTCTATTTGCAAAAGGGTAAAAAGGGCCATTCTATGGGATGCAGCTTGTCACTGCTTTGGGGCACAATTATAAAACCAGAATTAATCAATGCCAGGCAATATTCTTCTGTGGGGAAAAGGCCTTGTCACGAGGATTTAATACAAATTCTGTCACGTTGGCAGGTCTGGCTGGCAGAGGTAACAGAGGCTCACACACCTAATTTCTCCAAATTTCCTTTTTAGCGAAGACCTGCATCTGATTTGATTTGCACATTTGCGATATAAAAAATTAACTTGTGAACAGATGACAGATATAAAACAGGTAAATGAAAAACTTGTCTTTGAAAGGGTCATTTCTAACAGAAGTGGCCATTTCTAAAAGAAATCGATTCTCTCACACATGAATATGCATTTATCCCGCTGAATTTTATTAACTGCAGTGACAATTGGAAACCTTTGTTGAAAAGGTTTGTATCTAAAATTAGAACTATTCTAATCACAGGCTGAGCTGCGAGATGGTTTGAAGTGCCTGGTGAGTTGGGCTCCCCTGAACACAAAGCTCATCCATAGGCTACGAATGAATATTTACCTCCAGCTACAAAATCAGAATTATAATAAAAGTGGAGCTTCCTTGCTCCTACAGTTCTCTAACCAGAGATTTTGGAGTGTGACTCCCTCACACTGGAATCTCCAAGGAGCTCAGTAGCACCCGTGTGAAATCACCATTATGTTCAGCAACTCAAAACTCTTGTCGGCAAAATAAACAGGAATCAGGAAAATTTGAAAAAGGGAGATAAAATTCCATTAAATAAAAATGCACAGCAGCTAAAAGACACTACATAACTCACTGAGAAGGGTTCCCAGATTCTGACACTCAATCAATTCACACCAGTGGAGGTGAATCCAACCCTCTGCTCTGTTTATCATCCACAAAGTACCCACTCGGTCTGGTTTTGGCCTTCAGCTCTTCGGCCACTTAATTTTTAAGGATGTGGAAGATTCGTGGCCTTCCATTTCCTGTCAGAAACATCAGATTTTTAACTGCCCAAACACTGTAACCTGACAGATATTGGCAATATAAATGATCTTCCTGAAAGCTAATATCAGCTGTTAAACTGGACACTAAAAGCTTACACTGAGGATGGGGTATTCTCTTACCTCATCTTATTACAAAAAAAAAGATGAATTCAAAAAACAGGCTACTGGTGAGCCCAAATTTTACCTCCTGATAATATTAGGGATAAAGAGGGGTAAAAATTTCCTTGTGCTACCTGCACACAACTGCTTTTTTTTTTTTTTTAAAGGAGCAAGTAATTCCAGAGTGATGGAATAGTTTGAGCTGGAAGACACCTCAGTGATCACCGAATGCAAATTCTCAATTGACTGACTGCATTCCAGGCAACGGGCTGGACCTCTCCAGATCTACCTCCCCTCCAAAAATAAAGAAATGACACAGAAGCCATTTGTCATTTCCAGTAATTGCAAAGTGCCTCTTCCTATGGAGTGCTGGAAAAATACTAAAAGGCCAAATGGCAGCCCCACAGATGTTACACCACGAGCTCTGGTGCCATAAATCCATTGGCACCACACAAAAGTCACAATAGTTTACAACTTTTATTTTAGGCCCTTTTTTCCGGTCCAAGCATTATGTTATAAGAGCTGTTACGCAACTCCAGGCACTTGAAGGTTTTCACTCCTGATTTGGCAGCCACAACATCTCTTTTATCATCAATTATTTATATTGGTGGGTTAAATCCATGTTCCCCAGGGATGAGCCGGTTTTGTTGGACAGACATTCCTCCGCTGCCAGTTGTAGGAGTCAAATCAGGATTTACTCCCTGGAGTAAGGGATTACAACCCCTCCAGGAGGGTTTTTTTACTCTCTCCAGGAAGGTGTGGCTGCGCTATTCTCGTTTTTCCTGCCTCCAAAACCACCCCAAAGCACTGGGGGAAGCTGGAGATGATGCAAGGTGTGTCTGAAGGACAACACACGGATCCCAGACAAAGGTGGAAGGAAATGTGCCAACGGAATTCGCTCCTGGGCTGCTCCAGCCCCACATTCCTTTCCGTTCTTTCACCCAAAACACCGCACTCTGACTAAACTCCCGCTTCCTAGAAATGCCACTCCAGCCCAGCGCATCCTCTTCCTCTCACGGTGGGAAAAACTGAATTAATTCCTCAGGCATTGCTCACGCACACACTGAGAATCCTGGAATAACCTGGGGTTTCTGGCTGGTTTTGAACGAGATCAAGTCACGGCACGGCCACGGGAGCTCAGATCTCATCCCACAGGCCAGGCCATCCAGGTGATGGGGACTTTTAGGAACTGCTCAGCACCTCCCAGGATCAAAACTTCATTGCTCACCAAATTTTAGACAAAGCCATCCCATCCTACACACCAGCTTTGTAGGTAACACTGAAATATTGTAGCCCACCAGGCAAACAATACAGGATATTCCTAGAAAACCTACTTTTACACCAAAGTGCACAGGAAAGACTGGAGCCAACCAAAACTGCTGGGTAAATAATGCACATTACATAACCTTGCTGGAACTATTTTGCCTTTGAGCTGGAAATTCAATTTTATTTTTTAAAAAAATAGTACTAAAACTGGGATGTTGATTAGTATTCCTTATGAAACGAGACATTCACATATTAACCTTCAACAGGCACTGAATTTCCCTGTTTCAGTGTGTCAAGAAATCATCATCAGCGCAGTCCGGAAACCTCCTGGGCTGCTCGTGCTCTGCTTTGCTGCCTGCACCGACTGAGGGAACATCAAATCCTGCTCGGGACTCGCCCAGAAGCTCATGGCCAACGTTCCCTGCCAACCTCCTGATGCAGATCAGCCCAGACAGTGGCTGGGGATGATGCAGGATAAAAAGATAGGAGAGGATCTTCGCAGTTTTAGACACTCAGGTACTGGCTTGGTCCTCACACGGAAAAGAAGCTTTTTTATTCCTGTTAGTAACAGAGAGCATGAATATCTATCCTTTAAGGACTGTAACACTTTCAAAATATTATTTTGAGAGCGTTATGGTCCTTGTAATATTTATGCAATAATATTTTGAGAGTGTCATATCTAAAAGAATAAAAAAACAGAACAGCTAAACAGCCCTGAATATATTTTTGAAGGATTTAAGGGATTTCTTTGAAGATCTGTACTTTTTTTTTCCTCTAGAGATTTCTTATTTCTAAAAAAAAAAGGTTTTCAGGGCCTGTTTTCTTGGAACATATGAAAGAGAAAAAGCAGAATTTTTTGTAATACGATGGGTTCACCTGTACTGTGATTTTTAATGCTAAGGACCAGGTCAGGAGCAGAAGTTGACAATTCTTGCCCTGTTATTTGTGAGAGTCACAGTGTGACCAAGTTGGAGAAGTCTTAAAATTCATAAAGAAATACAAAACAAATCAATAAAACCTAACAGAAAAACAACAGCAAAAGTTCAGACCAGGAAAGATAAAAATACTTTGGCGATAGTACAAGCTTTAGACAAAAAATGCCTAAAGGAACATGAAAAATATTTGGAATATTTTAACAGAGGTGAATATGTAGCCAGGAACAGAAACACCAGTTGAAAATCAACTTCAGCTATGGATAACGGGACAAAAAATAGCAAATGCAAGGTGAATGCAACAAAAAAATTCCCTATAATAAGGACTGCTAGAAACTGGAATGTATTATCAGGGGAGAGGTGTCACCTGAGTCATTTAAGACCGGACCAGACAAAATCTGGAAAAAGTGTTATAGCAAATAGGCATCGCAATGATTAATCTGCCATAGAAAGCAGTGACCTTAAAAGGTCTCCTCCATCTGCAATTTGTAAGGTTTTATGAAATATGAGTAATGTTCCACTTTGGTGTCTACAGCAATTCCCTAACCCAACCCTAACCGTGTCAGAATGCAGGGCACTGCTAGAAAAAGGATTGTTGCAAAATAATGAGGGATATTTTGGGAATGGGAAGCACTGAACAGTGCCCAGCTGAGGTGAACTCAGCTGAGAGACTGTGGCAGGAAGAGAAATCCTGGCTCTGAGCTCACTGGCACTTTCCTGGTGCTGGAGACGAAGCGCGTCGGAGCGACTCAGCTTTTGGGTGGAAAAGGCACCTGGAGCCAAGTTCCAGAGCCACAAACCAGTCCCTGCTGCCTGAAATATCCCTGTGCACTGGCAGAACGCTGGCAGGAAAGCAGCAGCTCCCAGCCAGGCCGCAGCCAGCCCTGGTGGCCAGGCACAGTCAGGGCAGGGTGATTGTCCACAATGGTAGGATGAGTGCAGAATCAATTCTCCTCCCTGCTCCTGGAGCTGCACAGATCTGTGCCTCGGGACAACGGGACTCACTGCTGCAGCCCTCTGCTCACTAATGGCAGCGGGAAATTTCTGTTCTGACGTCACCACCCTCCCAATTCTTTGTGCCTTTCTGCCTTTGAGCCATTCCCTTCGAGCTCCTAGGAAATACCCTTAACTTCAGGTCCTGATTGCAAAGCCCTTTTGTTCCCTTGGTCCAGTTTTACCCTTTTTTTCTGATTTCAGTGCTCCGACTCTATGTATTTTCCTTGGAACCGGGGGAGGGAAGTTGGTTGGCTTTACAGGTGAAAACCAGAATTTCAAGCATCACATCTTCCTCTTCTTAACTACCAGAAGTGAAATGCAGCTGCACAGACCAAGTCTGCCCATCTAACTCAGCAAAAGGTGGTTCCACCCCACTGCAGAACTGCCAGCTCCGATTTACTCATCTAGAAATTGTGTATTTAGCTCACAGCTGGAGGGTTTTCACAGCATTACCACACTTTGCACTGATAGACTCAGGGGATTATGGAAAATTAGGAGAGCACTTCAACTCCAGGGGCTGCAGGATCAACAACTGCAACACATCTCTGTAGTCAAGACAAAAGAATTGTTTCTCAATTCTGAAGTGGGTTTTTCTCGCCTTTCCCCAATTTTGTTTGCTCAAGCTGTGCAATGGGGAAATCTTGACCTTCTAACCCCATGCAATCTACCCAAAAGAATCATTATTCATCACATTTCTTTTCTGGAAAAGCAATAGAAAGTCCTTAATGCAAGGACAGGCATCAACTTCAACACCCCTTTTTTTTTTAATTTCTAAAGATCATTAATTCCATTCCACTCGTTCTTAACTCTGTGAGCTCAGGTCAGTGAGAAATATTCCCCTCCTGCAGGGGATTCAGCACTAAGGAGAATCACAGAACGATTTAGGTGGGAAGGGACCTCTGGAGGTCAGCTGGTCCAACCCCGCCTTAAGATACCAAAGCAGGCAGAGAATCTTTCCTTGCTGCCATTCAAGGCTCTGCCCAGGATAAAAGACTCAGGAAAGTCTTTAATAGTTTGCTGCCTGTGACCTGAGCATGTTCCCTCAACATCGTCTCTCCCAAGTTCCTACGGATCTTAAGGAACTACAAATACAGCAATTTTTAGCTGGAGTCTTGAACTGGGTACTTTTAAATTTAAGCTTTTACTCCCTTAAAAATCTCAAAATTTGAAAAAAAAGTAGTGAATAATTCACATTTTACTTGGCCTTGTACATAACCGAGAGGAACAGGGACTCCACAAAAAACGGGGACTACTCCTTTGAAAATGAACCATCAAAATGACCTGAAAGGGGTTTCAAATTCTCCACCAAAATGGCAATGTGACATAAATATCATTTTAAATTTGTTAAATAAAATAAAATTGCTGTGAAGGAGCATGGAGGCATTGCTGACATATTTCTGACATATTGCTGACACAAATGCGTGTGCACTGTTTGCACATCATCACCGCGTGCCAGCATTTAAAGCTGGGCTACAAATGAGATGGGAGACTCCCTTTTTACACGGAGTAACATGGAAAAGACAAGGGGTCATGGGTACAGATTTCTCCTGGGGATATTCCAGTTGGACACAAGAGGAACATTTTTCACGAGAACAATCAGCAATTGGAACAATCCCTCCAGGGAGAAGTGTTGAATTCCCAAACACTGGGTGCTTTGAAGATTTGGCTGGGCATGGGGCTGGGTCACCTTGTCTGGACTGTGCTTTTGCCAGGAAAGGTTGGACCAGGTGATCCTTGAGGTCCCTTCCAACCTGGTGTTCTGTGAATTGAGAAATTAAATTGGCTGCTGCCTGCTTCCAGCTGAGGATAAATGAAGATTTGCTGCCACCTACATACTGCTTTTCTCCTGGATTGTTTAAAAACAAAAATTCTAAAAAACCCCAAACCTGCAGAATCTGGATAGATATACAAACTCTACAGCATGTTATACTTTGTTTATGAAATAGCCCCTCATGACATGGCAAAAAAATACAATCATGACATAAAGAACCATCATTGGCCCCTGTAATTTCTTTAATTAAAAGGTGTGAGTCAAAATGTTGTGCATCTGCATTCCCCCAGGATATTTTGATAGCCAGGTGGTTTTACTTCCAATTTTTTCTCATATGTATGCACAGGATGCCTGCAGCCTGTGGGCTGCAACAGTATTTTTGGTATGGGGGAAAAAGAATGAAAAAGTAAAGCAAATGGAAGGAAAAGTAAGATTTATCTTTAGTTTTCTATGGGAAACAAAACCAGAATCGCAGATGCTGTGAATGAACCAGCTGTGGTTAACCCTAAAGAGGTTTTCAGCAACTCATCTAAAGACTTAGATTAACATTTATGGCAGGTAACAGAGAATGGAAGAGGATCCAGACAAATATTTGCTCCCACATTGTAATTTTTCATCCTTTAAAATGCTCAATCACTTTAGCCAAAACCGGCAGGGCTCCCAAACACTGCAGGATTTGGCTGAAGGGAAATAAAAGTCTTGCAGGGCTCATATTGTGGATGTTTATTTGGTGCCTCTGCTCCTTCCACTTCACTCCAGGAGGATCAGCAGCCCTGCTGGATTCTGTGGGTGCTCTCAGGAGCTCAGAGCCCAGCACGGATTCGAACGCTCTTCAACTCCTGCTGCCTGGCAGGAGTGAAGCCGCGCTCCTCTGGAGCAGCCTCTGCTTAGGAAAGGGCTCCCTCTCCTGCTCCTGCTGAGCCCAAACCAGCCCTCAGCAGGAAGGGAATTGCTTCCATCCCTCCCTGCAGGGATGGAGCCCAGGATGGCAGCACCTGGACACCTCCTTCCAGCCCAGCTTCTCCTCCTCAGCTCTTGCAGCCAGAGGCTGGGAAGTGCCGCATGTCCAGAGGCACCTAAGGTTTAGAGCTGAACACGGCAGTGGCAGGTGAATGCCTGGACTCGATGATCACAGAGATCTTTTCCACTGCTGGATCTCTGCAAAATTACTGCTGATTGTGAGGCAATAAAGCATCCTGAGCCTGGAAAGGATGAAGTGATGGGGCAGCACCACCTGACAGGCTCAGCCAAGCTGTGTGAAACCAGAGTTTTAAGACTTTAAACTGCAGCACTTCGGCCTACTACACCGTAATCTTTTACAAATTAAGTCAGCCAACTGACACTGTGGAACGCTGGCCAGTTGATTTTTGGCTCCAGACAAGAAGTAAGTGCCACTCCTGGCCACTCCTGGCCACTCCAGCTCCAGCAGATCCGCAGTTTGATAATTCCCACAGCCCCTAACATAAATGTGGAGAGACCTAATACGTAATTGCTGCCTTCCAGACAGGCCCTCAGCACGGGGTATCTCAGGTTTACAAGAAATTAAACTGGAAAACAAAATAGTAACAATAGTTTTAAGAAATCTGGCCACAGTTTTAGTGTATAAATAAAGACAAGGCCATCCCTTCCACTCTTAAATTTTAGCCAGAAAAAGAAATATTAAAAAAAGATCAATTAAGAAAAAAAGAGAGAGAAAAGCCAAAAATAGATATTTGGACCTCACAGGAGACACTTCTAAAACTTTTATATCAATGTGAAGTAGTGCAGGAAAACAAAAGAAAACTATTTTAGCATAATATTCCTACAAATGCTCTCACCTGTGGCCTGACAAGCGACTCTCAGTTTTCCTGAGGGATCTTTCCTTCTTTTCTCTCCCAGCCCCTGAATGTCTGTGAGGGGCACTCACTTTAAGGCTTTTCTCACTGCTGTCCGCAGAAAAGCTTGGAAGTGATTTTCTTTCTTCTGCCTTGGTCCTCTCTCTCTCAGACAGCAGCTTGGAAAAAAAGTCATCTGCATCTCTGGGGGCGTTCCTTGGTTTTTCAGAGGCAGAACTGGTGTGTGAGCTGGGCACAGTCTTTGATGCAAATTCCGCACTTGATTTTGCTGGGGATGCTTTGCTTTCCTGCAAATCGGTGCTTGGGACACTCAGCTCTTGTTCTTCGTGCTCTTCACCCCTGAGCTGAGCTGTGCTGCTGATGCTCGTGGATCGTTTGGAAAGCCTCCTTTTCTGGGGATCCTGGAAATAAGCGCCGTGAAAGCCACAGATTAAAACTTTACAGTTTTAAATAAACATGAAAAGCAAAGGAAAGCTCTAGCACTGACTTCTGGGCTAGATTATTTGTTTATTTTTAGGAGTCAGCTTATGGAGTAAGTTAGATTTTTTTAAAAAAATCAGTCATAAGTAAGACACTTTTACTTAAAATTTGACCAGTATTAAAAAGGCTACATTCCAATAAAATATGCTTCCCTTTATGCAAGAACATCAACAAAATACCTCCTGAAAGCTTATCCAGCTCAGGAAATCAAGTCATGTAAGAGATTTACTCGTATCTAGTCTTTACTTCTAAATCAGACATATTCATAAAAATCCAGCTAATTCATTCAACTTCCATATGATCTTCAGTATTATCTAAATTATATCATTAAAATACTTTAATTTCTCATTATTGCAAGCTTAATTTTACATTGGAGAAGTCCCTGGCTACATAAAAGCAGCATTAAGGAAAAAAAAAAACAGGCAAGAATTTTTAAACTGGGTTTTGAAAGCACTTATTGATGGAATATGGTCTGATTTGATCAATTCAGAAATATATTTCAAACTGAAAGCAATCTTCATTTCCAAACTGCCACTGATTAAATGTGGGGTCTTGGCAAAAACTAGAGTAAAACAGATACTGTGAAGGTGAAAAAGCAATTTTCACAGGAAAATGGAAAACCCAATCGGTCAAGAGATACCAAGAGTGGGAAAGATTTATAAAAGAATTTGGAGACCTGAGCTCACAGACATGCAGGGGGTAGTTGCCTGCAGCGGTTATATCTGAAACTCTGAATTAAGCAGAACAATTTCCCTAACTTACCACATCTTTTCAGCCTGCAGATTTAATGGATTAACATGCAGAAGTCATTTGAACATTATTTGCAAATTATCTTTTTTATCCCAGCAGGCTGGATATAAAATCCATGGGCAAGCCAAATATTTTGGTAAGTGCTGGGGATCACCTCTGGTAGACTTGCTACTGGTCCAGCCATCATTCCCCTGGCAACGAGACCAGCCTTGGGCCTTGACTTCTCCTTCCCTGTGGGTTTCAGCTCCTCAGAAATCGGAGCTGCTTTCAAATCTTCTCCACTGTCTTTAAACTTCTTGTCCCAAGCACAGGGTAGGTTACTGCTGTGTGTTGTCCCTGGGTGGCATTTTTCACTTCTGTGCTGATGTTTTCTGGGTGGAAGGTTTTTATCCAGTGGATTCTCAATGTCGTATCTAAAAGGAAGTAAAAGGAAAGGCTTCAGACAGCAAAGTAATGCACAATTAAATGAATAAAAGAAGCTAATTAAAGCAGCGCTGTCAAATTAAGTAACATTTTCTCTCGAAATGGTAATCAAAACCAACCACTTTTCACTTAAACATCTGTATGCAGGACTTCAGGACATGATTTCAGTATCATTATTATGTGTTGGAGATTAAAGTGTAGCACTTTAATCTCAGGCTTACTTACTTTGGTGTAAAATGGGTTCAGACTGAAAGAGGGGCAATTTACATCTGATATCAGGAAGAAATTCTTCCCTGTGAGGGTGGGGAGGTCCTGGCACAGAATGCCCAGAGCAGCTGTGGCTGCCCCTGGATCCCTGGCAGTGTCCAAGGCCAGGTGGGACAGGGCTTGCAGCAACCTGGGACAGTGGAAGGTGTCCCTGCCCATGGCAGGGGGTCAGAAATAAATGATCTTTTAGGTCCCTTCCAAGCCAACCCACTCTGGGACTGTATGACTGTGTAGCACAGCAAAAAGTGCATTTTATAAATGATACCAGACAGGTCCTAAGCCACAACCATCACTGCCCGTTCCTTCTCCATCTGTTGGAAAAATTGTTAACACTTCCGCTCACTATCTCTGTTCTCATGTCACTTAGACTGAACTCTACTGACCCATCTCACTCCTTGTTCAGCTGTGGAACACTTAGTTCAAAAAGAGACACTTCACTAATGGAAGTTATTTTACTGGGTAGTTCCCAGTTCTGTGAGACCTCTTTTGCGTCCGTTCATAAATTTATGTTCTGTGTAACCTGAAAATGCTCGTCTTCCTTCACGCAGCTGTCCCTGAACTGGTTTTTTTCACTCTGCGATGTTTTCTTCCACCCTGATTCATTGTAAAGCAACTCCGTAAGTTGCCGAAAAAACCCACGAACTTTTTCCTTTTATTTAACCCATTCTTCAAGTAGCGTGTCTCGTGCTGAAACGACGCACTGCGTAAACTGAAGGAAGCATGATCCATCTTGGGGAGCATCATCTGCCTCTGGAATCATGAAAGAACCATGAGGGAATCTGAGGACTTATACTCCTGACCCAGGTCCACATAACCCCTCAAGGGGCAGAGTGTGCAAACAAATCTCCAAAAGCAAAGTTACAAGGAAAGAAGACTCACTAATAAGGAACCAGTGCAGAGTCCTGTCTAATTAGACTCTCCTCCTCCGAAAGCACCGTTAAAAATTATCCAGGCAGTTAAAACTGAAGCTAATTTCAGGCACTGGCTGGTTGACCTTGGCAATCCCTGATCTCCCCTTGCCCAGAGGGGATGGCAATGGCGAGGATGACCCAGAGCTGTGCTTTGCTGTGGTGTTTCCCTGACTGGTTCAGTTTGTGGGCTGAAAAACACCATGGCTGAGCCAACCTGACAACCTGCCCACAATAATCTTTGTTGTGGCAACTCTACAGCCACAGGACAAGGGCTGATGGCTTTAAACTGACAGAGGGCAGGGTTAGATGGGATATTGGGAAGGAATTCTTCCTTGTGAGGGTGCTGAGGCCCTGGCACGGGTTGCTCTGAGAAGCTGTGGCTGCCCCTGGATCCCTGGAAGTGTCCAAGGCCAGGTGGGACAGGGCTTGGAGCAGCCTGGGATAGAGAAAGGGGGTGGAATGAGACGATCTTCAAGGTCCCTTCCAATGTTAACACCACTGGGCACTGCTGTGCCCTCCCAGAGCAGTGTCAGGGGCTCCTCTGTGGGAGAGATCCACAAGAGGGAAAGAAAAACAGAAAATAAAAAAAAAGAGGAAGAAAAAAGAAAAGAGGAAAAAAGCCTTTGCACTGCCTCCTTCTCAAGTGTTGCTTCTGAGGTCAACTTAGAACATCTTGGCTTTCTTGCTCGGTAAGAAATGACTTCATGGGGTTTTTTTCAAGCAATGATGCTCAGACTTGGCTCCTTTGGGCACGCTGCATTTAGGATGAAGAATAAAACCTGATTAACTCCCTGAGGCTGGAGGCTGGGAAGGTGAATTACACTTCTGTGCCCATTTTAAAAGCTTTCTATGGAAGCACAGGGCTGTTAATCCTCCCTGAGGCACTAACAAATGAAAAACTTGGTTACACGCTGTTTTCAGGTATTCTGCAAGATCTGAACCTACACTGCTTGTAACAACACTGACTGTCAGACACTAAGCCTTGCTTTTGCTTCCATAAGGCATTTATACACCTGTAGTTTGAGCACAGGCGGTTTGTTTCCCACCCAAACCTGCTTCAATCTGAGTATTTTCAATTTAAAAGGTATAAAATCTCCTATTTCTATGTGCTTCAGTGACTGAAAGATGTAATTGAGGTTATCAATCTTCATAATTATTAGGGAACATAAAAAATCATTTTTGAAGAGTGGCTTGCACAGGAGATTTTAATAACCTGGAAATTTAAGCTTTGTGCTACGAGGATAACTAATAAAACATAACAGAGCTAAAGAAATGATAAAACATTTAACACTGTATCTCTCAATTAAGAAAACATAAGTGAGTACACACTGCAAAGAGAAATAAATCTGACTGTACCTGGAGGCCTGAGTTTTGCTTTCATCCAGTGCGTTGGCATTCCCATGATCCTCATCCAGGAGGTCCGGTGGGTAGGATGCTGAGCCCTTACTCTGAGGAGTTGACAGGGCAGAGCTGGAACCACCACTCCTGGAAGTCCCACGGTGCTCCAGGAAGTAATTTGTAATAATTTCGAGCAGGGTTTTCAGTGGGTTTTCCTTTGCCTGGCCAAAAAGAGAAATCAAGTTCTTGGTGCCTACTGAAGCGCTGTGTTAGTCTTGCCGCAGGGCTTTATTTTGACACTGTACAGCAACCGAACATTTTAACTATTTCCTAGAGATACTTGTGGGTGTATCCCAGGTGTGACTGTACAAACAATCCAGGGAACTGGAAGATGTCAGCTACAGAATGCCAAGAGCTCGAAGGTGCTGCTGTGTTAAATGAAGGAAGCATGATACAAAAAAAAAAAAAACGTGTCACGGTGATTTCTGGCTCTGATTTTAGCTAAATATTACAAAAGGTGGTTACTGTGTCAGAATACACCTTTTCTGGGTTTTTTGAAGTGACATTTATAAACTTAAATGAAGATACCTCATGCTGCTGACCAAAAGCACTGTGGAACCTTAAGTCACGAGTGAACTGTTTACACTGCGTTTTAAAAGATAATAAACGCTGGAAGTGTAATATTTATCTGCTGTGCTGTATGTAAAGCTGCAAACAGAAATGGGCAGGTAAGGATAGTCCACACTGTCCCACGTGTTCCCTCACCTTGTTCTGTTTGTACAGGGAGTGCAGGTGCAGCACATTCCGAAGCTCATTCCTGTTATTGATGCTGAGCTCAGAGCGGGGAAGCTCCCGGTCCATGGTGGTGATGGTTTTCTTCAAACCCTGAGGAGGAAAAGGGCCAGTCACCAAATCTTTTACTCTTGGTTTTGCTGGGTGCAACATGGAACTTGTGGATGGCAGCAATTTGTAACCAGGCAGCCCTCAGGACTTCTGCTGTTACGGTACCGTCTTGCAGTGTGACAGCCCCCAGGTGTGAAAATAGTTCAGGTGGCTATGTGAGATGAAAATTACTGAACACAGAAAAACAAAAACCTCCCGTGCAGGTGACTTCAGCTGCTGAACAGCCTCACGAGATTGATGGTCTGTATGAAGAGCCCTGAGCTGAAGTTATTCCAAGCAGCCTCGGGCTGGAAATCAGTCAGATCTCCATGGCATCAGCTGGTTTGGGGTCTTCAAGCTTCCTCAACTTTCAGTCTGTGGCCAGCATCCATGGGGAACTCAGAGACAAAATCTACGGGCATCTCCCTTTCTGGAGGGAGAGGCTGATTTATTGTGAGTTGGATCCCAGACTAATTTAAGTGGTACAAGGCAAGACTACTATTTTGAGATAGAAAGCCCTGATTCCCTCTGTGAAGGGTTATTGTCACAACAAAGAATTTATTTTTCTGCTGACACAGTGCCTGGCTCAGACTTATGACATTAAGGCCAAGCTGTGGTAAATAAAAAATCATTATCACTGTAGGCTCTGATGTGTATGAAAGATTCAGGGGGAAGCAGAAGCACAAAGGATTATCAGTGCCTCTTGTTTTGAAAATGTGAATTTGGAGATAGGATGCAAAAGATGAGACTGAGGTTTGTGCAGCACTTAATGAGACAGTGGCTGTTTAATTTTTGATAGAAGACAACTCACTCCTGACACCGTGGGTCTGACATCAGCAGTATTTCCTCAGGACTGAGCATGAACACAAGGTAACAGGCACAGCTACATGGAAATGTGAAGGTGGTTTCCAGTCTCCCTGATCCCACACTCCCCACATCCCTGCATGGTCCAAAATTCCCTTTATGGTATTAAGTTTGTGACAGGTACAATGGCTTCTTTCCTCCCCTTATCTCAATTCCCTCCCCCCACAATAAATGGGTTTTCTGCTGAGTTATTACTGAAAAGGGGGGGGGGTGGGGGGGGGAATACAGGTTACCAGTTTCTCTAGAACTGTTACCTTTTGCCTTTAAAAAGAAAAAAGTAAACTGCAAACAGAAGGACAACAGCAAAATAGGTAACTCATTAAGGGAGGGGGGGGAAAAAAAGCAAAAAACAAACTGAAACTGCAAACAACAACAAAAACCAAGCTGAAAGTGCGTTTCTTCCTTTAATTTCAAGTTTCGCAGGCGTGGGTAAGGATGTGGCTTCCCCCGGGCGGGAGGAAGCAGCTCCATCGCCGGGAATAAAAGGGCACTGTGGGAGATGTAGTCCAGCCGCTCAGCCCGGAGCCTCCCACCCTTCCTTTCCGGCTGATTCCAGGCTGGAATAAGTCCCCCAGCACCCCTCAATGTTTTTCAGTCCCTCTCCTTTTCCCCGGTGCCATCCCCGCCCGGGCTCAGCCTGGAGAAAATCGAGGCGAGTTACCTTTCTACTGAGAAACTCTCTCACCAGTGATGCGGCCACTTCTTCCACGAAGGCGTGGTCCATTTTTCAGCCCCAGGAAGGGTTTTGGGGTGGGGGGATGCTGTTCAATCCATCCCAGCCCGGCGGCATCGCCGCTGCCCGGGGCGGCCGGACCGGGATGGATCCCGCAGGGATGTTGCTGTGGGTACCATGTCATCGGAAGCGGGGACAACTCCTCCCCCTGGGATGGGAGGGAGGGAGAGAGGAAGGAAGGAAGCCGGACAGAGACTTGGGATTGAGGGAGTTTGTAGGGAGCGGCTGGGGTGGGTCCTTTAAATTATAAAATAATAATAATAATAATAATAATAATAATAATAATAATAATAATAATAATAATAATAATAATAATAATAATAATAATAATAATAATAATAATAATAATAATAATAATAATAATAATAATAATAATTAAATATATATATATAATAAAGGAATGTTCAACTCTGAGAGAGGAAACAGATTTATGTTCATTTCTGTCTTTTTAATAACTGTACATAGTTACCTGCGGTGGAGTACTTCTGCGCTAATGCAAATTTTAACCACGTGCGTGCCTTTAGTAAAATTGCGCCCTCGGCATAAAACGAGCACACACAAAAAACCCGCAAGTGCTTAAATGAGCTGAATCTGTCACACTGGCAGTGTCTGGGCTGGGAGATTGATCAGCTGAGCCTTTCCTTTGAGGTTACATCTACATTAGTCAGCAATATAAAGTGATCAAGGCAGGGATTGTGGTGACATTTTTCAGCTTGGCGATCTGGTTAAGGCACCCTGTGCCCCTGCTTATTGAGATTCCGCAGCCTGGCCAACCTCTTCCAAAGTTTGGCCGCTCTTCTGTGGGTAATTTTCCCAATCTGTCTCAAATTTCCCTTGCTTCACCTCCAGGCTGTTCTGTCTCACCCCTTTAACTGCACCCTCGGAGGTGAGTCTAGCTCTGTGTTTTACTTAACCCTCATTCGATAGCTGTGTACAGCATATGAAGCTTTTCCAAACCTTCTGTTCCCTTATTTTTACCAAATGATGCGTGTAATCCATCAAATCCCTCTGATGAGTTGCTGGTCAGTCAGAGCTTGAGGCAATGTGGTGGTTCCTGCTCCAGCGTCGTGTCAAGTGCAGGCTGGAGCTCTCACTGGAGTGTTCCTGACCTGGCTTGCCGTGTCCTTTCCCCTTCAGAGCTCCCTAAACAATTCCAGGGGTTTTGTTAAGCTCAATCACTTCTCTGACTTAAGTTTTGGAATACAATAGGTTTTTCCAGTGTTTTTTCATTTATCTCAGGGCAGCCTGGAAGTGATTTTTCAAGCGTTTGTGATGTCCTCCCCCAGAGAAGCTGTAGCCCACTGCTTCTTAGAGCCTCCAGCCCTGCAAGCTCCAGCCCTGCCCCTGGGAAAGACCTTCTGGAGGCTAAATTGTGGAGGTTGTCATCGGAACAGGCTGAGTCTTTTGCCAAGTTAAGCTGAGTCTGAGACGTTCAATTTTCTGCAGAGCTGCTGTGGTGGCCTACAGGCCTCGTGTTAACCACCTGCACGACTTTTTGGAGATAAGATTCGCAGTCTGTGAGATTCCCTTTCCCCAAGGTCTTCAGAATGATTTTTGGTTGTATTGAGTGGTGTAATGGCCGGGCTGTGATGCCCTTGAGGCACAGGGGTTCCTGCCCACCTCATCCCTGTGGTCCCAAAACGTGATTTTTCTCCTTCCCGTCAGTGACAGCCCTCTCCAGTGCAGCAAGCCCAGTCTGGCAGCAGGATGCTCTGCAATCCACAGACAGGGCACCAGCTTGCAATGGTTTCACTGAGCTCTGACCTGCACCCCTGTGCACTGAATCACCTTTTTTTTAACCCAGCAGCTGGGGCTGTAGGACACTTTGGCTGGTTCAGCATCATTAGTGTAAAAACATTCTTCTGGTTAAGGGCTAAGGGAGATGCTTCCAGTAATGTGACAATTCCAGCAATCCAACAAATGGAAGGTCTGGAAAAGGCTTCTCAAAGTTTTCTTTGAACACTGTGATGTCTGTAAATACCATTATTCTCCAGAGTGGGTAGCACTCAATGAGTGTAATAGCTCTGGCTTTTAAGAGGCACCTGCAGTTGGTTGACAGCTTTTTCTTAGAAGATTTGGGATGCAAGGAAGTCTGATACCAATGCAAAGTAATTAGAACAAAAGTAATTATGTAGGGCTTGTATAATTGCACACAGCTATGTGTGTGCTGCAGTTTGTTGACTCCCTTTGTTCTACTCTGTGCTTTGGAGAACATAATTGCACTTAAATTTGCTGGTTTTATACTCTGTTTAGGGTGATCTTTATTTGTCTGGTTAATGTTCCTGTGGGGTTTTGTAGAAATGCAGAACATTTCATTGTATGTCACAGCAGAAAGTGAAATGTATTAAAAGGAATCTAAATGTGAAATCCAGCAACTTTTTGTGAACAAAAGGCATTTTTGTAAATAGCGGGGTTGGAGAGCAGCTGATTTGTACAGGAAAGGACTTGGCTGGTATTTGTGGTGATGAACAAGAAAGTTGGTTGATCTCCTCGTTGCCAAAGCTTTTTTTTTGGTCTACAGTAGTTTTTTTTCCTTTTGCCTGTCTCTTTTTTTCAGCCCTTAGCTCATTCAGAGGAGTGGAGGGGCGGGGGGGAATGAGTTAAAAGCGTGAGAAACAGATGAGTCAAACCTCTGAACACACACAGAGCCACAGAACAGAGAATATAAAACAAAGTTTGATGAGGACGCAGGACAGACTGCGCTGGCCATGGGCACAAGGACAGACACGCTGGCCAGCCCTGCCTGCACACAGCCAGCCCCT
Source organism: Dasyornis broadbenti (assembly GCA_013397935.1). Classification (NCBI taxonomy): domain Eukaryota; kingdom Metazoa; phylum Chordata; class Aves; order Passeriformes; family Dasyornithidae; genus Dasyornis; species Dasyornis broadbenti. The sequence goes on from VZRN01000827.1 coordinate 1,227,726, forward strand.
TCCAACTCCTCACCTTTCTGGTTTTGGTGTCTCATCTTTTCCTTGTGCCAGGGGTGCCAAAAGTGTGTGCGACGTTTCCCATGCACAGATCGTTGGGCCATGGTCTCGATCTAGATCTAAACCCCCCGGAGCCAAGGGGGTGAACAATTCCCCTCGGGCGTTTTTCCTCAATGAACTGGCCATGCTCCTTTCAGATGCTGCCAGTTGCCTTTGCTGCCAGGACACATCACTTGCTGACTGCCAAGAGCTCCACATCCTTTTCCACAGACTGTTCCAAACAACCACCATCTCCTTCCTGCACTCAATAATCTGTTCTGGGAGGACTCGTTTCATCATTTCCCCACAAATGGGCTTTAAAGGTCCCTCCCAACCCAGACAATTCCATGATTCTGTGATGCGTCTCTTCCCTGGAATTGCCCTGGGACTGACCTTCCTTTGTCTAAATGTCACAGTGGTGGGTTCCACCGTGGAACTTGAGGTGTTTGTGTGTTTGTGTGTGTTCTTGGTCATTTGAGATCTTTGGAAGCAAGGACTGGGAGCTGGACTTTGATGGTCTTCGTGGGTCCCTTCCAACTCAGGGGATTCTATGATTCTAAGAGTGGATTTTTAAAGGTTTTCTGGATGGTGTGGTAGCACCTTGACTGACTGGACCAGAATCTTGTGGTGAACCAGATTCTTTTCTGCTTAAAAAAATAGTAATAATAATTTACTGTAGGTCGCTATAGTCTTACCCTACAATTTAAATCTCTTTTCCTTGTGTCACCTCTTATAAAGGATTGATCTTTGCATGTCTGCGTTCTATAGATATAATTTTCTCTCCCCTGTGATTCATGTTCTCTTATTCACAGGAATAATTTTCTCCTTGTTCTTTACATTTTTTTTCCAAGATAAACTATTTCATGCAACAGTACCTGAAAAGCTCCATTTTAAGCCTTAAATTAACCTTGGGTGTGAGACATAGATTGGCAACATTGTACTAGGGAAGAATCTCTATTAAACAATTGACAGAGTCTTTTAAAGTGGTGCTTAAGCTCTTGAAGGCTGTAACACCCCCTTCAATTTATAGAATTTGGGTTTGAGCAAAATGATGCATTTAGCCTGAGCTTGGCTCATTAGTGCGGGTATTGATTAGAAAAAAATCCATTTCAATTTTGCAATTGTACATTTTATTTTAAAAGGTACAATAGTTTGTGTTGACTGTGAAGAGGAATACAGGAAATTACTGCTGATACACTGAAAAAAAAGTATTAAAAGAGGGAGGGTTTTTTTTGAGGGGGTGGGTGATCTACCCTCACCAGCAGCTTTGCAGGTGCACATTGCAGAGAATGAGACCCAGTTCTGGTGGTTTATCGACAGCTTTGGTTCGGTCCAGTATTTCTCGTGCATTGAAGCTGATCCGCTACAAAGGGTGTCAGAGATGTGGGAATCTTCCCAGGGTCTGTGTCAGAAGAGCCCAGTACAAAAAATTCTGAGTGTTTTTTGCCATCCCTGAGTGCTCCTATTTCGCATTCTCCTGGTGATTCTTTTGCTGGCCTCCTGCCTTCAATGGTTTTCAAGAACTTCTTACTGTAAAGTTGAGTATCCACTGTAAGGTGCTGTCCAAATTAATTTCCATCCTCTTAATTTCTCCTTTAGCTTTGACCTGCCAGATTTTATCCTGTTCTGCTCTCTGCATGTGGGCAAGCTTTCCACTTCTTTGAATTCTGATCTTTCCCTTCAGACTCCTACACTCCCTGTTGAGCCAAGCAAAAATTTATTGGATTTTCTTTCTTCTTTTTTTCCCTTTGGTCCGTGTTTTATCTGTCCTTCTAACCCCGTATTCTGTGAAGTCCTTAGATTGTTTGTAGATGTGATAGTTCCTGCTTCTGGGGCTGTTCTTTTCATCATTTTCTTGTCTAATAGCCGTGCTTCTACATTGTTCCGTTTCTTCACAGCTTTTATGCAGTGATTGTTTCACTCACCAGCTCTTTTCTGTTGCAACCTAATTTTGTGGTGAACACCACAAAAAAACCCAACTTTTGCAGTGGTTCCACTTGAACTGTTTTCCAAGCACCACTTGAGTCTAAATCCAAAACAGCATCTTTCATGTGGATTCCTGAATAGGTTCTTTGAGAACTTTTGGGTTTGCATCTCATCCTGAAGAGTTGCAGACCAATCATTCTCTGTGGAGGTGATTTAACTGCTCTCAATCCAAAATGTGCACTTTCTGTGCTCAGCATTTCATGGTCACTATCATTGCCCCGGTGGGGATCCAGTTCCACTGGAATTAAATTATTGGGATTCCTGGCCTCCAGGATTCTTTCACGCTTCTCTTTTCCTGTGACATCTTCATGCTGTTTCACTACAAACGTATATAATTCTCTAGCAGTCCAACCAGAGCACAATTTGCCTGTTTGAGGCTGCTGCAGTCCCAGCCCTGGGAGCCTGCTCTGGCATCTCCCTCCAGAGAATCTGTAATTTAAGGAGATTTTCCAAGCATCATCTTGTTGCCTGCGTTTATCAGCCCTACGTTCATTTAACTGTTGGAAATCAACAGTAGAAGTGACTGGAGGAGTAAAACAATAATGGCAGGAAATTTCATGGAGCTTTCCAAGGATGAGATGTGAAGGTGACGCTTGAAAGCTGTTACACTGCTTTCCTGCTCAGGAACGCTGCTGTAAATCAGCGCTGCAAAAATTAGCCTGTCACAATGACACGTGAAGAATGCACTCTTAGGGGGAAAATTACTAAAATACCACCCACCCTCTGAACACTTCAGTACCAAGGTAACTTTCTGCTGCTGTGCTGGCTGAAACCAGCAGAATCTGCCTGAGCACAAGTGGATTCTGTTTCTCTTTGTTGGGTGTTGTTTAATAATCAGGGTTAAATCACAGACTCACAGAATGGGTTGGGTTGGAAGGGACCTTAAAGATCATCCAGTTCCAGCCCCCTGCCATGGGCAGGGACACCTCCCACTATCCCAGCCTCGAACGCTTCCAAGGATGGGGCAGCCACAACTAAGCAGGACCCCTGATGAAGCCTTACTGTCTGGACTGGCTGGAATTCCTTTGTGCTGCTCTTCAGGTGCTCCCCTGCTGACTGTAATCCCTCTCCAGACACGGAGCATCTTCTGTTGGATCTTAGGAATGGGATGGATTGAGGTTCCTCTCTCCCAACAGCTTTAGTTTAAAGCCCTGATTGTTATTATTGTTAAAGCCCCTGTTATTTTAGACCCTGTTATTAAAACAAATCAGAAGACTTGTTTTGATAACTTTCATGTTGGTTTGGATTCCTCCAGCGTGGTTTGGTTGATATTTCCTTAAGAGCTGTTTTGATGCTGGATTAAAAAACTGTTTCATTTTTTAAAAAACAAAAAGCGTGGCACCGTGCTTTTTTCCCCAGCATTCTTCACTCTCCATCAATTTAAGGGGAATTGGGAGCAAAGGACAGGCCTTCAAAAACCCTTCATTTTTACACTGCCTGGTGGCCTTGGCTGTTTCTCTGTGCAGTTCTGAGTGTTTCAGAGTAACAAAAAGCGAGCAAGTAATCACAGAACTGCCAGACACAGTTTGAAATACAGCATCACAACCCTTTGTTTAACTCATAAACTCTGAGCTGTGGCATTGTTTCAATCTGGAGCTTCATCCATCTTTTTGTCTCGCTCCTCTGGTAAAGGAGGACTGGTTTAATGGGAACCTCAGCTTTCTGCTACAGAAACACGGGCAAGAATTAAATTTCTTAGAAGAAATGAAAACCAGCAATATGTACTTGCCCACCACTGAGTTTTATAATTACCTCCAAGGCCTTGAGAGGAGGCAGCTGCGTAATTCATAATATTGTTGTAGTATTTCATGTAGGAATATGATGGATGCCTTGTTCTTCCTGAGCCCTGTTGTTAAGGAACTGCTGGAATCCTGAATCACTGGTAACTATAGCCTGTGAGTAATGACATGTGTGTCTTTTGGGTACAGTGCTGTTCTTAGTTTCCCAATACCAGGTTGTCATATTTCTGTGAACGTTGCATTTTATATAGTTAAAAGCTAATTTAGTCCAAAATCTCTGGGACTGTTTGCTGATGCAAGGTGTTGGGGAGCAGGAGTCAGAGACCATTGACTCACCTTAAAGCCTGGAAAATAGTTATGAACAAATGTTGGCCTTTATCCTGCTGGAAATACGGAATCAGTGCAGCTGCACAGCGGGGCTGTACTTGGAGCATTCCCACAGCATCTGGGAACAGCAGGATTTGCTGCTCTTTCTTTGTGCAGCCCCTCCGTGCTAGCTGTTACCCTGTTTCTCCTGTATGCTGCCTGGTTTTATTCCACCCTGTGCTACCGGGTGACTGTCCTGATTGAGGAGGTTCTTACAGAAATCCAGCCATCCCTTCCAGTGCTGTTTCTCCATCTTCCCACTGTTATTTATATTCATCAGTGTCTAATGTTGCGTCCAGCAGTTTTTCGTGGTCTGCTCAGCTGACTGAACCTCATCCCAGTGCCCAGACATCTCCTCACAGACCTCACCAGAAATACTGTAAATTTGGTTACTCACCTAATTTTCTTTTTCTGCAACATTCTGCCCCTCAAAAATCCACAGGAGCTCTGTGGGAAGATTTCACTGCTCCTGAATGATCTCCAGTACCAGCAGCATGGCTGTGTGGAAAATCAAGAGTGTATTTTGGTATTGAAATGGGAACTGGCGCTGTTGTCAGGAAAATAATTAACTCCAATCCAGTAGTGAACAATAATGGTTTTTGGCACATAGACTGAGAAACAAACAAAATGCGGAATAAATTAGAGGGACAAAACACGCGCTCTGGCTGTCAAGTCAGATTTCAAACATCCTTTTTCTCTTTGAAGATTTTTTCCCTTAAGATACAACGTATGTTTAATACAAGAATATGAATCAGAAGGATGCAGGAGATGATTTCTTTTTCTGTGCATATCATTGTCAGCAAAATAAGATGTTTCCTTGTCCCCATCATGCTTTTGCTGGCTTTGATGGAGTCTGTCAGGCCCCCACTCTGGACTAGCCTTGCTCTTACATCTCCTCTGTAAACCTTTATCCTTGAGCATCACTTCTTGTAGTATCCAGTAGTTCTGATTGAGATGGAAATAAGATATTTTGATTTGAGATCCCTTTCCTTTTTCCTTTTTTGCCTTTGAGAGGGGATTTTAAGAAGGACTTCAGATGGAGCAACCAGAAGGCCCTGCCTTAGTGTCCTTTCAGACGTCTGTGAAGTTGCTAGGAATGAACCAAAGGTCTCTACTTCCCAAAGTTTTGCACTCAAATTTCTCATTCCATCTCAAGCTTTCCCTCCTCCTGTGGGTTTTGAGTTCAGGTATGAATCACCATCAACTCCTGCCAGACTGTTGCTGTTCTGTTTGGTTTATGCACAGTTACACCGAGGCTTTGGCTCACTCGAGCGCTTTTCTTCCTGGTGCCACCCTCTTGTCCCTTTTCAGAGGGAAAATACAAATTACCTGAATCTTTGGAGCAGTTTTGTCTCAGGTAAATGCCAATGTTCCCCCCACCATCTCTGCAGGGTGGCTGTTCAGAGCTCTGCAGGCTGCAAGACACTCTTTTCTTCCCCTAAAATGTCCAGCCACTTCCTGACTATTAAGGAGTTCACCTGCTGTGGATGTGCCCAATGCCTTTTTTTTTTTTTTTTTTTTTCTCTCAGCAATGAGCAAACTGCAGAAGATTTTACATCTGTCCTTAGAAAGCTTTCCCTGCTGAATATTTTTCAAAGGCTCTTTTCATAGTTTTCAAAGGCATGACATTTTTTCAATTTCTCCCATAATTTTCAGCCTACTGCACACTTCTCTTGGAATTAAAGTGTTTGCTGTCCCACTCCTCCTGGTACTTTTCCTGTCCTCTTCCTGGAGAGGGTGATTTTCCCAATTTACAAGGGACAGGCTATGTAAAAACCATGGGCCTATTTTTTTTTTTCCCCTCTAGGCTGGAGTGCATGATCATGGAATTTGAGGATCCCAGAATGGGTTGGGTTGGGTTGGGTTGGGTTGGGTTGGGTTGAAAGAGGCTTTAAAGATCATCTCGTTCCACCCCCCTTCCACCTTAGGGTCACCTTCCACCATCCCAGGCTGCACCAAGCCCTGTCCAGTCTGGCCTTGGACACTTCCAGGGATCCAGGGGCAGCCACAGCTTCTCTGGGAATCTGTGCCAGGGCCTCCCCACTCTCACAGGGAAGAATTTCTTCCCAATATCCAATCTAAACCTGCCCTCCTTCAGTTTAAAGCCATTCCCACTTTTCCAGTCCCTACGTGCCCTGGCACTGACCTGTCTGCCTAGAATGTCTTATTTTATTGGGAATTAAAATTAATAAGGCAGGAAGAGGAAGAAAAATTAGAAAGACAGCTGCATGCAGGCTGTATTTATGTAAATGGACTCATCTCTAAAAACCAGGTCATGAATGAATTGAGAATTTCTTATAAATCCCACATGAAATGCTTCAGATTTTTAGCGGTTGCTTTTCTTCCCCTCTCCTTTCTTTTGTCTTGTGTCTTAAGCTGTAGAGTGAAATCCTCACTGACTTGCTAGGGATGATAAATGGTAAATGCTGCCCATGACACATGCTGCTGTCCTTGGAGCCTGCAAAACAAAGAGTAATTTACTGATTTGGTACTGATTAATTGACACCAAAATGCACATCAAACTTGGTGGTACGTTCAGTTTGTTGTAAAATGGATAAGTAAGCATTTGTTAAATATTAACAGAAGGAAATCAGAGTTTAGGCGAGTAATTTTTTTTTTTTTTTTTTGCTTTAATATGGACATAGTGGACAACTAAAATGATTTATAAACATGCCAAGTTAAACATGAAGGATTTTTTAGCTCCTCGCTGCAGTCTGATATTGAAACACTAGGGAGAGCTCATGATTCATGGTTTCATTTTTCCAGAGGCTTGTTTGGTGAGCTGAGCCTCCTCATGTTCTCCTAACTGTAAATAAAAGAGAAACTTCCAACAAAATACTGCCTTTTGTTCCATATCATAGCAAATTTGTGCCTAACTAAAGCTGAAATGTACTTTAATACAATACTGAAATATTTTTCTCAATAATTAATTAACAAAATGCTGATTGTACAGATCCTGATCTGATGCTTATCTAAAATATTATTATAATATTTTCTCACCAGTAACAGTGTCGGGTGTTGGGAGCCCATTTAACACAACCTTTTCCTTTTATTCCACTCTGAGACCAGCAGGGGAGTTTTAGTGCAACATCCGATTTTTGAGCATGCATTTTTGGAATATCTTCACTGTCGTAGTGGTCCCAACTATTCTAAATTTCCTTTGTGGTATTTGGGAGCGTTTGGGTAAATGAACCACAAGCAGTAGCAGCATTTCCGTTCCTTGATTGGATGAGCAGCTCTGGCACGAATCACATTCTTGTGTGTGTACAGATACTCTCTGGAGCCTCAAATATGCACCCCTGAGATCTCCAAACTCATTTCTTATGAGTACTTCTGCTAAAAAAAGGAATGCTTGGATATTTGCTGGGAGCTAAGCTGAAGTCTGTCTGTCCCAGGCTCCTGCAGGGATCCAAGCCTTTTGTTGCACTCTAATTTGAATGATTTCCAGCCCAGCAGCTCACAAACTTGTCTGGGTTTTGTACCCAGGCTGTGTGACAAATTCAGTTGATTGAGAGCGGCAGAAGCTACGCAGTAATTGAAAATGGGTAATGTTTGGATTGAGAAATAAGGCTGAAGTCAGACAGAAGTTTGCAGGCCTTGTGTATGTGGTCATGTGCATTTGCATGAAAAAGAAAAAACATGTTGTGTCTTCTGTCCTGGCCGTTTTTGCAGCCCTCAGCATTGCTGCTATCGAATCCAAGGCAATTTTACTCCATAGTTGCACCCCAACCCTGGAGAATGGCAACTTCCAGCGTGGTCTTTTAAAATATGTTTGGCTCAGAGTTAGATGAACTGACCCAGACCTTACTGCAAGGTTTGGAGTTCCACTTTTGGAGGATAATTCATGATTTGGAGTGCAAACAGGATAAAATCCTGATGGTTTTTAGACTAGATCTACCCAGGTCTGGCCTAGAGGAAGGTGTCCCTGCCCATGACAGGGGAATTGTAACTGGATAATCTTTGAGGTCCCTTCCAACCCAAGCCTTTCTGTGATTCTGTGTTTCTATGATACTGGAAGGTCACTTTGAATCATATCTATGATTCAAAAGAAGGTGAAAGAAAATCTGCAGTGCACAGGTCTGGCTGAGCTTTGCTTCTATTCTAAAATGTTAACAGCACCCAGAAGACCTCATTTCCATTGGATCCTCTCTTCCTAACAACAGTTCTGGTGGTGAAGGCCTCCATCCATGCCTTAAAAACAACGATTCAGAGAATTTGAGTAAGGAGTGGTTTTAGTGAGACCCATGGAGGGCTTGTGATTTGAGCTGGAGTAGAATTTACAGCTCGTCCCCATCTCTCCTGCAGCAGCCTGGGTCACGCCAGTTTTGCTGCAAAGGTGAGCTTCGAGAAGAGATGCCTGGTTTGGATGTTGTCATTTCAGCAGCCACTTCCCCCTCGTTTTCACTGGGAGAAATCCTCATGGAGCTGAAGTTTCCAGTGGCAGAGGCTTCCCGGGGTGGACTGTGAGTGCAGGAGGTCAGGGAACAGCCCTGCACGTGTGCTCCCAGAGAGGTGTCTGTGGCCTCTGTGTTTTCTCCTGTTGTTTGTGGGTGTTCTCAGAGTTTAATCCTTTATTTATCGAGATGTTCCCCTCCTTCTGTTTATGCATGAGCAGATACCTATTTGCTCCAGCGGGACTGTAAGGTCACAGTTGTTGCTAACGTGAGTGCCAGTTCTTTTGATTGCTCTGTTTCCCGGGGTGTTTATTCCCCTCTAACAATGCTGCTCCTTTTTTTTTGAGCAACTGCTCTCATTAGCGTGATGTTGTTTAATGATAATGTTTAATTGTTAGAGCCTCTGCTTCCCCCTTCCAGATGTGTGGGGAGTTTTTGTCGGTGGCACAGGATTGTTCAGTGAAAACATTCACAGGAGTGGCGTTGGATTGGGGAATGGAGCAGGGATTGATTGCAGCAGGAGCATTCAATTGAAATTAGGTATGGTGAAATTACAGGGGAAGGTAAAAATTATTTCAAACTGAGATTCAGGAGAAGAAGTAAGGCCAAGTCTTTCCCTGTCAGAGAGTCTCTGATTTACAGTTAACCTACAATTAAAATGTTTGGCTGTTCATCTTCTATGGTATCAAACTTGTGTTTTGTCTCCAATGTCAGTTTTGTTTTTCCCTCCTGTAACAGACTGTCCCTGAACCTTGAATCTCTTTCAGAATTCAGAGGTATTTAAAATTTGGATTTAAAACGTCTTGTGCCTGAGGGCTGTTCCTACTTCACATTTTCATCTCATTTGAATGAAGACCTTGAGGTCTGCCCAACCATCAAAGGTATTGGAATTTGCTCTTCTAGAGAAACATTAAAATTTTTCACTGGGGGGAATGGAAAGGTAAAATTCCAATGGAAATTGTGTCCTGCCTTTCCAGCAGCCCCAGCAAGCATTTCTCATCCTGTTTCCCTTCGTACTGAAGGCATGCCTTCCATATTAGAAGCTTGTTATAAATTACAAATGTCCAGAAGGAAGCTTTGAAACATTTGTGGTTCTAAGATATTCGTGTGCTCTCTTTAGGATCATCACTCAAACGTTATCAAAAATATCTACGGTCTTATGTTCATGTTTTTTGAGGGAAGCTAATTATAGATACTAAAAGTAGCTGAAGTGGAGGACTTTTTTTTTTTCTTTCTTTTTTTTTTTTTTTCCTTTTTTCTCTTTTTTTTTTTGTTCCCCTAAGGAATAACTGCTTCCCTTCACTCTTTGTGCTTTGAACAAAGCAGATAAGTGTTGAGATGTAGACCANGAGGCACCAAGCCAAGCTCCTCATTACAAGGTTGCACAGTTTGTTGCCTGTGTGGGCCCGGGGAGCAGATGGAGGGAGGTACAGGGACTCTCTCAAGTAGAACTGGCTGGCAAACCGTGCATCTGCTTTGTGAAAAATAGGGACGCTTCGGAATCTGTGAGGCTGCCAGCGTGGAGCTACAGGGATGGTGCTGCCGTGATGGATGGGGGGAACGGCGGCCTTCCTGCAGCAGCAGGCTTTGCTGGCAAAGGCAAACTCTCACCCATGTCAGATGCTGTTTTTGCAGCAAGACTGGAGCCCAGGAGTTGTTGTCTCAGGGTGACGGAGCACCCCGCCAAGGGGGGAGTAAGGAGAAGGGGGTTTGCGTGTGCAAGTTGCTCTAAAATGTTTGTAGTTATTTTTCCTTATTTTCCAATTGTCTGAAAGGATGATACCTTTAAGCCTAAAATTTCACAAGGGAATGAAATGACAGGACAAGAGGGAATGGCCTTAAGCTGTAGGAGGGACAGGTTAGATGGGATATTGGGAAGAAATTCTTCCCTGTGAGGGTGGTGAGGCCCTGGAAAAGGTTACTCAGAGAAGCTGTGGCTGCCCCTGGATCCCTGGAAGTGTCCAAGACCAGGTTGGAGCAACCTGGGATAGTGGAAGGTGTCCCTGCCCATGGCAGGGGGTTGGAATGAGATGATCTGTAAGGTCCGTTCCTACTCAAACTATTCTGTGATTCTGTGAAAATGTCACTGCATACCTGCCCTACCCAGGGTTTTGATAAATAATTGTTCAGAATTTACTTCATCTCAGTTACAGCCGCCTGCTGCTGCAGGATTTCCATGGTCCCAGCACGAGAGACCCTGCTCCTGTGGTTTCAGCTTGACAGGGCGAAGGGTCTTGCTTGGGTCAACCCTTACTGCTACTTTGCAAGGTTGTGAGAAGTACAGACTTACAGAATTACGGAATTAATCACAGAATCGCAGAATCGCAGAGCTGTGTCTCTGCTGGTTAGAATTACAAAGCCATTTAGGTTGGAAGGGATCTCTGGAGCTCTCTGGTCCAACCTTGCTTTCAAGCAGGATACACTTCCAAGTCGGATCATGTGGCTTGAGGATTTTATTAGCTGAGTGCTGAAAATCCTCAAGGACGGGGATTCCACAGACATTCCAGGCACCTGTCCCAGTGCTGCACCAGTCTCACACTGAAAAAAGCTGTTGCTTGTGTCGTCCCCAAATTCCCCTTGGTGCAGTTTGCATCCAATCTTGTCCTTTCCGTCTGGCTTTGTCTTCCCCGTAACCTTTGTCTAGACGGCTGAAGGCAGGAATTTGATCCCTTGCAATAACCTTTCTAATTTGGTGGAGTTGGAACAGGAAAGGAGGATGACTGCAGCCGAAGGAGCACTCATTTTAAATAAGTTGGCCATATATTCATGGACACTTCTCCCTGCTGACCCAGCTCGCCCCATGGAATAGACTTCATCAGCACATCCCTGTCCTCCAGGTTCATTCCTCTAAGCAACCCGCTCCAGAGAGCAGAATTTTCCTGCCTTTTTTTTTTTATTTTAACTGTTCTAAATTGGATAATTACTTAGAGCCCTGACAGATTTACAAGAGTTATTGCCTAATTTTATGATGCAACACTACCGAAAACAAAGATTACTTGTTTTAAATCAGGTCTTGAAAGGGAAAGTCTCGCTGGAAGTGTTTGAATAACGCCTGAGAAATACAGTCCCTAAAGTTCTGCTGGTCACTGGGGAAGAACCAGTTTAGATTCTGGCCCAGCCAGATCCTGGGAAGCAGCACAGGGAACATAAAATCCCTCAGTACGCAGAGAAGGAAAGGAAGTGAAGGACAGGTGGGAGGGCACAAGTAAGGAGATCCACAATAATGATTTAAAGACCTTGATGAACCCTTCCTCAGCACGCTGAGTTCAATTTCCAACAGACTTCTTGTTTTCTTCTATTTTTCTCTCCACTTCTACTCATTCAAAACAACTGCTTGTTCCAGCAATATCGACTCTGGGTTGGGTTTGATCCACTCTGTCCTCTTTAATTTTGACTGGCAGCATTTTGGGCTCTCAAAACAGTAGGACACTCTACAATAAATGCCTGTGTTGGAAAACAAAATAGTAAAATACAAAATTATGGGAAATCGGTCTCTTGCCATTATTACACTCTGCTCCAGCATTTTCCTGACTCTCCTCACAACTGTAAAATGTCAAAATGGCTCTTGTAAATCAAAAAGCAGGGTTTGGCTTCTCTGTCCTTTCCTGATGTGCAAGTGCGGGGTCCCAGTTCCTCCCTACATGTGGCATTTTGTCCCCTTGCAATGAAATCAGCCCCCAGCTAAATCTCTTACTGTCTCCAGTACTGCTTTCCACAGATCGGAGCGGATCCTGGAGCCAGGTGGGTTTAGCTTTGAGTCAGAGTTGTCATTTTGTTGTGTTCAGTCGCTTCAGAATCCTCTCCATGCTGGGAGAATTGATAATGGGCTTTCCTGCATGTCCATGCGATCTGTACCAACACCAATCTGCCTTCAAATCAACAGGGTTTTTATCCTAAGGGCTTCTACCCTGAAGGCAAGATCTGGCAAAAACCATGCAGGAGCTGCATTTTCCCTGCAAAGTGAATCCAATGGGTTGAGGACATCACAATCCATCGGGGAGCTGGATGGAACACCTGGCTTGGAACAAGGTGCTCAATTTCTGTGTGGCTGAGCTGGGTTGCCTGGCAGTGCATGAGGAAGGTGGCATTTGGTGAGGGATTTGTGCCATCTGTTCAAGAGTTGTACCTCAAAGAGGTGGGATAAGTCACCTCCTGGAGGTGCCAGTCTCCCCATTTCCTGGAAAGGGAGGAGTGGAAGGATAGTTGGGATCCAATGGCCAGAGACACCGTGCCAGCCAAGCAGCTGGAGCTCACTGTCCATCTTAAGAGGAGTGAAAATCAGCGAAAGTGCTCCTACTTTAGCCACATTTTAGTTTTCTTAGCCATCTTTGGTCAGACCAAACAATTAAAACAACTAAACAGGATATTCCACTGAAAGTTAAAGGGATCATAGAATGGTTTGGGTTGGAAGGGACCATGAAGATCATCTGGTTCCAGTTCCCCTGCCATGGGCAGGGACACTTCACTAGACCACACCTGGGTGGATCTAGCCTGAAAAACATGAGGGTTCTATCCTCTTGGTACTCCAGATCGTGGATTGACCTCCAAAAGTTGAACTCTAAACCGTTTTTTCTGCTTTTTGAGCATAGAGGCCTATATGCAAATATTTCCACAGAAAGTAAATAAATCATAGAATCCTGGAATGGTTTGAGTTGGAAGGAACTTGAAAGATCATCATTCCAACTCCCTGCTATGGGCAGGGACAGCTTCCACTATCCCAGGCTGCTCCAAGCCCCGTCCAGCCTGGCCTTGGACACTTCCAGGGATCCAGGGGCAACCACAGTTTTTCTGGGAAGCCTAAAGGGAGACCCTAAGCTTGTTGCAGGAGTAAGAATCATAGAATCACAGAATAAGCTGAGTTGGAAGGGATCCATTAGGGTCACCCAGTCCAGCTCCTGGCCCTGCAGAGAACACCCCAAAAATCCCACCCTGTGCCTGGGAGCGTTGTCCAAACACACCTCGATCTCTGTCAGGCTTGGAGCTGTGACCACCTTGATCCAAGGTGCTGATGTGTTTTTACTTTTAGATCCTGACATTGCAGCTCTTTCGTTGCTGTTCCCTCTGGTGGCTCCTCTGCTGAGCCAGGGCTTTTTTCAGTCCCAAGCATCCCACTGCAAATTACTATGGCAATAGAAATCAGGCACAGAAACAGTCCTGCCCAAACATGTAAGGATTTATTTACCCACAGTATTGGACTGCATACTTTCTCAGGAATATTTTTGGGGTATCCATCTCAGAACAGAACGAACTGAAAGCTTGTGTTTACTGTGAAATATATGGATGACAAAATGACAGGTCCTGGATGCCCAGTTATCCCAGGAGGATTGACTTGCAGAAAATAGGTATTCCACAGATTTCAGAAAAACAGGAGTCCTTCCTGTGACAACAGACCACTCGATCCCTGATGGGCTAATTTACTTTTTTGGGGAACAAATCACTCCAGAGTCTGCCCTAGTAATGAGGGACAAGTCTACCCTGTTAACCAGCTTGGCTCCCTGCTTTCTCTGAACCGTGATTGACCACGCTGGGTAATTCCCAGGCCCTCTGGAGGAGGTGAAATCAGCTCCTTCGGGAGTGCAGCCTGGGTTTGGTTCATTCCAGGATTTCTGTGATCAGCAGGGACAGGCCTCTGTGTCATGTGTCCCCCAGCTTCCATCTCCAGATGACTGCAGGAGAAAAGCGAATCTGGCCGTGTGTGCCAGGGACTGTCAAGTGCTTGAGAGAATTGTGATTCCTTCGGTGAAAAAGTAACAATTTCTCCTTCAAAGCTGTGCCAGGGGAGGCTTAGATGGCACAGGAGGAAGCATTGCTTTCGTGGGAGGGTTTTCAGCTGCCCATCCACCAGGAGCCGCTTTGAGAGCCTGGGATTGCTCCCTGGTGTACCTGCATTTAGCGTAGAAGCAGGATTAAGGGATAAAAACCCCAATAAAAACCCATCAAAACTGCCATTTGGTGTTTGCAGACTTCCTAGAGCCCAAATGTTTAAACAGAAGAGCTGCCTTGCAGAAATTCCATGCTATTGCTAAAATGAAATCCTTCCAAACAAGCTGCTGTATTTTAGATGTGCTTCCTCAGCATCGCTCTGAGTCCTGTAAATCACCCCACGTTGTCTGAGTGCCACCACTGAGGCACAGACTGAGGCTGCTCTTTCCTTAAATCACACCTGAGTTACCCTTTAAATGCTTTAGATGCTATGTGAAAATAAACAGAGCTGAATTAAGTGCGGTAGAGCGCTTTCTTTCCAATTAAATCAACCATGTAATTTATCACTGAATTTTATGCACAGACTCATATTTCAACAAGTGATTTTTTCATATCATCTTTTAATTAAAGCTGATTTACATCCCTGTGGAAGCTCTTAAAATGAACTACCATTATCATAAGTCCATAATCAATCACTTGTAGAGTGTGAACAGACCAGTAATTGCAGATTTTTTTTTTCCCCCAACTATTTATTACGAAGCATTTGTTAAATTTACTTATTTACAATCATCTCTCTATTTTGTCTGTCAGTCTGAGGAATCAATCTGAGTCTAAACATTTGTAGTTTACAGTCACGGATCAGCGATGGTGCCCTCTCTGTTTACTGGGAAGTGAATTTATACCATCCTTAAACACACTTTGGAACCAAGAGGGGAATAATTTTGTGATTCAGTTTTCTGCTATAAAATATCTTCTGGGAGGAGCAGAGGAAGCTTTCCATGAAGTTCTGGAGATGTGGAGAGTGAAAAAAGCGGCTGCTTTTGGGGTGCAATATAAAATTACAGGACCTGCACTTTGCTTTTTTTACCTGGTTGAATATGCAAAAAGAGGGAAAAATGAAACTACAGAGTGACCAAGACAGTGGAAAGGTGTAAAAAACCATGACAGAAAGTGTGGGCTCTCTTTTAATTCCTGTTTCCTCGATCACAAATCAGGTATCAGCTCAGGGTGCTCCCTAAAACATGAAAATACGTAATTTTGATATTTTTGGTATTTGTATTATCACCAGCCTGGTGAAAGGTTTAGCCATAAAATCTTAATATGTTGCCAGATTCTGGATCCTATCTCCTCTAACCTCACCGCTGCTCTCGGTAAGATTGTTGTATCTTCTCTGCAGGCAAGATGCAGCCGGGTGCCACCTTCTCTTTCATTGTGCCTCAGAACTAAACTATTTCTGGCTCAGACTCATTTTTTGGATGCTTTTTGTATCGCACTGGCATTGACTGAATTTCTTTCCATTGCCTTTTTTCTCATCACCACAATAAATTGACAGCAAAGTGAAGATGGAGGAATGAGTCTGATTCCAGGAGAAAAGCGAATCTGGCCATGTGTGCCAGGGACTGTCAAGTGCTTGAGAGAATTGTGATTCCTTCGGTGAAAAAGTAACAATTTCTCCTTCAAAGCTGTGCCAGGGGAGGCTTAGATGGCACAGGAGGAAGCATTTCTTTACTGGGAGGATTGTCAAACACTGGAGCAGCCTTCCTAGAGAGGTGGCTGATGCTCCAAGACTGTCAGGGTTTAAGAAGCGTTCGGACAATGCCCTTAACGTGACTTTTGGATTGGTCAGGCACTTGGAATAAGTGATCACTGTAAATCACCTCCAACTGAAATTATTGCATTGCATTCTGTTCTGGTCTGTATTATGCTATACTGTACTATGCTATACTATACTGTGATTTATACAACAATATTTGTAATGTAATTTGGGAAAGGTTATATTTTCTTAATCACAGAATGGTTTGGGTTGGATGGGACCTGAAAGCTCATCCAGTCCCACCCCCTGCAATGGGCAGGGACATCTCCCACTGTCCCAGGTTGCTCCAAGCCCTGTCCAACCTGGCCTTGGACACTGCCAGGGATCCAGGGGCAGCCACAGCTTCCCTGGGCACCCTGTGCCAGGGCCTCCCCACTCTCACAGGGAGGAATTTCTTCCTAAAATCTAAACCTGCCCTCTGTCAGTTTAAAGCCATTTCTCCATGCCCTTGTTAAAAGTCCCTCTCCATCTGTCTTGTTAATGTTCTTTGGGGGTTTTTTTTCTGTTTCCTATCTGCTAATCCTTAATATCCTTATTAGGATTACGTGATTCGGAACATGATGCAGGAAAGAGACCTGAAATCTTTAGCATTCCTACAAGTTCTGTGAAAATGTGTGAAAAGTGCTGTCCCCAGTGTGGGTGCAGAAGACCAACTTCATTTCCAGCTTCAGGAGATCCTGAGTGGGAGAGGAGCACCATGGATGTCCTGACAACAGAGCTCTGACGGAGCTGAGAGAGGCTCAAAGCTGAGAGAGGCTCAAAACTGAGCCTTTCTTACAGCAGGACAACATGGACAGAAGGCATAAACATCACAATGAATATTTTTATTTAATTTTTTTTTTTTTATAACCTTGCAAACAAATTCTGTTTCTCCTTTGGGATGAAGTCAACACAGCATGTTGAGAGTGTGCAGGAACTTTCTCTTCCCAACTCAGAACACCAAAAAAAAAAAAACCCAAAACAAACAAAACTAACATAAAAATGAAGAAAGCATCATCTGCCCAGGGAATGATACTTGCAGTTTCTCAGCTGTTGTAGAAATGTGCCAAAAAGATGCTGTGCAGCCTAATTGAGGGCAATTCATTTAAAATGAGTAAATAGTCCTGCCCCTTCAGTCAGCTGGGTGTGCTTGGAGGGCTGTGGCTGGCCAGAAACCAGAGCCTGTGTTTGCAGCTTTCTTTGGCTGCTTTTATAATTTAATGAATGAAATAACGCAGTCAAAGGCTGCGATTGTGAGCTGCCGAGTGATGCCTTGCCAAGCATACTGTAATAGTAATTAAGACACAAAAGGTAGTAAAAATGTGGATAATTACATCATGTGCAACATGGCTTAATTGTTCTCTGCAAGAGCCAGAGGAAATTTCCCCCGTGAAATGTTATTTCCATGTACTGGAGATCCTGTCTGTTTTTATTCCATGTATCATATTCTGATCCCTTCAAGAAGGGATGTTTCAGAGAGGAAGGACTCCTCCCAGGAAAACCACATTTTTGAGAAGCATTTCTGTGCCCTGATGCACCCAGGAAACAATCACTGGCCTCTGTCCTGGAGCCCAGGGGACGAAACATCCATTTCCCAGTATTTTAATAAGGCCAGTCATTAGCGAGTCTTGCTCCGGTTGAGGGTGAAAACACCAGAATGTTGTTTTCCCTCCTGAACCGTGTCCTTCCACGATATATTTCCTGTGACTGCCGTCCTGGCTTGTGCTGATCTTGGCAGCTTGAAAGCAAACAGCAGCTTTGTTTTGCTGCTGCAAGTCCTGTAGCTGGTCTTGTCAGTAAAATCCGTGTAAGAAGTTGGTTTATTACCCAGATAATACACTCAAAGGATTGCTAATAGAGACTCCCAGGAGTGAAGCGCTTATGGCCGCGGGGCAGGAAGCAGAGGAAGGTCCTTTATGGCTTGGAGCTGCTTCCTGAGTTGTTTTGCAGTGAATGATAGCAGAACGTGGATGTCTAACCCCTGACAACTGGGTGAGATCTAATCCTACTGAATGCAGGGAGGAGGAATGCTTGGCTTTTAAAATCCTTTCCAGAATTAGGCTTATGGCTCCAAGTTACTGCTTCTACTACTACTATTACTATTATTATTATCATCATCATCGTTTTTATCTTTTTCTGCATCCCAAATGCCAGAGGAAGATTGCTGACAGGACAGGGCATTTTTATCCACACCAAATGCTGGAGCTGGCCACCAGAACTGGACCTTAGACTAAATATGGACGAATAATGAAACATTCACCTGTCTGCTGGTGCTGGACAACACAGAAATGTGGTCAGGAGCCAGAGCAGCACTCATTTACAAATGAAATAATGCAATTCCGTGTGAAGCTGTGTGTGAAGTGCGGCAGCAGTTTCTGCACTGCTGCTTCTCCCAGGCAGTCTGACCTCGGCTGGGGGCACAGGGAGAGCAAAAGGAAAGACTCTGGGATACTCAGGACTGTAATTCCATCTTGCTTTACTCCAGCCCTTGTTGCCAGCAGGCTGCCAGCTCAGTGTATCACGGTTTAGCCCGGGTTACATCAGGAGCAGACCTTGCAGGTTCCCTCGGAGCGCTCGATTTTATGGTCGCTGCCACAGCAGGATTTAACTGGAACTTGGGACCACAAGTGATCAACTCAGACGAGAGAATTATTTTTAATTAGTTGTAATTGAATTTGGGAAGGATTACATCAGTGGTCTGAGATGATGAATCACTCAGAGCAGTTAATTTTTCTGCTCTCCTGACTCCGTTATCAGAATTCACTTTTTTCTCTCTGCTACTTTTTTATAATAATTGAGACTGGGACGATGGAGAATTTCCAATCTGTGCCCTGGTGAGAAGCTGCAAGAGCTGCCTGACACAGAAAACAGTCTCTGCTCCAGGAACTGTGTTCTCATTCTTGCTGCGTGGTTATTCGGTGTGAAAACTGCCCAGACTGGGAGTGCCTGCCCCGTGGAGCTGGCAGCTGAGCACAGCGAGCGCAAGGGGAGCTGGGCGAGGTGGAAAGTGAGTCAATTGAAAAGAAAAAAGTAAAAGCAAAGAGAAACCAGCCTCAGATGCACTAACTTAAACGCAAAATCTCTCTCCTTGAGATCTGCACTTCTTTAGCACCCTCTCAAACTGTGACATGGCACAGGGGCCTAGCAATTGTCAGATTTGGGTTCCCAGGTGGAGCAGTTCTCAGGGCTGCATGAGAGCATCATTCTGTGGATTACCTTCCCTTGCCCTTCTGGTAACTTCTCAGTGAAAACAAAGAGGGAAAGGCAGGTGCAGAAAGAGAAATCTATTAAATTCAATTTCTGCTGAGGTGCAGCTTGCAGGAATTGGACATTGCACCATTTCATTCCCCGGAGCTGGGGCAGGATGTGGGAAGAGCAGCCCTGTGGAGGAGCTGCGAGGATTCCAGGCTGTCCCAGCACAGCCTGCTGGCCTCTTTCTCTCTGTGTTTGCTATCCCACCCTTGCACAGGGATTTTTTTACCCCTTCCACCCTGCTCCGCTCTCAGCCAGGCACCGCTTGGGAAAGGAAGTGTGGGTGCCCCCATTTCCCCAAACCCTTCAATTTTCTGCACTCTGCAGTCTCTGGGAGCTCGGGCAGGCCCCGGGGAGGCTTCACAAAAGAGCTGTTCCCCTCAAGGGGCAGCGTGAGCTTGTTTTTCACACCGACTGGAGTGTGAACGCTGCCGTGTGCAGGGCAGCGGGCGAGGAGAATCAGCCACCTGAGCTGGCCTCTGTGTGCTCAGAGCAAGCCACCTCCACGCTGCCATTGTCACCCGTGGCTGTGGGGCTGGGATGGCTCTGTGTCTGGAGAATTGTCCCTCTGGGTTCTTGGGTTATGCTGCTGTGGAGGGTGGGAAGCCTCTCACTGAGAATGTCATGTTTTCATGCCATTATCAGCAGAGGAGTTTTCAACAGCAAACAGCCACTTGGATGCACTCTCATCGCCGCGTCACAATTTTGCTGTTTTGTCTCGATAGGTCTCGTTTCGTTTTCAAGCGCTGCACTGAAAGCAGCCACTTGGAGTAGAACCATGTCATCCTCTCAATTGTTTCTTTTGTGTGAGGCATAACTACGCCACCAGTTTTGTCATAAATGTAAAGAACTTGTTCCTCAGAACTTACAAATTATTGAAATCGTGGTTTTTAATGTTTTGAAACATCAGGCTTCATCACCCTCGTGGCAATTTTCTTTGGCCATAATGTTTTTCTCTCAATACTATTTATTCCTAACAGTGTTTTGAAAGGGATGAATGATTTTTGTTAAAATTGATATTTTTGGGGGGGGTTAGGGTCCTTGACATTTCTCATCAGCACAGTGAACACAAGTGTTGGTGAAAATCTGATGGGGAATAGGTGGAAGTGACTGAAAAACTCCCCAGGGAAATGGTTGGCAAGGGGAAATTGGAGCTGGGTAGACGCCAGGGGATACCGAGGAGAGCTGGACACAGCACTCCAGATGTGCCTCATCAATGGAATCCTTAAATCCTTCAGGCTGGAAAAGACCTCTGAGATCCTTGAGTGCAGCCGTTACCCCAGCACTGCCAGGCCCATCCCTAAACCCTGTTCCCAAGTGCCATGTCTGCACCTTTTTTGAGCACTTCCAGGAGAGGTGACTCCACCACTGCCCTGGTCAGCCTGTTCCAATTCCTGACCACCCTTCCAGTGAGGAAATGTTTCCTAATATCCAATATAAACCTCCTCCAATGCTGAGTAAGGGTGGAGGATCATAGCCCCTGGGATGAAACACCAGTGCCTGGTCTGCAGGTGGATTCATGGCACAGATCACAGCCCTTGGAGACAACTGACTGGTTTTAGCTGCCAGCAGCAAATTATTTCATCCCCAAGGCCGACATTTCTGTTTGTGAAATGTGTGTTTTCTGAATGTTTTATACCTTGGTTTGAGCATTAGCATACTCACGTAATAAATATGAACTACTTGTGGTGTCCATTTAAAACAATCGTGTTTATGGTGGGGTGGGGTGGGGTCAAGTGAGATGTGAATGTTTGGCCAAACAGAGTTTTCTTGATGCCACATGAAACTTCATTCTGCCCTGGGGCTGCTGTGACACTTTTGAGTAGATGTAGAAAATGAATGACTGGATTTTCGTTGAGACATTGTAGGTATTTTTCTGGAGACACCTTGGATACTGTTGCTTAAACCGTTCTGATAAGGGAGAAAATAATCACATTTTTAGTACCGTTCTGAGGAAATGGGTTATTCCAACTCAAATTTCAGTAAAATTTTGCTGCTGTGAGATGAGATAGCTCTCAGGTTGCATTAAAAGAAAAGAGAAAAAAAAAAAAAAAGTAAAAGGGGGAAACCCCAGTAATTTTTGCAAGGATGAATTGGTGGCCAATTTCTGATCAAATGTGGAAGACAGGCTGGACTCTGTTTACAGCCTGAAAGATTTTTTGGTGACTCTTGGCAGAAGTCTTTTAATCATTTTTCCCCTCAGGTCTCCCACTATAAAACAAGAATACCTGTCCGTGTCTCGCTTTCCTTCACTCTTTTCTCCTCAGCTTGCCAGCTTTTGGCACCAGGCTGTTCTCCAAAGGGCGCAACAGCAACTTGAGCAGCAAAGCCCCATCTCAGCAAGACCCCCGACGCTGACATAATTAAGAGAATTAATTGATGTTTTCATCCTGGAAGTGTTTAATTTTGCAGCACACTTTGGAAGGGACTTTCAGCCAGCAGCAGTGGCAGTGGTGGTTCTTTTCCTTTTTTTTGTACCTTTTTGTCAATTGTTTCAGATGTTACCAACTTTTTCACTTCAGAAGTGGTTCTGCCAAGTAACTCAGGGCAGCAGTGCTGGGTGTGAAACTGATCAGCATGGGTGAGAAACCTTCAGGCTGAATGAGCATGGAAATGGGGAGGCTTCTGCTTTCAGGGAAGATGTGCTATTTATCGCACAGAAGTTTCTAAGTAGCTCTAAGAGCAGTTGCTGAAGCACTTACAGAAGCACCAGTGTTACCTCAGTGCTCTTGGTGCTGATAAATCCGCCCTTTTGCCACAAGCTGTACTGGACAGACACAGAAATGATGCGAATTCCAGGTATCATCCTCTCAGCAAGGAAGGTTAAATAGCTGCTAAATACCTAGAAAATGGAAAAAGAATCAATGCAGTGACTTTGTCTCCAGTAGATGTGTGTAATTCTGCCTTAGTGTCAATATACTTGTTGATAATGAGCTTCTCTGAATTTCATTTCTGTTCTCTCCCAAGTAGGTACCTAAATATATATATTTTTAAATTGCTTATTCTTTGGGAGTGAATGCATTCATGGCTCTAACAACATATGGGGTCAGTATAATTTTTGTCCTTATTTAAAAATTGCTCAGAAAAATGGAATATTAGCTCCACCTTTCCACAAGGACAGGCTGAGAGAGTTGGGGTTTTTCAGCCTGGAGGAGAGAACGTTCCAGGGAGAACTTAAGAGTTCTTTCCAGTGCCTAAAGGGGCTCCAACAGAGCTGGAGAGGGACTTTGGACAAGGGATGGAGTGATGGGACAAGGGGGGATGGTTTTAAACTAAAAGAAGAGAGATTTAGATGAGACATTAGGAAGGATTTCTTCCCTGAGAGGGTGGGGAGGCCCTGGCACGGGGTGCCCAGAGAAGCTGTGGCTGCCCCTGGATCCCTGGAAGTGTCCAAGGCCAGGTTGAACAGGGCTTGGAGCAGCCTGGGATGGTGGAAAGTGTCCCTGCCATGGCAGGGGGTGGAACAAGTGGGTCCTTAACCTTGCAACCCAAACTCTTCTGGAGGGAAACAGTCAATATTTCAAGGACTGGTTCTGTCAGTGTTCCTGGGGAAATGCCCTGGTCCTGAGGCAAACAAGACAGGTAATGACCACCTGGGCCACTCTTCCAAGAGCAGCCGGCTGCAGGGACAAAATTAAGAGCTTTCGAGTAGAAGTTAAGCTTCTTCGTGGTTAGGACTGGCCACGACCTTTCACAGCAATCCCGTTGCACGGTGCTTTTGGGTCGTGGTGAGTCCATGTCCAATATTCACTCAACCTTGCCCTCATTACGCGCACAAATTTAGGCCCATGTACCCCTCCAGGTGGTTCCTCACAATGGGACACGTGTCACGTACAGAACCCCAGCTGCCTGCTCTGCATTATTCTTTCACTTTGCACATGTTTCTCATCCATTTCTGCTTTTAAAAAATAATACTGTGCACTTACAGCTAAAAGGCGCATGGGAAGTTGGAGTTCGTGAACTTAAACTGATACAAAAAGTAGGACGGAAAGTTAAGAATCAGGGTGGTGACGGGGAAATTGCTGGAGTGAATTTTGGGAAACAGAGCGAATTCTTGATCTGTTGCTTCCAGGAATGGGTGTGCAGGAATCCCCTAATTCTGCATTCTGTGGTTTTTCAGAGCAATAAGAATGGCACATATTTTCTTTTAGCTGGAGTCTAATGGACTTTTGCACTCATAAAGCTGGAGCCTTGACACATCTGTGGTTATCATTTGGAAAATCATAAAACTCTTTGAGTCGGAAGTGACCCTTAGAGTGTCTGTTCCCAAATCTTGCCCAGAGCTGTGCTGGCTTCTCTTCCATACCAGGCTGCTCAAGGTTTTAGTGCAGATCTGAAAATCTCCGGTGATGGATTGTTGGTTGAATACTGTGGTTTAACAAGTGATTGAAACAAGTTGCCACAAGAAGTTGTGGAGTCTTTATCTCTGGAAATATTCAAAACCCATCTGGACATGGTCCTGGGCAGCCTGTTGTCACTGACTCTGCTTAAAAAAAGGGATTGGGCTAGAAGATCTTGAGAAATCCCTGCTAATCCAAACCAATCCATGATTCCATGAGGTTTCACAGCCTCTCAGAGGCTCTGTTCCCGTGCTCCAGCACTGTCATGGCAAAATCAGTTTTCATTTTTCAGGAATTTCCCTCCCTTCACCCTGTAACTGCAGTTCCGTGTCCATCTGCTGTGCCTTGCTCAGCAGTCTGGCTCCTCATCTCTATTTTCCCCTACTCGAGAGTTAAAAGAAGTCACTTAGATCCCGCCTTGCCCTTCTCCAGGCTGAAAAACTCTTCCAGGCTCTCCTGGAACGCAGGGATGCATCAAATCCCCCCCGTTTCATAGACCCTAAATCATCTTCATGGCCCTCTGCTTGGCCTCACTCAAATTTGTCAACATCTTACTGGTGCAGGAGGACCCACACAACATTCCAGATGTTGTGCCGTATAGAAAGGAAGAATAACTTTCCACACCTTTCCCAAAGCAGGCACTTGGCTGCCACTGGATCTGTCAAATCTTTCCAGCAGTCTAAGATATAAGTTCGAAGGTGGTTGAAGCGAGGTGAAATTCATCTCCATCTCAAAAGCAATAATTGATGCTGGGCTGGGTCCAGTTTCTTCTCGATCACTTGGACATCTCTCTGGATGCATTAGGACTTACCTAACACACGTGTGCAGCCCAAGGCAAAATCCTGATGCTGTCCTGTGACAGCTGGTAAAAAATCTGATACATCCGGAAAACCTGGATATAATGTTGGCATGAGGAGCCAATGGGGACTTGCAGATAGAGGGAAATTGCTTCCAGTTACAGGCAAGGTCATTTGTAAAACATGTGGGGGAGAAGGAAAAGTGATTTATTGAGTTATTTCATTATTATTATTATTATTATTATTATTATTATTATTATTATTGTTGTTGTTGTTGTTTCTACTACTACTGTTGTTTATTTGGCTGTGTCACGGTGCTCTTTTCTACTCTGCACACCTGAACCACTCGTTATTTTGAGCTGCGCCTCACAGTTGCTCCCACAGCCCGCTTTGCCTGGGGTGAATCTGCGTTAAGCTTTCTTGTCCTGTGAGAGAGAGGGAAGACCTGCAGAAGGGAAATGGACAGATTTGAGAAAGCCAAGCTTGCCCAGCAAAGTAAACTCTTTATATCACTTCTGGTATTTCAGGAAGGAGAATGTTTGAAAACAATTCCGATTTTTCCAGCTGGAAAGAATAGCTGCTGAGCTCCTGGGAGAGTGAGGCAGCAAACACAGGCTTCCTCTGGCAACATGCTGCCCAGTGCATTGACTGAACACAGAATTTGTGGAGTGATCAAACCAACCTGAAGAGAAATCAGGATGCTAACACCCAATGGCTCATGGTACACTTGCATTAGCCAGGGTGGCTCTGGTTCCAACCCTCATACCATGGGCTTTAAAGCCATTAATCATAAATCAAAGCACTGAGGAGAAGGTTGACAATTTGGAAATTCATTGACTTCGTTGAATTTTGAAATGCAAGTAATGCCTGCGATATTGCATAACTTACCATATGCAGGGGTAATGGGGGCCTCATGCCTGCTGGGAAGACTGAAGGCTCTTCCCAACATAGAAAATACCATTTATAAGCCTTTTTCCTGCATCTGTCCCCTCAGGACTGTGCTTCCTTCTGGGTATCCATGGGGGAGGTGTTAGATCAGCCCTCCGGGCCAAAATACCAGAATACTCTTGCAGAAGATAACACAGAAAACAAAACCCCTGAATCGTGGACAGCCCGGAATTGGGGGGAAGCAGATTCCTGAAAGGGCTGCCTGTGTGGCTCAGGCTCTTGGGGTCACACAAGGATTTTCTAACATGTAAGGACCTGCTGGGGTCACTGGCACATGTCCAACATTAATGAGGAGTTCGGGATTAACAAGGTAGCTTGAGGACTACAGATCAAATATTCTTCCCCCCCATCTCTCCACATACTGACACAAGTCCCTACCACCTGTTCCGGGATCTGCCACCTCCATACAACAGTTTTAGACCTAAAACTTGTGGGGGGAAGATTATCCAAGGTACCTGCTGAAAGATAGACCTTGACTCCCAAGTGACTTCAGTATTCTTCAAGAAGGAAAAAATCCCAAACCCCCCCCAGATTCCAATGGGATTTCATTCCTGCTGACTGCTAGGATGAAAACAGGCTGCCATAGATTTGGCTGGACATGGGTTTGTCTGTCATTAAGTCTAAATCTGCCCAGAGGCATCTGTGGCACTTAGATTGCAGAGCTCGGTTCTGTCACAGTCTGCTTTTTCAGAGATTGGCCCTCAAAGTAAGGCTAACTGATTAGGAACAGGTTTAAATACTTACCCATTGGAAAGAGGGATTAAAGTGGAATGTTTTTTGGTGTTCTCAGATATCTAAATTATACAAAGCCAGAAAATTCTGCGGTCCTTGATGTAGAAATAATAAAAGATTAAGAAACACTTAGCACAGACGTAGTGAATTGCAGGGATACATTACCATGAAATATAGAGGAGCTGATATTCAGCTGGCAAACCTGGATATGGCTCCGTTGGGGTTTGGGGAGCTGCTTCCATCAGCTGAGATCCAAATCGGGTACAGGTTTTGTGGCCAGGAGGTGTCAGAGGGGCCACGCTGGTTGATGGCTGAAGCAGTAAATTCAACCCCACAGTCGCCCCTTGTCGTTGTGACTCTTCCAAGGGCAAGGTGGGAGATGCTGCACAAGGCAATGGTGCTGCAGTTTCTGTGTAAATCAAAAGATGATGCCCTTTGCTTGAGGGCTGCCTTTGAGGTGTCCTGATAAAAAGATAGCTTATAAAAACTAAATGTCATTATTATTTATTTCTCATAGCTTGTGAACACCTACAAAACTTCACATTGCTCTTTGTGAATATTGTATGTGTACCTTAAACACTGGCTGTGTTTCTAAAATTTGTGCCAAAGGTAAGAAAAGACTGAATAACTTTAGAGACTAGGGTTTTTGTAATTAAGAAAACTCCAAAAGGTTTAAAATCTCTGACTTCGTCAGACTCTTCTCACAACAGACTTGTGTATTTTGTGTAGTTCTGTCCTTACAGTGCTAATTTGAGATGATTTTGAAGAGATCAAATGAGGGGTTGTTTTATTGTTGTTTGGATTTTTTTTTTTTTTAATCGTTTATGGAACCTGTAGTTGCTCTGACCATAATCCAAACCCGCCATGACATTTCTAAACACCCTTCAGCAAAATAATCCTGAAAACAATATGTTCCTGGTGCTGATTAAAGCCCAGCTCAGGTAATCCCAATTAACCCCGTTATCAGAACCTGCAGAGCACTGCCCTGAGGTGACCAGGCCCCAGTTTCTTCTTTACAGCAGCCTCAAATCAGCTGCCAAGAGTAACTTCAGTTCCCATCGATCAGAGGTGAAATAGCAGCCCCTCTGCCCTTGGCGTTTTGGCTCTTCAGCTGTGCGTGGCGTGGAGCCAAACCTAACAAATGGAAAGATTTGAGCCAGGAAATAAACACAAAACAGACCCTGCTGTTGCCACAGGGGGAAGAGGTGCTCAGCCATCCCAGCTATGCGGGACGCAGTGGCACTGTCGGGGACAGCCCCCGAGCTGCCTGGGCCGGGTGTCTGTGTGCAGGAGCAGCTCTGGGGGAGTGGACAGTGCCTGAGAGCTTTGAAGAACAGCCACAAAATGTCTCCTGTGCCAACCTCCTCGCAGCACCATCCGTGTGTTATTCTGGGATGGCGAGCTGCTCCGATGGAACTGTCCATCCCAAGGGAGTGAAAGGGGCCATCAGCCTGTGGCTGCTGGTGCTGGGAATGACCACTGGCAGGAGGAGGCTGGAAATAGTGTCGGGAGGAGGGTGTCAGGGCTGGCATGGAAATGCGCCCACAAACCCAGCTGGGTGAGGGCCGGGGGGCAGGTGGCTCTGTCCATGGTGATGCTACATGGAGCTAATTAAACAGCAGGGTTTGGCCATTAAGGGCAGAAACACTGACATGAGCAGTGCCCTGCTGATGGGATTGAACGAGTCACGAGCCAGGAGATGCCCTTTGGTGTTTCTTTGTTCTGCAAAGGGGTTGTTAATGCTGACACTTGTCAGTCTTGTGGCAGGGCCCCCTCCCCACAGCCACTCTCACCTCCTGCCCTCATCTCTCTATTCTCTGTGCATATTTTATTTGGAATTATTCCTGTGATATGCCTGCATCCTTTGATAGCCTTTTTTTGTAATCCTTTATTCCCTAAACTTCTCTTATTTTCACATTATTTCCCTCTGCAGTGCTCTTTTTAGTGTAGGACTGTTGCGACAATGAGTGATTGCAGATGTTGTTGAGGAAAGACGTGCTGGAAGAAAGGAGTCACAACATGGCAGGTGTGGATCTCTCTCTCCAAGCTCAGGAATAAGGACCTGGAGGATCTATCCTGAGCACATGATGGCAGATGGTGCTGGATGTCTCATTTTGGCCATGGTTACGGTGTTCAGAACTCCGATTCATGTTTACTGTGGTTCAGAACATGCAAACCAATGTTGGGTTCACCCGTTCAGTTTGGGATGTTGGAATGAGTTGATCTTTAAGGACCCTTCCATCCCACACTTATTCTGTGATTCTATGAACCAAGATTTAAGCAAGCCGTGAATCTGGGTTTCTGAACCACAGCGAGATCCGCCTTTTTCCAAGACCTGCTGTTTCCAGGACCACCTTTCAGAGAAGGTCACTTCTGGCCTGGGCTGAGTGGAAGAACCAGCAGTTTGCCCACAAGTCAAAATCCAGACCAAGGTACAGCGCGTCCTTGCCCACAGGGACTGACACAAAGGGCAAGATTACAACTTCTGAAGGCCCATTTCTTTCCGTTTAATATTTCACTGCGCTCCAGCTAATACAAATTATTTAAAGTGTCTGTTCCTTTTACTAAGGGCTTTTGTGCCTTCTTCCTGCTCTGAATAATTATACAGTCATGTAGCCCGACATTTATTTATGTAACTGCTTGCTGGAGAGGCACTAAAAGCAGGATCAAAGGCTGTGTCCAGTGAGCTCTGGAGCAAGGGCATGGTGTCTGCAGGGCATGGCTCAGAGCTTGCCTAATCCTCAGAGCTTTGTTACACCATGTGTAAGGCTCTTTATCCGTATTTTACAGATGTCAGGAATTGAAATCCTTCCATGAAATACCTTGACTGAGAACCTCTGGTACAGTGTTTTGGCTCAGCTGAGGATTTGTCTTCTTGTCGTGGTGGATGTGGGTGTTGCCAGCTGTGTCTAGACTGGAGGAGAGATGAGAGGATGGCTTTGAGTTTTGCCT
This sequence comes from Dasyornis broadbenti, assembly GCA_013397935.1. Lineage (NCBI taxonomy): Eukaryota > Metazoa > Chordata > Aves > Passeriformes > Dasyornithidae > Dasyornis > Dasyornis broadbenti. The sequence goes on from VZRN01000827.1 coordinate 1,256,763, forward strand.
CTTTGTGTAGGAGCAAATGTATTTCTTAATGTTTGATATAGAGGAGTGTAGGACCCAAATGAACCTTTCCTGGATTCTCGATGTGACTCCAGTGATGTGTGCGCTGTTTAGAGTGTGCCTCCCTTTAGAGTCACTGAAAGGTTATCTGCTGATTTTCTTACACTTTCTTCTCTAATTAGCCAGAGGCCACATTGAAAACTCCACTGGCATCAGCTTGAATTAGGAAGTTTAGAAACAATATATTCCAAAGATTTTTTTTCCCTTCCTTCCTTTTTCCCAAGCCTTGGCTTTTAGCCAGTCTTTTCTTTCCATCTGGGTTTTGGGGGGCAATGGCTTCTGGAGATGCTCAGTCCTTGTGATGCCCTGAGGGCTGGAGCATCTCTGCTCTGGGGACAGGCTGAGAGAGTCAGGGTTGTTCAGCCTGGAGAAGAGAAGGCTCTGGAGAGAGATTATTGTGGCCTTCCAGTACCTGAAAAGGACTCATAAAAACCAAGAAGAGCAGCTTTTTACACAGGCAGATAATGATAGAGTGAGGGGGAACAATTTTATACTAAAAGATGAGAAATTTAATTTAGATTTTAGGAAGAAATTCATTACTCAGAGGATGGCGAGGCCCTGGCACAGGGTGCCCAGAGAAGCTGTAGCTGCTCCTGGATCCCTGGCAGTGTCCAAGACCAGGCTGGACATGGCTTGGAGCAGCCTGGGATGGTGGAAGGTGTCCCTGCCCATGGCAGGGGTGGAACTGGATGAGATTTAAGGTCCCTTCCAACCCAAACCATTCTGTGACAGTCTTGGCAATAATGGCCATGAAATAGTAGCGTCCAGGACCCCAAGAGGAGGACACTACAAACCCTGGATTTATGGAGAGTGGAATTCAATTATAGTGGTATAATTATTTTTTTTTTAAATGCTATCTCTAGATCTGGACTTTATGTACAGATCTGGAACTATTTCTGTTAAAAAAAAACCCAAAAAACAACAAAAACCAACCACCAAAAAAACCAACCACGAAAGGAGGTCACAAATACTTTTAATTTCCCAAGATGTGCTTGTGCTCTCATGAGAGGGAGTGTGTAAGTCCTGAGCTGTGAGCAGAGCTCCCTAAAGCTGTGAGACAAAACTGTTCACAGTGAGAGAAGCGGGCTAACTCATCCATAAATTCAAGTGGTAAGCGTCAGATATTTCTTGAAACCTCTTTGGTGCCTGCGAGTTCGCACATTTGTGCTTCCTTGAGCTCGCAGCGTTAGTGTGAAGTGAGGGGCTGTGGGGATTAACGCAAAGCTAAGCAGGGACATTTATAGATGAAAGATTCCTCCCAAATGCAGTTACTTCTCGTGTGCTGAGGGTTTAGTGTTTGGGTTACTATGGTGACGAGCAGATTATAGAATTATATAGGCAGATAAACAAAGTTAGGTTTGTGTTAAGGTGTTTAAGTGGCTGAGGAGCTGGGAGCATCTTTTATTCAATCTCGGCAGCTCCACTGCAGCTCAATCTGCCAGAGCCCCCGTGCCAGAGCATCTCTGAGAGTGGATTAAGCCCAAACAACTGGAAATGTTTCATTTTTTAGGGGATTCAATGGGATGTGTCGCAGCATTTTTGAGAACTCAGCAAGGAACTAATTTTAGAAGTTTAAGTATCAAATAATCCGGTTAACTACATGCCCGTTTATTGGATTTCCAGCCCTGGGCAGAATTATGTAAAAGGTGATACGGGATTTGATTAGTGAAGGCACAATGCAATTATCCCGTGTGCCAGCGTGGCTTTATTGAACGTAGGTCTGTTGGACACTTGATCAAGGGAAATCCGAAAGCTTTGTGCATAAATACTCCAAAGCATCTTTCAAATGCTTTTAATTAATATCGAGCAATATTTTGGACAGTAATGAGCCATGGATCATATGAACAGATATTCTTATCTGTAGAAAGAGTTTCAAATTATTAAGAACAAGGGCGACAGCATTCCTGTAGCTAACAAAACGGCTTTTTGAGATGCTTTCCTGGCATTTTACAAGATTGGCTCTGAGCCCAAGCACTATCAACAGTGTCATTAATGATCCCAAAGTAAATATGCAATCACAGCCGATAAAATTTGTGGGTGTCAAAATGATGAAGCACCTATAAATAATAATGAAGTCAAGACGTTCAGAGAGGGCAATTTTGACTGCTTGTCGGCAGGGCTCGTGCAAATGGTCTTTTTATTGCAGACAAATGCAATCTGCTGCCTCCAAGAATGCAGGTAATTCTTGGAGAATAAGATAGAGTGTTTGGAAAAGACCGAGTCTGAAGACAGCCTTGTGAGTGTAAATCTGAGCAGTTCAGTCTGCCCTGGTAGTCACAGGCTGGGAGTTGCTTGTGTGGTTTGGAGGGGGGTGTCTGATCGACCTCTCAGGTGTTTTGGGAGAGGAGCAGTTGGGTAAAAAAACACCTTAATTGGGAGCACTGGTCAGACCCACGTGAAATCTTTTGGTGTCAGCATGTGGATAAACTAATCAGGGAGGAGAGGCAAACATAAGATTATTAGAGGGCTGGGGAAAGCGTTTTTGGTAAGTGATTTAATGAGCTCAGTCTCTTCAGTTTGTCAGAAAGATGATTGAGAGGTGACCTGATTGCAACCCAGAACTACAAGTTCCAAAAGAAAGGTCAAAGTATTTAGGAAATCATTTAAACTAACAGCAAAATAGCAAGAACCAATGTCGGATGGCAGAGAAAAACTCAGGCAGCAAGGCCCCCGTTTTTTTACCCCAGAAGAAGAAATTATCATTGCAGCCAAGGAGCTGAGGGGCTGAACTCTTGAAGTCTCCAAACAAACTCCAGATACTCTGTGTGAGAAATGCTGTTCCCAAGAGCTGCTGGGCTGTGACCCAGGGTACAGTGAATTGACAGATGCTCAGAAGTGACGGGTGACAGGTGATGGGTGACAAGCCCTGTCTGCTGTTCACACTTCCAGAGCCTTTGCACTTCAAGCCCTACTTGAAGCCCTGGCCCAGGATCCTAAGACAATGGGAGTGTTTTGGGCAGTGTCACCACTGCTGGAGCTGTAGCTTGTACTAAAAGCTTTCAACTGTTCATTAAATTCGCGCAGAGGAGCGCAGTAAACATTTGTATGATCACATTTCATCCTAAAACAGCTTCCAAACCCCCAGAGGGGGAAAGCCATGTGTGAAGCACCTACCCCCAGGGAGCAGGCCAGACCTGGGACCCATCCTGCCCAGACAAACCAGCATCAAACCTGAATGCACCCTCTGCAAGGCTGGTTTGAGGAGGAGCCCTGCAGCCCTGGCCTTTGGACACCTTTCTTCTGCACGTGTCCAATCCAGGTGCTCCCTCACCAGCTTGGTGCTCATGTGCTGCTGCTTAATGCTTCTCTCCAAAAGCAGAGAGGCTTTCAGAAGCTGTTTCATTTTATATATCCGTGTAAAAGGCTTCTTTTTATAGCTGAAGCTGCTCAGTTTCACAGCAGTGCCAAGCTCCGTCCTTCTATTTCATTGCTCGCTCCCCAGAGCCTGGATGTAAAACCTGCCTGTGAGCTGCTCTTAATGCAGTCGCAGTCTGTTGCACTGCGTTAACTTGTGAATGCATTGTCTGGCAGGCTCGTTTTGATGCTGAAAGAGGAGAGGGAGGAGTGGGGAAAGGAGGAGAGGAAATGGTGTTAATGGAAGCAGCAAGATGGGAATGGCAGAAATCAGCTTAAGAGATCTTTATTTGCCACACGACTCTGGCTTTTGGCAAAGCTCTCCCAGCTGTGGTTCAGGTCAGAGTTTTCAGTGACTCTGGTGGCCTTTCTTTGTGCTGAGGTTGAGTCCTACTTTCCTGCAGGTAAATCAGGTCTTTGGAGCATCCACTCAAGTGTATGTCTGCTCCTCTGAAGGACCAGGGAGGGATTGCACCTACCCAGCATAACCCACTCCAGGTCATGGAGCATAGTGGGTGTGCTCCTTTATGCTGGAAACAGCACGGAATCATGGAATCTCCTCAGGTGGAAGGCCTGACAGGGCTCAACAAGGCTGAGTTCATCTCCTGGCTCTGCACAGACACCCCAACAATCCCACCTGAGAGCGCTATCCAAACACTCCTGGAGCTCTGGCAGCCTTGAGGCTGTGCCCATTCCCTGGGGAGCCTGGTCAGTGTCTGACACCCTCTGAGGGAAGAACCTTTCCCTGATATCCAGCCTAAACCTCTCCTGGCACAGCTCCAACTCTTCCCTGGGTCCTGTCACTGTCACCAGAAAGAAGAGACCAGTGCCTGCCCCTGCACTTCCCCCAGGGACGAAATTACAGACAGGGGTGAGGGTCAAGCTCTTAACCATGAGTTTGGAGAGAACTGCAAGAGGACAGTGAGCAGGACATCCCTGATGATGCCTGTCGTTCCTCACAGGCATCCAGGGGGCCAGTGGATGCCATCCTGTCATCACCTCCATCTTCCCCATCAGGTGTCCCCCTCTCGATGCTTACAGGACAAGTTTGCAAAGGTTGGGAAGAGGTCAGTGAGGTGACACCACAGCCTTGGGTGGAGAGAAGAGGGGAGCAACAGGACCGGGATCAGGAGTTCAGGGAGGAGCCAGAGAGAAGAACCACAGCTGGGAAGATCCAGGGTTTCAGCCTGGAGAAGAAACAACCTCAGCCTGCAGCTGAACTGTCTGTCACAGGCACCTTCAAGTGTAGAGGTAAGAGGACACTAAAAGTTCAGAAAAGGCCAAATCCTTCTCTCCATCCCCCAAGGAAACACTGGGGCATGTGTTTACAGCTTAAAAAAGAGGATGGAGGAAATGGAAAAAGCTCTGTGATTTCTGTGGATCAGTCCCAAAGGCAGCTTTAGAGACACATCAGCTGCAAAGACTTCAAAGAGCAGCGTTTAGGAGGGGCACACTGCACACATCTTTGGCCCCAAGCTCTCTGCAGGCTGATCCAGCAGCTTTTTTGCCTCCACAGGCTCGCAGGCAAGGCTGGGTGTGGCTATAACCCAGCCCAGGGTGGACTTTTATGTGCACCTTGTTGGGAAGAGGTCAGTTCTCCCAGCACAGCTGCAAAACAACGAGTCCCTTCGGCAAAAACTTGGCTCTTACCACTCTGTTATTTTTATTAGTTTCCTAAAATACTGAGCACTTCAGCGGAGAAACAGATGGGCAAAGATACCCAGCGCTACAAGCTCTCATTTTAATGTTAAATATAATGCATATTTTGGAGAATGAGTAGAAAAGACAGCTTGGAGGTTGCAAAGGACAGTCTTTGCAGGAACATAACAACATCTGTGTGCTGTTGCTGCTCTATCATTTTATCCACTTAACTACCAGCTTTGTGTTTTTCTAATTCACTTTAAGCCAAAAACGACAGGATTTTACATTGAAGGCTTAAGGTCAGAGAGCTACTAAGAGACACAGCTAATTTATACCCCATAAATATGACCTTAACGTGGGAGCTCTGAAACAGGATACAGTTTAGCCTTTAGGTACTTAATTTTCCTCAGAAATCTTTCTAAAGCTGGGGTGGTTATAAAGGTATTACCAAGGTTCGTGACCTTTCCTGGGAAAGCTGCATCCAGTTTGTGGCAGACCTTGGCTGTTCAACAGGTTTGCAAGAAACTGGAGCTCCACTCAGCAGAAAGTTCATGATTCTTATTAACGTTGCTTTTTGGAAACCTGTCTCTGAAGGAAATCCTAGGTTGTTTTTTTTTTTTTTTTTGTGCTAAAAATCAAAGAAAGTGGCAACACCAAAACCAGATGAGTATAACTCATGTATTCCAGACTTCCCGCTTTTAACTTTGGGATCTAAAGTCTTTAGTGAAGTTTGACTATTTAATAATATTATTTATGAATCCACTACAGTAAGATGTGTTTAACAGTTTGAGGAAATGATATTCTGGGCAGCCCAGAGAGCTGTCAACAATTTCCAGATGGTTCAAGGCACCAGATGTGGCATTTCCTCTGTCGAGATAGAGGGCACACAGAGATGAAGTGAAGTCTCACAGGGTTTCACAGAAAAATCTGTGTTAGGTTTGGGAGTTAACTCCGAGTCTGGTGAGTTAAATGCACTGGGTTGCTGTCAGCTGGAGTGTTTGCAGCCAGGCCAGCGTGTGGGTCTGGTCTCCCTGGGTACAATGTGGGAAGTCTGACATTTTCAGGAAGGATTGGGCTGAATTCTCACCTGGCGTAGACAGATCCAACATTTCTGGTTGTACTGAGCATCAGCAAATCCGCAGCTGCGATAAAGCCTCACATTCCATTCAGTCAAAAAGCCCAAGAAGAAACTCAGGGCATCTCCAGCAAAAGCTGGGCTTGACCATGACGCCGTGGAACCTTGCGTGTCCTTGTTTGCTAAAGCAAAGGCATCAAGGTGTCCCAGGGGGTCAGTGATGGGGCAATATCAGCCACATCCAGCATCTCGTCTGTCACTGTTCCCTGCTGTTTCACCAGCCATTGCCGGGGGATGCTGCAATTCAAAGCACTTGAAGCTGTCAGAGCGCACTCAGTGCTGAGGTACTTCAAGGACTGATCAGCCGGGGCTCTTCTCCTTAATTGCTTTTGTGCTGCGTTTTTAAACAGCTCTTTGCCTGGCCCTGGCTGTTCTCCCTCCGGAGGTGCGAGTTCAGCTCTCAGAGGCAAAGACAGCAGCCTTGTCCTCCAGCTCCCAGTCCTCCCTCCCGTCTCCAGGCAGTGGTGGAGGTTGGCAGGCAGAAAAGTGCCGTGCTTGACTTCACACCAGCAAAGCCAGCAGCCTCTGAGGGCTTTGCTCTGGCCCTGGCTCTTCCAGGAGCGCTGCACTGGGATCTCAGCAGCCTTGAGGCTGCAGCAGAGCTTTTCCCCATCACAGTAATGCTGGCTTCAGCATAAGGCCCAGAGTCCAGGATAACTCTGGGAAGGATGTCAGAGAATCAGAGAACCGTGGAATGTTTTAAGTCGGAAAGGGCCTTAAAGATCATCCAGCTCCAACCCCTCTGCCGTGCTTTGGCAGTTCGGGTGATCAGATTTAAAGATCTGATTTAGGATGAGCTGAACAGGGCTGCAGGTTGCAGTGAGATCAATCCCATTGCAGTCGGTACAACCAGAGCTCAGGTACGAGTTAGGGCAGCCTGACTGGCACTGAAAGATCTTCAGGAGTGAAGTGGTGATAAAGAGGAAATGGATCAAACACTTCTCTCTAATCTACATGCCTAATACCTTTTAATCCTGAAGTAAACCTCCCTGAGGGATTTCAGAGGACTGAACAAGGACCTCTTGAGCGTCAGGGATGCCTTTTAGCAGTTTGACACATCCCTCTCAGCAGGTCAACACCTGGTAAATTTAAGTCTGAACTCACTTGGTGCTTCTGGTCCAGCTCTCACCCAAGTGTCCATTTGCATGGCATCACCTCCTACTTCACGGGGGAAAGGGAGGATGAGAATGAGGCAGCTCTGTGCTCATCCAAGTGAAAACTTAAGGATCTGAAGAGCAACTGAGCTGAATTGCCTTCCATTGATTATTGCTCCTGTCCGTACTGCCGCTCCTGAATTCCCTGAGCTCTCTCACTGCACACAAAGACTGATGCTCTGCTCTTTCTTGCCTGCTGTGCCAAAACTCTGGGAAATCACTGGCTGTAGAAAGGAGCTGACAGAGCCCTGTAACACCCCTCACAGTGCTGTTTAATGGTCACCTGTCCTAATGCTGGCTTCGTCCCTAGGTGCAGCTGTGATGGGGCTGGGCACTGTTTTGTTTGTGCTCCAAAAGCTGTTTCTCTCTTAGATTCTCTTCCTTTTGCATTGTTCTGTTGGTTTCTTGTTATTCCAGCAGCAGTAGTTATGCTGTTGGAATGTATAATGTAATCCTTGTAATTGAGATGTAATTGGGAAAATTGAGGTCTCGGAAGCAAAGGCCTGGAATCTGTAGGTCTCTTCTGGGTCAGCAGCTTCCCAAGAGAGCCAAATGCATTTTGCTGTCATGTTTTTGTCTTTTCCAAGGGCTTGCCCTGTGACTTTTCCTCACTGTATGTTTTCCTGTGGCATTTAATCGTTTATTGCATATGAGGCTGGTTGGTGTCACATCACCCCACAGCCTGGCTTGAGCTTGTCACTGCAGCTGACAGCCCACCTTGCAAGGAGAATGAGAAAAATTGCAAACCACCCTCATACCCAGAGCTTCGGGAAAGTGAGACTCTGAAGGAAAGAGAAGTTTGTACAGGACCAGGAGTAAGTCAGTTTTCCGTGAAAGGAAAGAATGGAAACTTTTCTCTATGGATACAATGCTAATGGGGAGAGAGAGAGACTCATATCAGGATCTGATATTTCTGTTAAATCCAGGAATGTTTAAATGTTTAGATGTTAAGGAATCTCAGGGTATCACACCTTTGGCACACAGGTAGGCATAAGAAAACTCTACACGAGCTGGAGCACTGGTGACTCCACAAGAAACAACTCCTTTTTTAATGGCACTCTTCATTTTCACAAGAGATTTATGATGCTGGCGTGTCCTGACAAGAAAATAAAATTCCAAAAGAAATTCAGCTGTGGTTCATGAAGATAAATCTATGAGTACAAATGTTATTTTCCTGCAGGACACAGTTGGGAGATGAAAGGCAGGTTGTTTTCAGGGAGCTTGTGGCAAGTGATTTTCCCGTCTGGGTAAGTACAATTTAATTGTGTGTTGGATGCCAGAGAAAGAAGGGCTTTCCACCTAAAATTAAAGGTGTTGTCTCGAGGGATTAGAGCATCCAAGCACCCTGATGTTCCCACTGTGGCTTTCTGGAATGAACACCCAAATGGTGACTTGATCCTGTTTGCTCTTTTTGTTCTTATTATTCCACTGACTTGACCAAGAGATAGGCGAGTACTAATTGAATCCAGCACCCATTATGCCTGAAATCTGTGCGCTGTAGAGGCATTAAAAAGATGCCATATGGGTCCTTTCTCACTTCATGACCTCTCTGAAGTTCTGTGCTTTGCACATGCATCTTTCAGTCAATTTTTTACAACGGTATTTTATAGATGTGAAACCCAGCACAAGACCAAAGTGCTTGAACAAGATGTCTTGTGGCGAGTCTGGTCAAAAACTCCAAATATGTTGCAAATGTGGGTGAGTTCCACCTCAGAGTGCTCGCAATGAGGAAATCACTCAGCAAGTACATAATGGTGGAGCTTGGACAGAGCTGGAAGGAGGTCTATCAAAACTGAAATTGCTGTTGTTCATATTGGAGTTGGGATATATTTGCAAATACAAGTGAAGCTGACTCCCCTCCTCCCTGTCTAGAATATCACCTGGTTTAGGAGCACTAATGTGTTAGAGTGGGAAAAAAGGCTAAGAAATCAAAACCTGGTTTTGTTGGAATTATGAATTTACCATGGATGCCGGTAAATTCTACTAAATTTACTGAATTCTAAGTTCTTTGGGGATCCTGTTGTGTTTGGTACAGAGGCCTTGTCACAGCACCCCTGTGCTGGCAGCGCTCACAGGGGCTCCAGTGCTGTCTCAAACCAAAACAGAGGAGTTCAAGGCAAGCTCCACATCTTGCTGTGTCCACGGATCCAAAAAGCTTCGTCCAGCCGGGCAGAAAGAAGGTGGGGATGGGCAGGCAGCTCCTGCAGCCCAGTTTCTGCCCAGGAGCAGAAGATGACCTTCACTCTCCTGAGAGCCATTGTGTCTGTTTTGTGGGGCACTGGTTGTTTCTCCCTGGGAACCTGGCACTGCCACAGGAGATCTCTGCACCCTGTCATCTTCCATGGCCTTTCCAGAGATGTTCAGCCCTCTCCTCTCTCTAATAAGGGAATATTACGAGGAATATCCCATGTTTTGACCTAAAGGAGGTGCCATGAACCCCCACGGCAGGTGGGCTGCCCTACCCAGTGCCATGGTGTGCAAATTCCGTTCCACTTTAAAAAAGAGGACTGAGTTTCACCTGTCTCAGGTGGAAATATTTGCTGCCAGCTCCAAATGTGGATCCAAGGCAAAGTGACACCAAGGAGAATGCCTGCTGCAGTTTAAATCCCCAATTTAAATGCACCCCGACTGTTTGCAAGCCCATAGTTAATGGGCTGATGCCAAGAGGTGATGATGAGTGTGCTCACTCTGCTGAAGGTGCCTTGTTACCCATAATTTGTGTGTTTTAAACCTGAGACAATATCAGTTAAGTCAAACATGTTGATTCAGTGGATTCTGATACCCAGCAGAAATGTATCTCTTGGATGAAGCACTCCCAAAATAAATTAACAGCTTTTCTTTGACACTGACATTTCCTGCTTGCTAATAGCAAAATCCAAACAATAACATTCAATTTTGTCAGAGTGAAAGAGCTGGCACCAGCACAGCCTGAAAAGGAATGTAAAATTGTTTTCCTTAGGATAAAAAAAATTCCTAATTTTTAGCGACCTCATTCATATTTTTTAATGATAACCTGAATGAAAATTAAAATGTTGCAACAAGCCCTACATAGAAAATCTCTGTTTACCTGGTGAATATGAGCGGTTTTGAATGCCATAATGGAATAATCTAATTTTATTAGTCACTCTGTGGAGAATATGATAAATGCTGAAGTCTGGCCAAGTTCTGTTAGTGCTGATAGGCTTATCTGGGCTTAGTCTGATCAGTGTCTTAAATGTGCCAGAGAGATGCAGAGAATTTAGGGCTCTGACCTAATTTGGTCTATTCCACCTGGACTGCACTTGCATGCGATTGAGCTCAGGGAAGGATTTAACAATTTATCAGCGTGCCAGTTAGAGATAGTTTTGCAATGCCTATTTCCATCATTTTGGACCAAAATGTTGTGAGATTTGCACAACTCTCAGGCTCAGTTCAGTGAAAATTCACAATCTGCTCCAGGGCCCAGATGCTTCCCTCTGCCTTTGGCACTGTGAATTCCTTCTGCTGCTTAAAATACTTCCCATGTTCCCACAGACTCTTGCAACTTGCTAAAAGTTTGGTGAAATCTGGATATCCCAGAATGCTCAGGCAGTCCTTAAATAATCCCCATTTAACTCAGGGAGCAAAACTCCATGTGCTCCAGGGCACTCCAGGGCTAGACCCAGTTGCCTGAATGGAGGCATCTGGTGGCTCTGCCCCACATGGGGCCCTGTGGTGTCACCAGAGTGGGGACAAGATTTTGGAAAAGCAGCAGAGGCTCCTGAGGCTGGGCAGGATCCACCCACAGTGCCTGAGATTACAATAGGTGCTAAACTGACTTGAATAGGGCTGCACAATTCCACATTTTCTTGTTAAAACCTTTCTGAAAAGGTCTTTTCCCTCCCATCTCATCTTTTCTCTTTATTTGTTCATGCAGAGCTTGTGCAGCCAAATTTTCCTTTATGCATCCCCTAACAGTGAGATTTATTTTCAGAGCCTGTAACTGAATCTGGCTGAGAACAAAGATGTTTGGGAGCAAGTTTACAGTGGAGAGATTTTTTTTCAGTTTTGTTTTTGGTTTTGTCTTAAATTATCAGTAGGTTCAAACCAAACCCCAGAATGAGGATATTTCATGGTTAAAACTTGACCAAATCTGGTTTTCACTCATAACTCTGTGACTCATCTGAAATTCTCTGGAAGTGAAGAGCAAGTGAAGTGGCAGCTCTGCCACCTGTTCTGCATCACCCAGCCCATTTGTCTTGTTTCTTTTATTTGTTGTGAGTGTTAATTAGAGGCAGAGAGACTCTTCCAGTGAGTGATTAATTCTTCTCCTTCCCATTTTAGCATCAGCTGAACCACTCCTTGGAGAAAGCTGTGCTTTCCATTGCCTGGGAAACTCATTTCGGTCAAAGTCTAAACTTAGGGTAGATAAATACCCTTTAAGTGACTTGGCCAAGGTTTTCCAGGGGGTCAGTGGCAGAGGAAGGAATGAAACTTCTGCCTCCTGCAATCCAATGCACTTTATCATCCATTTTTGCTTGAAATCAGCTTAACTTGTACATGCAGCGTGATCAAAACTCTTAGAAATACTTTTCCCATGGCACTGCTGATCTGGAGAGTGAAAATCAGAGAGGAGGTTGGGAGTTTTTGAGGTTTTTGGGGTTTTTTTATTAACATGCCACGATCATAAAACAGAAACAAGTCAGCAGCAACACTCAGGGTAAATTCCATTCAGGAATGGAGTCTGTGTGGTGTCAACACCTGGGTAAAAGACAACTGATCAAACACCAGGCAATTTCAGTCCATTAATAATGTATGTTCACTCTCCAAAACACACTGCCATGGGAAAATTAGCAAATATGTCAACAAACTCATCAGGAGTGCTGCTGTAATTGAGTAATCTGTTGTTAATCTGAAACACAAAACTAATTCAGAAAGCCACGTCACAGCCAGGCACTGTGGATGGTGCGATTAGCACGTATAAATGTGCACTCAGACTCATTTCTGGGCTGACTCTTCCAATTTAAACACTCTCAGTTATCCCCTCGTTCCTCAAAGGTGACATTCACATCTTCTTAATCACGTCTGGTTAAGCAAGAGTCATTGTTAAGGTGAATCATGGAGGTTCTAAGGCAGGAAAAGGGATCATTGTTATTGCTTGCTGCAGTTCTCCCAGGCTGGCCCCACAGCCCAGCTCAGCTCTAATGGATGTGGTCAGGTGTTGGATACTGGGGTACCAGAGCTGTCCCTTTTCACTTGTAGAATTCAGGACCCAATTTCCAGAGTGATTTACTCAGAATCACAGAATCCCGGAATGGTTGGGGTTGGAAGGGACCTTAAAGCCCATCCAGTGCCACCCCGTGCCATGGCAGGGACACCTTCCACTGTCCCAGGTTGCTCCAAGCCCTGTCCAACCTGGCCTTGGACATTTCCAGGGATCCAGGGGCAGCCACAGCTTCTCAGGGCACCCTGTGCCAGGGCCTCGGCACCCTCACATGGAAGAATTTCTTCCCAATTTCTGAGCTAAATCTGCCCTTCTTCAGACTCATCACTCCATAGGTACAAACTGAATTTCTCCAGCCACGGCTCTGCTGTGGGAAACCAGCCTCTCTTACCTGGTGGGTTCTAAACTGATGAGCTCACTGTGCTTTATTCCTCAGGGACCGGATTTGGGATGATACTGTGAGGTGAGCCAGCGTAAGAGTGACCCTGGAGAAAGAAGGGCTCTGTTTTGTGCTTAAATCACTAATTAAATTCCTGCTACTACTTCAGGCTTCGATATCTAGAATCATAGAATCGAATCATAGGCTCAGTAATGTTGGAAAAGGCCTCCAAGACCGTCAGGTCCTTCCTATTGGGATAAACCTCTCCCCAGCCCTATTGAGAGAGTTGCAGCACTGCAGCAAGGGTGTGAACTACTCCTGAAGTTGTGTGGGAGATGTTGCCCTGAACTTTTATAGATGCCTGGTGGGATTTTTGCAAACTGTCTTTGAAGCGCTGCAGAGGCTTCATACAGTCAGTAACCGAGATTTAATCACGTCCAGTCCGAATTCTCACCACTTCTAAGCAAAAAAAAAAAGGCCTAATTGCAGTTCCTGACCATCAGGCAAAGAGTCCTGTCCATATGAGGAACAGCAAATAGGCCTAAAAATGACTTGTTAAGGCCAACTCTCTGGCTGCTGGAAATTAGCACAGCTTGATTATTACTTACATGTTTTGAGTGTCAAACACCAGCTGAGACCCTGTGGCTGGAAGCTCTTTATTCTTCTGGCTTTTTCTGGGCTGTTGGAAGTGTGAGTGTCAAGCTGAGCAGAGCCAGTTAATGAAGGCATCTCTCTGTCTCTCTCGGAGGCGACGCCTTTCTGGTGAAAAAAATCTGTTCCTGTGCATGGAGAGAAGCATCCACATTGCTTCCTGATGTCCGGGTGACATGGGTTCACCTGCCCCGGGGCCGGCAGCTTCCTGAGCCACTCATGCATTTGCAAATGCTTCAGGTGGAGGGACAGCAATAAAACGCAGCCAGGAGCATTCAGGGGGAAGGAAATGAGCTGCCACCGCCCCTGCGTGCTCTGCATGAAGTGGGACACCTGGACAGATCTGTGTCCCCTCTGAGGGGGTGTTATAATCCAGCCAGTGCTTCCCCATGGAATTAATCTTTGTCCTTTTTTCTGAAACATGCTGAATCAGAAATAACAGAAGATTTTTTTTCCCTACCCACAGCCCTTGACCTTATGCTCTGCCTCACCTCCTGCACGTGGCAAATCTGAGCCACTGGCTGCATCACCCATTGAATCGGAGGTAGAACTCAGTCCTGATTTCCCAGCTCATCTTATTTGGTTCCAACTAATTAACTAGATCAGTAAATCATGCCATTGGATGCAAAAATGCCAACACATACAACCATGATGGTTTTCAAGTATTAACCCATAGGGGCAGCTGAAAACCCCAGCTAACAGCTCTATTCACCTGAAATTGCCTCTCCAACCTTGCAGTGACCTTGCAATCAGTTTTCTCCTTCCCTCTGCTCTGGGTGGCCTCGTGCACAGTTTGTCACCTGCTCTTGCAGTGTGTTTAGGAAGAAATCAAATGTTTCATGGGCAAAGAACCATCTTGTAATCATATTTCCCATTGATTGGGGAGTGCTGGAGCAATATTCAGTGGAAGGTGTCTGAAAGGAGTGAAATACCAGCTGGTGACCATCGCAATTAATGAACCACTGGGACCACAATAATTAGAAGGGGCCATGCAACAACACAGCCCTGTGATCCAATGGCTTCTGGTTTAATTCCACAAGTGGGCCTGTTTTGTCACTTGAGTGGAGTGGCTCAGAGAATTGGGAAGGGATCGTGCAATTATCCCTTCTCCTCTCTCACCCCCATTCCCTCTGCCAGCAATGCAAATTCAGAGCAGGCCAGAAGAGAATGACTGGAGCTCTCATTTTTTATTGATTTATTTTATTTTTTCCAACTGCTTGGCATCCAAGTCTCTTACTGTATCACAGAAATATGATTCAGATTGCTTTTTTGTTCAAGGATTGATTTTGTTGTTGTTGTTGCACAGGAGTGATCTTCTGTGGGCCCTTGCAATCTTTGATTTGTGATTAGATTTGTGCTCCAATATTGCAAGTAATCAACCCTAGTGACACCATGGTTTGGCAGTGGCTGCAATTTTGTTAAAAAGTCTTCAAATCCCTCCCAGTTTTCCTGAGTTGCCTTCAGTCGTGGAACTTCAGTCACCTTTTGTTTTCATGCTTTCCTTCTGGAAAAAGAAATGACCAGGGTGACTATAAAGCTGCCGACTCCAGTTTTCCAACCCTGTGCCTCTTCCACAGAAATGTTTAATTCCTTTTGAAATATAAGATATTTTTGTTATGCTGTGTTTGACATCCCTGAAGTCTGGCTTGTACTTTTGAGCTGCCACACTGAAGGGAGAAAAGACTAAAGAAGTGATCTGTTACCTGTGAGTGCACAAATTTCTTCTGGCCTCTCCCAGAAGCACTCAGACCTTGACACTGCCTGATAATCAGCATCAGCATTCAAACATCCCAGGGGCTCAGCTTTGAGGCCTGCAGAATTGCTGTCCACTTGCCTTAAAATAGTTGTGAAATGGATCTTTGGTCTTCATAGCCTCAAAGGACTCTTTGGTCCCCAGACAGAGTAGGTGCATGAACAGCTTTCCTTGGGTTTTCCCACTTCAGGGGGCTGGGTACACCAGGCTCCCCTCAGCCCGGAGTTGTTGGGCTGCACACAGGAAAAACTCCGGGAATTTGACCTGTTAAGGCATCTTTAAAATTCATGACTCCTCAATTACTTCGTTTTCCCTGATTTCTGCCAATCTTGAGCTCGCAGAGGGCACAGAGAGGCTTTGCTGGCCCCACCTTCTCATGGTGTTTGTGGTGCATCTTTGCTTCACAGCTTGGAGGCAATAACAGCAGTAGGTCTGTAAGGAAGCTGTGAAAACTTCCCTCAGCTCAGCAGCTTCCCCCAAATTCTGCTTTCTAGCAGACATCTCCAGGGAAGAGAGATTAGTGTTGGTGACTCACTGTGAAGAGCCTCTCAAGAAGTCCCAGGAAATGGTCTTTGAAGAGCTGGGAGCGTCCAACAGCTGCAACAGAAAATGAGCACATTTAGCTCTGATGTGTTTTGATGCAGGACCGGTAATTTCATTTTTGGCATTATTATGGAAGCAAAACATGTATTAACAGGGCATAATTTATTTTGAAAAGGAGAGCAAGAATGTTTACTGTCTTCCTGGCAATGCAATTGGGCTGTCACATGATCATCTATCAGGCATGACAGCATCTCCCATTTCTATCCAGATTTGTTATTTAGGCAAACTTTCTGTAGGTGTAGAAGGGGAGGGGGTGTTCTTTCCCATACACCTATAATTTGTTTAAATCAGAGCTCTCCTGCAGGGAAGTAAAAATAAAATCTTTGTTTCTGCTGTGTGGCAGGAGCAGGGTTTGCAAAGACAGTCTCGTTTCTTGTCTCCTTAGAGACGGTGTTGGCAGGGTGGCACCTTCTGTGCCCCTCGGAAATTACCACACACTGAGACTTTGATCAGTGGAGCCATAGCCAGGGTTTAGGAGCTTTTTCCCCGGATCTAAATATTAACAAAGGCTGTTCCAGTTTATGACATTCCTTTCTCTTGGGAGGGATGGTGAGGAGCAAGCAGAAAGCTTCGGGACCCTTTAGAATCACAGAGTCATAAAATCATCAGGGTTGGAAAAGTCCTCTAAGATCATGGATTCCAACCTTTAGCCCAGCACCACCCTGTTCACCACTAAACCATGTCCCCAAGTGCCACGTCCATGTCTTTGAACACTTCCAGGGATAATGACTCCACCACCCTCCTGCTCAGCCTGTTCCAATGCCTGACCACCCTTTTAGTGAAGAATTTTCTCCCTGTTCAAGAGCTGTCCTCACACCCTGCTCACTCAGGCTCAGTGACCAAGCTAACTTCCCAAAAAGCCTGACAGGCCATCACTAATTTTCCCTCCCATTTTTCACTTTCCCGGCATCTCTGCACAATGGCGTGGAGTAAAATCCTTGTGGAATTAGTGGCAGAATTCCCACTGACTTCAGCGGGGCTGGGATTTCATGTTAGACCCAATATTGCCTGTAAATTCCCTTCTAATTAAATTAGTGGGCTGACCTGTTCTCAGCGGTGCATTGAGAAAGAAAAGTTCTTTCCACTGCAGGAAATGGCAAGTTCAGTCCTACGTCCTGCACTATTTATAGGGGACCCACATCCTCCATCCAGCCTTTAATGCTGGTGAACTTCCATGACTTCTTACCAATGAGAATCTCTTTCCACCTCAAGCTGCTGGAAAGGATTAGCCCATAATTAAATTTCTTCAGTGAAAGGCCATCTTCCGCATAAAAATCTGCCTTTTTGAGAACTGATCATTTCTCTGCTCCTTTACAGTGAACCTAAATCAGACCCTAAATCAGAATAATTACACAGTGATGTACATACTTCTTTTTTTTTTTTTT
>VZRN01000827.1:1275025-1339681 GCA_013397935.1 Dasyornis broadbenti
AAAAAAAAAAAACGGAAGGGACAGCAAGCAAATGTTGCATTTCAGGTTTAATTCTGTATTGGATATTGGTGGATAAAAGACACGTTTGCAGTGCAAGGGAGCCCAGGGTCTGTCCATGTCTTCCATTTCAACTTCACTCACCAGAGATGTTATCCCAGCACCCGGACAGAGAGGTCAGAAGTGTCCCAGCAAATTTTTCAGAGATTTCACAGATTATTGGGAGTTGGAAGGGACCCACAAGGATCATCAAGTCCAGGTCTTCATAGAATGGGGATATTCCAGATGGGGATAGAACCAACAACCCTGGTATTGCGAGCACCGTGCTCTGGCCAATTGACTGGGCTGATGTTACTGCAATTTATTTGTGTGACAGTGGAGGTCCCATGCACCAGCACTCAGCTGTGCTGGATGTGTGCCCCCAAAATCATAGAATCACAGAGTTGGTAGGGCTGGAGGAGACCCTAAAAATCATCCAGGCCAACCATTACCCCAACACCACTATGTTCATCTCTAAACCCCGTCCCCGAGTGCCACATCCACACAGCTTTTGAACACCTCCAGGGATGGTGACTCTGCCATGGCCCTGGCAGCCTCTTCCAATGCCAGACCACCCTTTCCGTGAAGAAATTTTTGCTGACATTCAACCTAAACCTCTCATGGCACGACTTGAGGTCATTTCCTCTCATCCTGTCACTTGTTATCTGGGAGTAGAGACCAACCCCGCCTGGCTATGCTTTGTTAACAAATTCCAAGGAAAATAACTGTTCCCATTCCCTCCTAAAGGAATATTAATACCACATTCAGCCTCTTTAGAGCTGTGGCCTTTGCTCGTGGCTCATGTCTGAAGAGCCAGTGGGAGCCAATTCATCCCAGGGTGGAACACGGTCCCAATGGAATTGCCAGCAGAAACACAGCCATGCCAAGAAATGAGCCCTCCAGGCTTCTGCTCTGTGGGGCCTCCAGGGCATTTGTGCCATGGGAGATTTGCTGGTATCGGATACTGCTGGGAAAAAAGCATGGAAAAAACAACAGCCTCCATCCCAGGAGCTGTGCTCAGCTCTGCCATAACAAAAGTCCTTCCTCTGAGGTGAGGATTCCCTTTCCAGCAGGTGAGTTGGTAGCTCTGAACAGCTCGGATTGCCCCTTGCTCAGCCATTCCCAGGCAGACCATGGGCAGGTTTCCATCCCATCTTTCCCATTCCCACACATTGCCTGTGTGCAAGGGAAGGCTGGGCTGGGATCAGGCGTGGAGGTGACCTGTTCATCATTTCTCCTGCAGCACTCACAGAGCAGAAACCCACTGTGTGCCATGCTCTGTTATCCCAATTAAAAGGTGGGGTTTTTTCCCAAAAGGAATTACAAACCCCAAGCTGTGCTCGCTCCTTCTCTTTAGCGCTGGAGGGAGATGATGCTCTATAACCAATCTGCTCCTTTAAAAAAAGTTTTCCATGGGCTCTGTGGGTTCCTTGGCATGTTTTCTGTATTCTGTATTTATTTTTCATTCCTGCCTGCAGCTTCGGTTGGAGATAATTGCTCTTTCTTTGTCATCCTGCAAGGTGAGCTGGCTCCCCAGTGTGCTTGAGGACCTTCAAAATCTTCCCAGCTCTTCCAGGAGTAAGACAGAATGCATTGTAAAATAGCTGCTCACCACCCCCAGCAGAATTTGAGCACAGGAAATAGAAAATGACAGATTATTCAACCCCTAGGTAGGCCAATTAAAGGGGAAAAAAACACTACTCAGCAGCAAAGGCTGTGCTGTTATAGCTGGGAAAGGATTGCTTGAAAAAAAGGACTTCCGTGTCATCTAGTTTTTGGAATTTAACAGTTGCAGTGGGACTGGCTTAAAACAATGCCCTTTGAAAGGAAACTTTGGTTTCCCTAGAATTGCATTTCATGCACAGCAGCATGAGGAAACAGCGGGGGAATCATCCTGCCTTGCTCCCAGCCAAGTTTTGCCCATCAGCTGGAGATCCTGGTGCCAGTCAGTGCCAACTCCAGGAACAGCTGACTGAGAGATGTCCCTTGGTCATATGGATAAATGCACCCCGGGAAGAGGCTGAGTTAATTGGATTTTGGAATTAGCACCGAAATGTTGGTTTGAGAAGTTCGTGACACAGTTGATTAAAGATGTGCTTAGAAACAGGAGCTCAATCTTCTGATTTGCCATCAGAGAGCTTCACTGAAAGAGTGGTTAAGCTTTGGAATAGGCTCCTCAGGGAAGTGGTGGGGTCACCACCTCTGGAAGTGCTGAAAAAACGAGTGGATGTGGCACTTTATTGGGTATGGTGGAATTAGGTCAAAGGCTGGACTCGATCATCTTGGAGGTCTTTTCCAACCTTCACGTTCCTATGAGTCTGAGTGGTTCAGCCATTACCCTCTAAGCTGCCTTCCAAAATGTGAGCAGTGAAATGGGCCCTTATTTCCCATCTGAGAAGCAAAAAGCTCAGCTCTGATAGGAATTGCTGTAGCTCTGCTTTTCCCGGGAAAGAGAACGATCCCTCCAAAGGCTGGGGCTGCTTTGGATCGAGGGCCCCAGCTGGGGCCCGTCCACTCACCCCTGCACAAACACCACAGCAGCAGTCGCAGGGGGGCTGTTGTTGTGCTCAATAAAGAGCCCAGCGCTGCATTCCAGGCAGAGCATCCAATAAATGGGAAAACATTCTGCACTCGTAAAAGCCGGTGATAACTAAAACACAAAGCGACTGAGGCTGGAGCAGCTTCACTCCAGCCCTATAAAACCAGGAGTCACACAGAGATTTGGAAAAAGTGTTTTCCCCCCAGCCTGGCAAGCACTATCCCGAGCAGTAAATCCCAGAGCCAGGATGCCTGGGGGTACCGCCTTGGGAGCTGTAAGTTTAACTGTGATAGCCCAGGAAAGGGCAAGGCTCTGAGTTAATGCAGAGAGGCTCCTGCATTACACTCCTGCCTCATCATCTCGCAGACACTCCGGGGGCACAGCAACCACATTTACATTTGTCCTGCCGGGCACCAGAGGTGTCAGGGCTCCAGCTGCTGGCCTGATCCTTCCAGTGTCCATTGCATCACTGCCCTCTGGCTCCCAGCTGCTCCCTATAAAAGTCATTACTGGACTTCAGAGATACCCTGGCTTTTCCTTTTTAGGCAAAAACAAACAAACAAATAAAATATTCAGCTTTGCTTGCGTGGTCTCTTTGTGGTTTTGAAGAGGAAGGGGAGTGGTGGGGGATTTTTTCACGGTCCCTGCCATGAAGTGTTTCACTCGCTTTTCCCAAAGTGCTTGTGATTTGAGGCTAGACCGAAAAAAAAAAGAATTATTAAAAAGTGCTAATCTTTCAGCCAGTTTATCTGATAGACACATGAAAGAGGGACATGTCTTTATTTGTCATCCAGTAGGGCCAAAATTGCAATCCCTAGTGTTGAATTGATCTGTTTTGCAAGTACTGGCAGGACAACAGAGCAACTTTTTAAAGCCTGTGGCTTGGTTTATAAGGATAAATGCAAAACATATAAGAAAGGTTAGAAAAGGGATCTGGATTTTTCCTGCTGTTTTGCAGAGAAAGGTCACAACACTGTTCTTGTGGTCTGATTCTGTTTTTGCCTCAGGGCTTTACAGCAGCAACGCCCTGGATTGTCCCACAGCTTCAACTTCCATGTTAATTCTTTGCAGAAATAACAAAAAGAGCCTTCCCACCATTTTGTTCGATGGACTCCAAGGTTCTCAATGAAGACCTGAAATACACTTAATATTTAAGACCTCTGAAACAGCCCAGAGAAGCTGTGGCTATCCCTGGAAGTGTCCAAGGCCAGGCTGGACAGGGCTTGGAGCAGCCTGGGACAGTGGAAGGTGTCCCCTGCCATGACACTGGATGGGCTTTAAGGTCCCTTCCAACCCCAACCATTCTGGGATTCTGTGATTGAAACAAGAGTGTGAGACCTTAAGCTACCCCAGTTTTTCACGTTTGGCCTAATTACACTCTCAATTAGCCCAGTATCCCCACAGAGGAGTATGAGAAATTACCTTGGGGAAGTCACCTGATGCAAACACATCCTCCTGACAGTCTGGCATTGCTGTAGTGCAGATGCAGCATCCTTGTGTTGTCAGACTCTTGAGGAATTCCACCCACTGGCTTGATCATTATGCATGATGGGACTGATTTATTCACATTAGCAGGAGTAACCTGTGACTTCAAAATCCAAATATTGCCATCTAAGCAAAGGAAAAGATGTTTAGGTCCCACCATGGGAGACTTGGACCACAAAGATGAATTATCTAATCCTTGCCAATCCACAGAACTGCACCTCTGGACTCTCAAGCCGACCACAAATATTTGAAATAAATAATTTTTCTCCTCAAATGAGTCCTGGTGCACATTTCTCACCTACATTTTTTTGAAAGATGTCATTTAATTTCATCAAAGAGGCAAGAGAGAAACAATATTGAAACAAAAGGAGATGCAGCAAAGTTTGCTGAAAAAGTTTTCCCAATGCAAATTGCCACAGCACAGAAATTAATCTGGCCCACGGTTCACATCTACTATTTGTGAGATGTTTTAAGACCACTCACGCTAAATCAGCATGAGAAATGCATTTAAACCTTGAATAAATAATTCTGAGGCATAGCAAAGCATCTTGGTTTTAATTATGCCACTCTCACTTGGGAGCCCGAAGGCTCCTACACAAATACACTTCATCATCATCTGCTCCACAACTGTCTGTGTGCTCGTCTGCACCTTCCAGGAGACAGTGATAGGAAACAGGAGGTATTTGGAATTTCTCTCTTCCTAAGGGATAAACTGCCTTCTGCTTACCATCTACTGATGTGCTACAGTGGTCAAATCCTTGGAATATCAGCACCTGCAGGGCCCAGATCTGTGAAGGGACTTGACTCCTCCTGAGAGAATTCCATTTTGGGGGACCCAGGACATTGTTGCGAATTGATGTTCCACACCCACATTCGTAAGTCACAAGCGAAAATTTTATTTAAGGTCTTATAAAACATAACTCTTTTGAAAATGTTACCACTCAGAAACAGGACTTATCTCAGCTAGACAGCCTTTAAAAATGATCACACTCTAGCTCCATGCCTGGAACCAAAATGAAAGGCAATCTCTTGGCCTGAGAAGAACCAGACAAGCCTTGCAAGCTTAATTTTCAGGCATTTTCATCTTCTGTGTAAAGAGAAGATAAGGGAAAGACAGAAACCAGGACTAATAACAGCCTGTTCTTTCTCGCATCTCCTATTCTTCCTTCCTGTTAAGAAAATTAATTTTTATATAGAGGGATGTATAAGAAAAGCATTAATGTTTAATTACACTTAGTGCTTTGCTGCTAAGGGCAACACCAAAGCAGATGCTTTTTGTTGATGACTATGGTTTTAATTTGACACATCCCAGACAGGAATATCTGAGGGATATAAGGGAGATAGAACAGCATTGCTATTGGAAAAAGGAGAAAAACTGGACTTCTTGGGATACACCTGCAGTGCTTGAGGTCACCTGGGTGTACCTGCACAGTGTTCTAGGAGCACACTGAGCATTTGGGGTGTGATCTGCCCATGTGGTGGTAAATCCAGGTTAATTTTTTTCTACTGCTGAAGTTCTTTGCCATTTTGCCCCTTTTGCAGCTGGCAGAGACACCCAGTTATTCTGCAGTGGTTATTCCCGGGTACTCCACTGCCAAAATGGGTGAGAAGAAACAGTGGACAATGCTTTTTTTTTAACATTGCTGGGACTGGAAACCATGGGAAGAGTGGTCCTGGAACACAGCCTACCTGACACGAGAACTACAGTAAATAAAGAGTCATTTGGAGGGAGGAGCTGGGATAAAAAGAAATGAATGGATGAGGCTGAGGGAATTGGTGGTGTTTAGGCTGGAGAAGAGGAGGCTCAGGGGTGAAAGGAGGTGGCAGCCAGGTCAGGGTTGGTCTCTTCTCCCACAGCCACAGGACAAGAGAACATCGTCTGAAACTGTGCTGGGAGAGGTTTAGGTTGGACATCAGGAGGAATTTCTTCACAGAAGGGATCATTAGACATTGGAATGGGCTGCCCAGGGACGTGGTAGAGCCACTGTCTCTGGAGGTGTTTAAGGACAGACTGAACGTGGCCCTCAGTGCTGTGATCGCATTGACAAGGGGAATTTAGACCACAGGGTGCACTCAGTGATCTCAAACGTCTTTTCCAACCCAGCTGATTCTGTGCTTCCATCTGCAGCAAGGCTGAGCAGGGCTTTGCAGGCCTGTGGGGTTCCTCCCCTCACCTGCCATTCCCAGATAAAGGCCGCCTATGCTGGGTTTATCCCAGCCCATGGTGGGCTCTGGAATAGAGAAAGATTTGCTCACGGGCAGGAGAGTGACACCAGAGAGCACAGTCCCATCCCTGGGATATCTGCATTGGGATAGGAGTCCAGGGGAGCCTTTGTTTATCCTTCTTGGGCCAGGCCTCATGAGGGGCAGCTCTAGGAGAGCTGGGAATATTCCAAAAGAGTCCCTGGACACCCAGATCCACGAGCAGCCCCGAAACTCTGCTGTTTCGGGAGGCAGGACGAACCCAGAGGCACCACTCCCTCATGGCTGCCTGCATTCAGTCAGATGAATTCCTGTTTAGGAGCAGAGAGTTTTCACCAGCTGAGCTGGGAGCAAAGCAGATGCTCAGCCCAGCCATGAGGCCATTACTCTGTGATTATTATTTCCATGTGCCCAATTTCCAGCTCTCTGGTGCCTGTCAGTGATGGATGCTGTGAAAAAAAAGTCCTCGATCCTGCAGATAACTGAAAGCACACAGGGACCTAATCCTCTTCCTTTATTCTAGTAAATCTCTATTGTTCAGGTAAACCATCTGGTCATTATCCCGCATCCACACTTAGGCCCTGGAGGAATAAGTCCAAGTCAGGATAATCCACTGCTGAGCTGACAATGAGGGGTGGCACGTGGTAAAATTAATTTTTTGGTGTGGTTAGAAGCATTAAAAAGCCATTCAGCGAAATGAAGTTGTTGTTATCACGAATAAATTACAGTTCAGCAGGAAAGAATTACACTGAAAACTGATTTGCTGTAAAATTAATAATGTTTTGGGCAACGTGCCTGCTCCTGGCACTTCCCTGGAGCGTCAGCCTGTGGCAGTGCTCACACCAACCCCAGATATCTGTCCACACCCCACCTTCTAGGAATGATGTGTTAAGTCTTGCTCCCGGCTATCTGGCACGAATTCCCAAATATTGTGGAAGAAATGTGGTGTCTGGGCAGAGCTCCACAGGGGACATTTGCCCGTGTGGATGGCTGGCAAAACGCCCTGTGCCTCTTCCTTCCTGGAAAGAGGGAGAAGCAGACCTTGGGAAAGGTATTTCCACATCAGCTCTCTCCATTTTGATGTGCGCTCACACGGACAGGAGGAGAGGAGGATTTTGTTTACCCAAAGGTGAATTTTAGCTCGAGATTCTGGGGTCTCAGTGGAAGTGTTGTCTCTGAAGCAGTTGCCAATAACTGGAGCGGTAGTGGGTACTTCTCCCTGCTGCCAAGTGCCCTTATGTAAACAGTTCCAGCAGCAAATAAGATCCAGGATAACCTCCTGCACATGGAGAGCTGGGGAAGCTATCCCAGAATTTGCTGGTATAGGATGTGTCTTCATGCAAGGAAAACCCAGTTTTTTCATACAGACCCCAGTGTCCTTGGGCTTCCGTGAGATGATCCAAGTGTCTTGTGTGTGCTTGGGGTTTTTTTCCTCCTGTTCCATCAGAATGGGCCCATTTAGGATAATGTGAGCAGGATTTTTGCACGAAGAATTTTTTCCGTGATGAGTTCCCATTTCTCAGCTCTGGGGTCAGGACATGATGGACACAACCAATATCCTGCCCTGGTTTCAACATCAATAACTTCTCTCAAAAGTGTGGCTGCTCCCAGTCTCTCTCTCTCTGTCAGCTTTATCCTCCTGCCCATCCCCTTAACCAGGACTGATTTCCACCAAAAACTCCCCAGTGGACTTGCTGATGTCAGAAAATCCAGTTGCTAATCCAGATTGCAGGGATACAGCAGTTAAATGCCACGGTTATGGTGTCATTAAAATTGTGCAGAGCAGGAATGTGTCCTAACGAGGCTCTTTGGAACACATGTAACTGTGTCAGTTGGTTCTCTTTCAGCAAATATCAAGCCATAAAAATGTCAGTGAAGGTTATATATATATTCGAGGAAGAAACAATAAGAACCCTCT
Organism: Dasyornis broadbenti; assembly: GCA_013397935.1. NCBI lineage: Eukaryota > Metazoa > Chordata > Aves > Passeriformes > Dasyornithidae > Dasyornis > Dasyornis broadbenti. The sequence goes on from VZRN01000827.1 coordinate 1,283,206, forward strand.
GAGTTCACAAATCCTCTCCTCCACAATAAAAGTCTCATCTGTAGTAATCACTCATTTTTAAAGTTGTTCAAATCTAAAATTGACTTGAAGCTATTTCTTGTTTCTTCAGTCGCAGAACCAACTGCAAGAGATTTATCTACTTCCAAAATGTCTTTACAAACTGTCAGTACCAAAAGGCAATTAAGATGGAGCTCAGTGAGATACGATGAAATAAAAATTAATTAGAAAATGCATGTTCCAAAAAACAAAAAAAAAAGTCTTCTGGCAAAAATACATCTGTCTTTAAATTCAGATGTGCTGCAGGGATAGAGCTGAGCTGTTTGACTCCACTTGGGATATTCTCACCAAACCCATGACACCAAATGAGATAAAGCCAAGTTTGCAATTCTTATTTCAGTATTCCAGGGTATCCTGGAATTCCAGGGTATCCAATAAGTCCAGGTTATAGCTCAGACTCGCAGCAGCTCCTGGAGCTGGTGTGCATCTTCTCAGCTTTTAAAAGGCCACAGCCTCCCGTGGTTTCAGCTGTGAATAAGAAAGCCAAAGCTGAGCAAGTTTTCCCAAATCTATATAAATAAACCTCCATCTCCTCGAGCTGCCATGTTGTGTGTGGTGACAGTGCACATGCTGTGTGTGACTACACACACATTTTAAGTGGTTGGTGCCATTTCATAAATCCCAATCCAGACTGTTTTAGGTGCTGACGACACGGGAAATGTGGGTTTTTCCCATTTTCCTTGATGGTTTTGTGTCCAGCCTTCTCAGCAGGCACCTCTCGTCTTGAAAAGACAGACAGTGTGAACATGTGAGAGCGCACACAGGTGTAAGAGGGAGGGAGGGAAGGCATCACCTTGAGTGGGTTAGGCTGGGTTCTATTCCTAAGGACACTGGTGTTTTCTCAGTGTCGTTTCAGGCTCACCATAACTGCAGATTTGGGCAGCTCTGGAGGAGACTGGAGTGAGGATTTGCCTTTGGATGTGCATGCAATGGAAAATCAGCTCAGCAAAATGAGCTGTCCCAGAGCAGTGGGGTGTTGGTGTCGAGGTGGAGCCAGCTGCTGTCCCAGCTCACTCGTGCTCGCCTCCCTCCCGGCGTTTCCCTTCTCCCTGCTCCAGGGCGAAATCTTCCCAACACATCCTCAGGGCTGCAGTGGGACCTGGAGTGACACACACGGGTGATGGAGATGGAAAAGTGGCTGTCAAGGCTGACATCACGCATTGTTCCTGTATTGTTCCCAACAAACACGGCTTACTCATGTGAAACCCCCAGTGCTGATCTTTCCAAGAGGCTGCTCCGGTGGGACTGGAGGGATTCACGCAAGGACAAATCCCTTGGGACCACTCAACACCAGAGTGGTGAGAATGGCCCTGGCTGCTCTCCCTGTTCCAGGGCTGTAGCTGTATTTTCCATGTCTTACCTGGTCCCTGGAGTCTTGCACATTCAGAGTCAGAGGCAAGACGGGCTCCGTTGGCAGGGACAGGGACTGGAATTCCGTGGAGTGCTGGGCTTTCAGCAGAGTGCTTGGATTGCTCATTTGTAAAGGCTGGTGCTCATGCCAGGCAGATCTGGATCTATTTGTGTCCTTCCCTGAAATGAGCAGCTGCTGTGGCATCCCTGACTCAACCCCTCACTCTGCACGAATCCCAGGCAGACCCCGCATCCCAATCAATCCTGTCTGCTCTGCTCACATTCTCTGGAGCTCTCTGCTCCTTCCCCTCTTGGGTTTATTGACTCTGTGGTCTCTCAGATCTAAAATCCCAGAGTTCAGGGCTCTGACCACTGTTTTGTGCTTCCCTCCAGACACACCATTGCTTTCACTTTATGGGTCTGTGTCCTCTGTGTGCTCCCATCCACTCTCAAGGATTTTGAGTACTTTTTCCCTACCTTATCCTTGATATAAAAATCCCTAGTGATTAAAGCACCTCAACTCGAGCCCATGAAGGCTGCTGGCTCTGAGGTTACATTGGTTAGATTCCCCTCACATGAGAAATTTTGGCATCTTTGTGAGGGGACTTTGATGCACGGATCTGCGCACGTGAATATTGTGTATAAAGTGTGTATTGTTCACCACACAGGGCTTGGTATGAGGGGAGAATAGGGAGGCTCCAGAGCTGCTGGGTTCTCATGGATACAGTTGTTGGTCTAAAATCAACAGAATTGCACAAAAGTTACAAAATTGCCCTATTTATTCCCACATTCAGAACTAAGTTTGTAGGGGAAAGGATCAAACTGTGGCAGCAGCTGCAGTCAGATGTGCTGTCCCAGTTCCATGACCCATGCATGGCTGATCCTGAATTTGGTTATCCCTGGTTTCCTCTGGCTCTGCAGCGTGGCTGGAGGTGTTAAAGCAGGCAAGGAGAGAAACATCTTTGCTATGACCAGCAGCAAACCCTGTGGCGAGAGGAAACACTGATAAAAATCTGCCTGGTGTTACAACCTGGATGGACACAACCCTGATAGAGGGTTCCTGTCTGGGAGCCCCTTCACACAGGTCAGTGTTGGGTCTGTGTGCTGGAAATTCAGATAAAATCTCTCGGTCTGTGGCTTAGAACTGTGTGTCCTGTTGCTGCTTCCACCTAAACTGCATCCACTCATGATGGGAGGATCCCATGGTCATTGCTGGAGATGGTTTACATGAGCTGGGCCATTTTTCTTGGCATTCCATTTATCACAGAATCATTAAGGCTGGAAAAGACCTCTAAGATCACCGAGTCCAAATGTTAACCCACCACTGCGAGCCCACCGCTAATCCATGTCCCCAGGTGCCACACAGCTTTTGAACACTTCTACAGATGGCAGTTCCACCACTTCCCTTTCAGTGAAGAATTTTTTACTAAAATCCAATCTAAACCGCCTCTGGTGCAACTTGAGGCCATTTCCTCCTGTTGTGTCCTCGTATTTTTGTTGACTCTACAAAATCTGTTCCCTTCTCTCGGGGAATGTTTATCACATTATTTGTGTTTAGGACGCTGCCCCCAGGCTGGAAAGGCACTATGGAAACCCTCCCTTTGGAGCAGGAATGCTGCAGAGCCTTTTCCATCTGTGCTGTGTTCGCTGAGGAGGCTGAGCTCATATGTTCCCCTGAATTAAAAGCAAGAGCCTCCCTGGAGCTGTATCATCTCTGTCTCGCTGCCACGGAGCAGGTGAGAGGGAAACACACTGTGGGCAGCCTGTGGTCTGACAGAGACCATCTGTGTGACTGCTGACATGGAATTCGAGCACTTTTTGCACCGTTCCCAGGTTTTATTGCAAGAAGGAACAATGCAGGAGATGCTGAGGAGCTCCAGTGCAGCACAGTCAGGGGGCTCTGCCAGCACATGAGCTCTGGGTGAGACATTTTCTGCTCCCGTGCTGAAGGTTTATTATAAAAGTTGCCTTCGTGGCTTCTTGGAATGCCCTGTGCTCTCCATGGGCCAGTGATTTTTAATGAACTGTCAGTATTTGGCACAGCAGGCCGATGAAGGATTAATAAAAACCTGGTGCAAGAGCTGATTTGAAGAACTCTGCTAAACATCAAGCGTCAGGAATGGGCGATATGGAATAAAGCCGCTCCCAGGGTGGGCTGCTTTCAAGCACAAAGCCAAGCCCAGAATGCTGAGCTCTCTGCAGGTTCTGTGTTTGTTTAAAATCCAGCTTTTAAAACCTTTCTACCCAGAGGCCATTTCCTGGGATAAGGGATATATCAGGTTCTTAAAACTCAGTGGCAGATGGAGTGGTGGAGGTGTTCCTGTCACCCTTACAACCAACAAATGCCTGGAGAATGTGTACCAGCAGTACCTGCTGCCTCCTGTGGGGCTCTTCTTTCCTTTCCATGGCAGCAAAGAGTGGGCACATCACTCTTGTTGCACAAGCCCTGCTCTGCAGAGCCTTTCCCTGGCCACATGCAGGACCCCAAATTTAAGGTTTCCTTCCTGCAAGCTGCTCAGAGCCCTGCCAGCGCCAGGAGAGGAAGGAGTTTGGTCCTGTTGTATGTCAAGGACAGGCAGGAGGTGTCAGGTGCCTGCACAGATTTTTATTTGCTTTTCAGACTCGTGTCAGGGAAATTCTCCCAGTGCCCCTGGGGAGTTCATTTTGTCGGTGACACCCAGATAAATGCCAAACATTCCCTTTCACCTTTCCAGAGCAATCGCAGCCTTACCCCAGCACACCCCTAGTGACTAACAACTTTCTGATTTGTGAGATAGCAGAAAAATCCTTGAATTACTGATGGGACTCACACAAGGTTGTATAGAGAGACTTCAGAACAACAAGGGAGGCAACTCTGTCCCTGCTGTGTCCAAAGCCAATCCTTGCTGACATCCCAGCTGTGCAGCCAGATGTTGGGCAGGTGGAAGGACCTCTTCCAGGCTGAACTTGCCACCTTGAGCAGAAGGAACATCCCTGGCTTAGGTCCCAGCTGTACCACCCAGGAGAGCTCAGCACACCGACAGATTAGCCAAAAACTCACCTAATTTTACCCAGCTCAGGATGGGGCAATGTCTACATCCAGCCATCAGCAGATGCCCAAGCAGGCTCTGTACCCACAGCAAAATTTGGTGACACGGGGAAATAAAAAATCTTTTCAATTCTCCCATTGCATCACAGCACAGATAAAGCTGAGGTCGCAAAGAAAATGTTGCGCATGCTGGCTTCCAGCTTTCAGAGGACTGGGGATAAAATCCCTGTTCCATGTTGTGTAAATTGCTGCTCAGGACACTTTTCCATCAGTGTGTCTCAACAGAGGAGGAGGTCCTAGGAAAGGAGAAAGAAGCAGCTTCCAATTTTGGCAACATCTGGTACCAGTGGAATCTTATGGTCGTAACAGGGCCAGGTTGGATGGGGTTTGGAGCAGCCTGGGATAGTGAAGGTGTCCCTGCCCATGGAAGAGGGGTTGGAACTGGATGGGCTTTAAGGTTCCTTCCAACCCAAACCTTTCTGGGATTCTGGGATAACACTTAATTATTTGTGCTCAGATCAAGGCCAGGTGACAGAACAGGGTAAACTGGGATCCAGGGACCAGCTGCTGGATAGACTTGGTGTCTGAGCAGAGTGACTGGAGGAATTCCCATTATGTGTGTGTGTTCTACTAACAAAATATATCCATGAATAGATTTAGTTTTTAATGTATATATTTGTGTATAAACACATTGCCCAAACAGAGTCCCATCCTGATCAGAATCACAGATCACAAAACATCCCGAGCTGGAAGGGACCCACAAGAACCATCCAGTCCAACTCCTGGCCCTGCACAGACACCCCAACAATCCCACCTGAGAGTGTTGTCCAAACACTCCTGGAGCTCTGGCAGCCTCGGGGCTGTGCCCATTCCCTGGGGAGCCTGGTCAGTGCCCCAGCACCCTCTGGGGGAAGAACCTTCCCCTGATATCCAGCCTAAAGCTCCCCTGAAGGAGAGTTTGGTGAGAGGAGCAGGGAGGTGAGAGCACAGCTGCTCTCAGAGTGTGAGTGCTGTGCTGTCTGCCTGCACTGCCCTGAGTGAGCAGCCTGTGCATGTCCATGTGGGAATTACCTGGAATATCCCTGTGTTTGTGAGTGTCCCTAGGGGGATACAGGCTCAGCCTCACTGCAGCTGGGATCTAAAGCTGGGTCAGCCTCACCTCTGCCAGGTGCCTGGATTTGGCATCTTCCAGCAACTAGCACAGCACCTCATGTCTTCCTGAAAACCCACACACAGTCCTGTCTCTGCAGGTTGGATTTTTATTTGCTTATGATCTTTTCATTCATTTTACTCTTCTCTTTCTTTTTTTCTCATTTTCTTCCTGCAGTCCCTGTGGTATTTGCCTGGCAGTGTCGCTCGGTGCACAAGTGGTGGTGAGACACCGCTCCCTCCTCATTCCTCCACACAAATCCCACTGGGCTGTTATGCAGGAAAACTCAATTCACACCATTCAATTTTCTTCCCGTAGTATTCCCATAGTATTTCCAGCCTACCAGAGTTAGAGGCAACCCCGTTCTCCCTGACAGCCCCTATTTCTGATACAAAGGCGTGGAGCCTGCCCTCACTTGCACATGCTACTTATACCAAATTGCATAAATTCAGCCCCAAAGTGACTTACAAGTTATGATGACAGCTTAATCACGAGAATGAACTGCAGCTTTAAACCCCTGTGATTTAAATCATCTGTAAGGAGGATTTGAATCGAACAGTCTGCAATTCAAGACTGAACAGTAGTGCAGTAATTGCAGCCACTCACAGAATACAACAAAAGCACCAGGGGGAAAAAAAAAAGAAAAAAAAAGAAAGGAAAGCCATGACAACAACACCAGAAAAAGTAATTACCACATCAGCTCAGGCACTCTGAGGTGTTGAGCACTTCTGCAGCAACTTGAGCTTTTCCCTGCTGGATGTGCACAACAGGGATAAAACAGGGAAGAACAAAAACCAAAACCAAACTAGGAATAAGAAGCACCAATCCTCTCGACCCCAGAGAAGTTGTGGATACCCCATGCCTGGAAGTGTTTGAGGCCAGCCTGGTCAGGGCATGGAGCAACCTGGGACAGTGGAAGGTGTCCCTGCCCATGGCAGGGAATGGGACTGGATGATCTTTAAGGCGCCTTCCAACCCAAACCATTCTGGGATTGGTTTTGTTCACACTACAGTCATTTTAATTACAGCAGAGGTATTATATTTCCAGAAGCAACCTCTTGCTTGGGGCATAAGCTTAAAACTGGCTTTCCATAGTACTTTTGTAGAAAAAATAATTTCAGACTTTTGCTTGAAAATATGAAAGCTCCTGATTTCCTTGATTGCTAATAGAGATGCACTGGGTCATACAGCCTGATCTGCTCAAGGTCATGCTGTCCGTCCTCTAAGCCCAGCACCAGGGGTCAAACTGAACCTTTTCATTCCCCAGGAGATGTTATTTGTGCGGGATATGACAGGAGGAAAGCCTTCAGTCCAGCCAGGTCTGTAGAGGAGATTTTAAATTGCAGGCCCAGGTTATTCCATCAGGTGAGAAAGCTTTTGACCATGCGTGGATAAAAACCCAGTAAAAATTATCTCTGTCTTATGGGGAAGAAGAGTGGATGTTTCCAGTATCAGGGTGCATCAGAAAAGAGCACTAACAGATTAAGGATATGCAGAGAAGCATGAAAATGAGGACAGGGCATGTTTTTGATACCCAAGGATGACATAGATTGAACAGAGAAAAGCCTAAGAGAGAAAAGCTGATAGAAACACAGGCGTGGGGAAAGAGGCACTGAGCAGCTGCCTTTGAAAGCTGGAGCTGGTGAAATGCAGGGATGGCAGTGACCACTCTGTGCTGTGACCCCAGCCCTGCACAGAGGCAGCACCAAACACAGGAGCATCCCTGATCTGTTTGCCCAACTGTGAGAGGACTCCCGTTCTCCTCAGTGCCACTTCTCCCTTGAAAACTTTCCTTTGAGTCCAGTCTGAATGTTCACGTGGCACTTCCCTTCCATGTTTATGGTCCAGGGGATTTTTCTTCCCCCTCTCTACTGCAGCAAAGTTTTCCACACTGGAACCTGTGTCAGGAAAAGGCCAAATACCCAAGCCAAAAGGGTTTTGAAACTGTTTGGTTCCAGGCAGACTTGTTCAAATAAGCTCCAATTTCAGACTTTGTCATCATCATGATTGTGGCACATCACATGCCACAGATTTTGGGTGAAGAGACAGTGAAAGTGGTATTTCAGCTGAGTCCTTAAGCAAACTCAGCCTGCGCTCACTTTCCATTTGTCTGTCTTCAAATAATTTTTGAACACGATGAAATTGAACAGAGAATTTCCTTCAAGTGTTGTGAAAATCAGCACCTGGGTGAGGATGAGAAACCCAAATCAATGGCTACTGAGGACAAAAAGCAGGAAGTTCTCATTTAACGCTTTATTTTCAGTGTCTGTGGCTTTCCAGCTGGCACGTGTGTCGCTCTGGGGTCCTTGCAGTCTTGGGGCTGTGGGGGAGGACTGGAACATCTGGTGGGTTGTGGTGGGCTGTGGTGGGATGGTGTAAGAGAAACAGGCTGCAAATCTGGAGGAACCCGGGCTTCCCAGATCCCACTCCCTGATTTTCCTTCGCAGGACACCTGCCCGCCAAAGAGGCTGCCAGAGGAGCAAAGCTGCCTTGAAAAGCAGAATGACGACGTTTGGAAATGATTCTGCTGATTTCAGGAGGCAGAGACAGCTCCTGCACGCCCTGGGGCTGCTCGTGTTTTGGAGAAGGCCGTGGGCAGAGGTTTGGCAGAGACCTGAAATGCACATCCTGAAAAGCACGTGATGCAGAGCGGAGCGGAAAGCGACGATGGAGGGGAAAAGCACAAGAAATTTGCCAAGCTGGAGGTCAGACCTGATATCTGGTTGGAAATAATCCCTTTTCAGGTCATTTCTGATGGAGGGTTTATCAGCATGGGCTTGTTTCAGCTCCACTCTTTCAGTTCTGTGGAAATAATGCTTCCAGCTGCCACTGACCACTTTGCAGCATGAATTAAAAATCTGACAGCTCGTTGGGCTGCCTTGGATCTGCTCTTCCCTCTGCTTTGCCAGAGTGAGGTTAAAGAAGGCATAAAGGGTAGTTTAGAGGGCCAAGGAGTGTTGTGCAGTGAGAGGAAATAATTTGCTGCTAATGCTCACGACAAACTGAAACATTAAATGTAAAGGTCATTTTGGGGGTTGGAAAGGCATCAGTGCATTTCGAAATCACTGCCTCATGTGCCTTAATGTGGCTGGATATCTCAGGAGACAAAAGGCATCTGGAATAGTTTCCAAAAGTCTGCAGGAGAGCCTCGTGGGTTAAGCAGGATAATGAAGATATCCTACTCCAGCCATCCTGGCTTGTGCTGGAGACCAAAAAGGGCATTGCAGTATTGGGAAAATGCTTGGCCAGAGTACTCTGAGGTAAGCAAGGGAAAGAGGCTTTCTTTTACTGAACCTTTTCTGGGGGAAAATGGACAAGGCTTCAAGTTTGAAGCCTCCTCCTTGATCCTGATGAGATAAAAAGAGTTCGCGTGGTCTGACTGGAAGATGGTTTTGTGTTTAGCACTGCAAAAGCGACTCTCAGGAACAGAAAGCACTGAAAATTTTGAGGGATTTTATTAGAGAGGAGCTGGCAAAGGTCATCAAATTATGAAGAGCATTTAAATCAGTAATTAAAAGTCAGTTCTACCATGCCAATAAAATACAGATAAGAAATTACAGCTGGATGGGAAGCTTTTATAGCAAAACTGTGCAGCATCCCTGAAGCAGAGCACAGTGATCCAACCTAGTCCTGAGTGACGAGCACAGAACTTTAAAAAGGGAACTCCAAGTGGGTGGAAATCCCGAGCAGGAGGTTTTTGACTTGTCAGAGAGAAGGAAATAAGGAGAAGGCCCCAGGATGTGCTCAGTTTATGGGCTATCTTTTATAATCTTTGGGAAAGGTTCTTTCCTTAAAAAGGAGAGAGGCTGAACTACAACAGACAGATGCAGCACATGCAAAATTTGGAGAGCTGACTGTGCAGAAGTGAGGCCAAGCTGTGGGCAACCTACCAAAGCAACTATTTCATCTGTTATTTTGAGCCCTTTCCGTTTATTTTCCTGTTTACTTAACACCTGCAATTCCTTTGGTTTTCCCTTATGCCCGTGTCCTTTGTCTGCTTATTCTCATCACTCAACTCTGGAACACTTCCAGCTGGGCCACATTTTTCTTCACTTCTTGCTAATGCTGTGGGTTTTTTCTTCACTTCTTGCTAAGGACTGTGGTTTGCTGCCTTGGGCTAAACAGGGCTTCAAAAGCATGGTCCTCACTGAGTAGGACGGGCTGTGACTAAAAATTTGTGAGTGACACCTGAGAACTGAACCCAGGCACTTTCTGCTCTCCACCTACATCTGCCTGCACAGAATTTGCTGTTAATTAAGGTCAGGCATGAAGGGACTATCAAAAAATTGTCTGTTAGATGAGAAATACGTAGGGTTCCACTTGGGTATTATTTTCTTTGCTTCATATCAACAGGTTTTCTGCATCTGTGGAGGTGAAGTGGAATTCATCTGCATTCTGCTCCTTCTCTTTCCATCTCTTTTGTCAAGGCTCCTCATTTCTGTGCCCTGGGGGTGGCTGTGTTTGATGCTTGCTCAGAGCAGCACACCCACACCCTTCGTTGTGCCCTTGTGTTCTTACAAATTGAGTCCACTGGCAGCACAGGGAGTTCTCAGCAATAAACAAGGAGTGTGGAACCATTTCTTTCCATCTCAGGTAAAAAAAATCTGAACTGTGTAGGCAGGCAGGGCTGGTGCTAAATGAATTAGACATGGAGATTTATTCACACAGAGCAGCGTGGAGCTGCTGCTTTTCCCAGCAAGCCCCAGCCCAGCCGCCGTGGTGCTCCCTCCCTCACCCATGCTCCCCACCACCACTCACAGAATTGAATTTTTACCTCTCTGCTGAGTTCACCAGGCTCTGAATCATCCCCTACAAGCTGCTTAGGGCTGGCTGGCAAGTTTGCTGGCAAAACAACGCGACTTTGGGACAGCAGTGCTAAAAACTTGGGCAAGAGATGCTGCTGGGCTGAGCTCACTCTGCCTTTGCTGTGTGATGTGACTGAGATCCCACACAGTCCCTGGGTGCTCTCCTATCTCAATTTCTAGTAAATTATTCTTCTTCAAGCCCAATGCCTGTCCTGGAGCTCGTGTTGGCAGCTCTGGGGCTCTGCCCTGTTCGCTCAGGATGTCTTGGTGCAGGACCAGAACTTGCTCTCCACTCACCCCCTAAGAATGAACTAGGAAGAAATAAAAAGGATACCGTCCTCCAGTCACCTATCTGATTTCCCTAAAGCCTCTTATACTGCCCCTGAGGGTCTGGTAGCAAAATGATCTTTTTATTTTTAATTTGGAGTGCTTCTTCTTTCAAAGAGACTAAAATAGTAGTGCTTCAAGGTGGTAAATATAAAGGATATCCTACCCATGAAGCAGTTCAGTGTTCAACTGATGCTAAAGGTCCCAGGCCATGATGAAAAGTACAATTTAAATGCACATTGCCAGCTCACAGAGGAATCTTCATGGTAAGGCTTCCATTAATATTGTTTTGAAATCACACACACAAAAAAATTACATTATTCCTAAAGGCTTTGTTCAGCACAGTGAAAAGTATGTCTGGGCAAAGACAAGATATTATAGGCTCTAAAAAGGGATCCTTTATTCAAAAAACCCCCCAAAAGATGGGAATCTCCTTGCTAACAGACAAGTATCCTGCTCCTTTTCCATAAAATACTCAACAAGTTAAAGGGGGAAAAATCCAGCAATTTTAAAGAAACATTGAAATCCTCTTTAGAATTGTTCCACCAAAATGGGTCAAGCTATTTTGAGGCTGAAAGAGTGACAGGTTTCACCAGGAATATGAAACACTGGTGTGGCCAGAGAAGCAAACATCATTGATTCGGAGAGCTCGCGGGCCAGGAGCTGGAGATGGCTCTGGCCACGGCTCTCTTGCTTTCCTTGGAGGAAGCAGCTGCTTCAGGAAGCCTTGACCTATTGAGAAAAGGATAAATAGTGTTAGATATTAGCATTTAACAGCTTCCTGGTTTAGAAATCCTTATGGTAGTTTCAGAGGGCTGATTAAAGCTGTTGGCTGGATGGGAAATCCATGATCTTGTAGCGTTAGAGATTGGAGCGAGTGCTGGAGGGTCTGAGATTGGACTCAGAACAGAGGACTGAGAGATGGGAGATGGGAACAGGAGCATCACTTCAAGCATTTCTTTCCATTTTAATATTTAACTGCACCCCACTTGTAAAAACTCTTTTAAATCTGAAAGACTGGGTGTCTCAAGCACCCATGAGCTCCAGTGGTGACTCAAATATTTGGTTTTTACTTCATCCCTTTAACTTCAGGAGCCCAAATATTGGACATTTAGTCCCAAGTTCAGCCTCATACTTCATGCTGTGCATGAGACATAGGTGAAATAGATCTTTGAAGAAAACAGAAATCCGTTCATTAGGGAGTGTATGTATTTGCAAGTAAATTGTGATTGACTGGAATTCCGCTTTTGTCAGGCTTTATAGTTCAATATTATAATAACAGTGTCCTGGCTTAGTTGACGTCCTCGTCAAAAATTGCTAAAAATATGTCATGTTTGCAGTTCTTGGTTGTTTCTCCGAGGAAATTCAAAAGCTGTTGGTTTAAAGAGAAAAGAAATTGCTGCACTGCATCTCTCCTGTCAGACTCTATGATGTGACCAAGAACAGCTGAGAGGTGTAACTGAGACTTAGCCCAGCGTGCCTTTTCCCTGGATATCATCCTTGCTGTCTCCCATTTGGGTTTCCCACGGCATCCAACCTCTACAAGTTCCCCTTGCAGAAAGATTTCACATCTCAGCACAGATAGACAAAATCTGGAAAAGAAGGAAATCCCTTCCTGTTGTGTTTTGCTCGTGTTCTGGTTGCATCACAGAATCCCAGAGTGGTTTGGGTTGGGAGGGACCTTAAAGATCATCCCAAACCGCCTTGTCCTTGTCCAAGAGCTGGATTGTGCCTGTATTTTGCTGAAGGAACAGCCGCATTCTGCCTCAGCTGACTGAGGCCTCAGACCCCAGCCTTGCAGATACTCAGACAGAGGTCCTGACTGGGCACTGAGTCCATACATGAGTTTTTGGGGTGTTTTTTGTGTGTCCAAGACAGTGTGGAAGAAGGAACAATCCCTCTCTCCGTCTCACAGGTTGAAAACTGCTGTTTTCATAAACGTCTAGACTGAGAGCAGTTGAGTTAAGAAATTATTTAGATATAACATACATAGAAATTAAATTATTTGTCCGAGGTTACAGATTATGTCTGCGGAAGAGTTTTGCTTTGACCTGACTCTGAAGCCAACAGGGTAACTCAGAATCTCCACATGCCCTGTATTTCATTCACCTCAGTTCTGCTTTTGAATCAGCTGTCAGTGAATGCCACATCCCAGCTCCCACTAAAAGCAGCCTTTCATTCTCATACACCTGGTTTTTGTAGTTGCACAGCATTAAGGATAAGGATAAGGATAAGGATAAGGATAAGGATAAGGATAAGGATAAGGATAAGAATAAGAATAAGAATAAGAATAAGAATAAGAATAAGAATAAGAATAAGAATAAGAATAAGAATAAGAATAAGAATAAGAATAAGAATAAGAAGTGGCAAACATGAAGCCACTTGCAGTATGCAGGATTAGGCACCTGGTACCACTTCAGGTCCCCAAAAGAATTATGAAGTCACTGGGTACCAAAGATGTTGGGAAAAGTTTGCTTTATGGTGTTTTTTGGGAAATCCTCCCTTAAAGAAATTCTGTGATTGTGTATGTGTCTGTGTGCTCTCCATTCTCAAAAAAAGAGGCAACTCCTAAGGATGGCAGATGAGTGATGATTCTGGGTTCCTAAAATGAAACCTCCTAAGAGGTGAGCAACTTATATTTCCTGAATATGTTTCCTGATAAAGATCTTTCTGTTCTTTTGACATTCCCATACATTTTTCACCCTTGAATTTTATTCTTGGTGAGAATTGCCAGCACTCGGGGACCGCATTTTGCATTCCATAAATCTCAGAATGTACAAAAATGACAACAGCACACATGGGTTTCTGTGAGAGCACATGCACACATTATTCATGGCACTGGCTGGATAGAGAGCTTTGCTTTTCACTCCCAGCAGTTCTCAGCTGAGGCAATCTCACAGCCATAAATTCTCTACAGAAAACATGCTAAAACTTAGGCGAGAAATGAAAAGCCTTTAATTCTGAAAGTGTAAATGTATTCGAGTTGAGCCGTGTGAGAAAAATATGTCTTTTAAATTCCTTACCCTGCCCCATGTTATTGCAGGTGCTTCCGAAGACAGGAGCTTTAATTGCTACAAGAAGACAATGCTGAAGGTTTCAGCTCTCACTAAATCATTTTGGCTGAGGCTTGGCTGACCTCTAGGACCCCATGGAGCCACCCTTGTGTCAGTCAGATATTCTGGGAATAGGCTGTACAGAGAGGTTGTGGATACCCCATCCCTGGAAGTGTTCAAGGCCAGGTTCACAGGGCTCTCAGTAACCTGGTCTAGTGCAAGGTGTCCCTGCCCATGGCAAGGGTTGGAACTGGATGGGCTTTAAGATGCCTTCCAACCCAAACCATTCTGGGATTCTGGGATTCTGGGATTCTGTCCCCACCACCCTGTTTGTCTGCTGGTGTCACTTTACAGGCACTGCCATGGCTCCATGGTCCTGGTGCTGTGCGAATGCCAGATGACGGGGCAGTGACTCAGGGGGAAGAGCTTTTATTTTGATGCTCATCCTCGTTGCCCTTTGGCTGCATATTCTCACCCTGGTGTATTCCCTTAATGGATCATTACAGGGCCCTTCTCTGCTGGGTGCAGCACTCTACACACCTGCTTTTAAATGTCTAAGAAAGCCATTATCCTTATTTCCATAAAGGGATTGCATCGCTCAGAGAGCCAATTCCTATTTCCTTCACTATGTCATTGTTTTAATGAGTTTTTCAGGGCTTTACCCAGGCCTTGTCTGCAAAGCAGGTTGCTCCTTTAGTTGCCTCTCTCCCAGGATCGTGGTGTCACCACGGGTTCAGCTTGGGTAGGATTCCTATTGGAGCAGGGAATTTCAACACAGCTCCACCGTTTCTGAGGCCAAACCGTGCAGTTCCATTTGTGTGTGCTGCTCTCTGATGACACAGACAGGCTTCATTCCTCCCCTCGCTCCGAACAGAAATCTTCAGGAGTTTAATTTAGAATCAGCTCCATCTGACAGGAAAAATAGGGAGGCAGGGTGTTTCAAAGGCAAAGGCACAGACCTCTCCCATGTGTTTTGGAAGAAATTTGCCTGCTTTTGGCTGGTCAGACCCCACACGAGGCAGTGTGAGACAGGTGCCTGAAGGCCTTTCTTGGAGCAGAGCAGGAAACAAGTGGCACCAAACAAAATAGAAAATAAAGAGAGATGCTCCTTTTTTTTTCCCTGAAAAATGATCAGTGCAAATGTCACTGAGAACAACATGATTTTTGCAGAAGACATTTAGGAAAAGCCATTACAATGTGACTTCAGGCAGCACTATTAACTCCCCTACAGCTATAGACTGATTTTTCATTCAGTGGTTGAAGCTGTCAGTTTTCACATCAGGAGAACAGTGCTGGTGGAGAATGTCATTCCCTGACAGATACTGTCTTCCGAGCAAGCCCATGCAGTCAGTCCTCTCTGATGAATGGATGGAGGTCAGCAATCCACGCATCCCAGTGCCTCCTCCAGCCCCTGAACTTCAAACAGATGCTCCTCTTTCTGTGAAAAGATTTGATGTCAGTGCAGTGAGGAATGACTCAAACCTCCTGGAGACTGAAATCACCTGAGTATTGCTGAGCCCTGAGCAATCCCTTTGGCTTTCCAGACTCAGCAGCAATTATTCCGTGAGCTGATTCAGGACAAATCACTGATATTAATTAGGATAACCTCCATGGGCAACTGTCTAATTTAGGCACCATTTCTATTTCCTTTTGTGCCTTTATGAAAACACTGCGACATATTTTTGCTTCTGCCTGCATTGGTTTTCACTAAAGTATTTTGAAAAGGAACTGAAATATATTCTCCCTCTCCATACTTGCTCTCATCAATAACAAGTAAGTCACTGCCTGCATTCCAGCACATCACCCTGAGCCACAGAAATGCAGAAGGAGAGGGAGCGGATGGAATTACGATATTTAAACCCAATTCTGTGGGGAGTTCTCAAGTGACAGCAACCTTTGCTACTGCCATTCATTATTGAGGCTTACTGTTGAATGTGTAAAGAGAGCCGTAATTACTGACTGCTCAGCAGGCTGCAGCTGACAGCCTAGTAAGAAATATTAATAACTGGGATAAATAAGTGACTAAGAAATATTTCTCTTTTTTTCAGCGATTGGGTTTATTCTGAAGATAAATTGCAATTTTACAGTTCTATAGCCCTTGAGAAAAGCAAGTGTAGGAGCAAAAAAAGGTCTGCTCACACTTTCCACCCGAGGAAACTCGGGGGTGGAGCAGATTGGTTGTAAGTTAACATTAATCAGAGAATGCCCAGCATTAACACTGAGCTGTTTTGGTGGTTTTCATTTCACTTGTCCCAAGCCATTGCATCCAGTGAATTTACAACTCATTTATGTTTTCATAAACAAGTTCTTAGTGCTCTAGTAAGGCTCTGTAGGAGCCATAATTATTGTGAACGTTCGGAAAGAGAGAAGTGGCTTTAGGTCTTGCAAATATTTCAGTAAACTAGGCAGTGAACTTATTGGAAAATAAAGTTTAGAGAGGCTGAAGTGATGTCTAGCTCTTGGCCAAACTAGGTAAATAACTTTGGACTGAAAAAATCTCGAAGAAAAGAATGAAGAGCGAAGTGCTGCTCTAGGATTTGCTAAACAAAATATTCTGCTCTTTCATTTTGAAAGCAGTGCTTTGGATTGAAAAATGACCTAAAAAATAATTGGTCTGGTCCCCTTACATTCATGGAACATTTAATTTCAGTTCAAATGAAATGATTCAAAATGAGCTCAAATTAATTTTGACTTCCTCTTTGCTTCTTCATTTCAACTGGTTGGGAAAAAAAAAAAAAAGAAATTAAAATCCTACATCTCTGTGCTTGTCCCCTGCGCTGAAACATCCACACTCCTGACAGCTCTGCATTAGAGAATTCCAGATGTAACCAGTCAGGTTTTCCTGGGATGGAATGAGCGGCACTGCAGGGTCTGGCCCAGAGCATCAGTGGAAAAGGTCAACAAATTGCAACAGTAGAAACAAATATGAATTTACCGCACGATACTGTGGATATAACCTGGATTCACAACCTGTAATTCATGGACTGGAGTCTGATCTGCCTCTTTAGGCTCTCTGAAGCCAACTGGAGAGAGAGAGGCACCTCCTGACGGCATCTCCCACGGCTTCACCCTGTCCTGGAATGAATGGGTGGATGTGTAGATGCAAAAGATGGAGATGGTTAACGGTAGCTGGAGGTGGGGATCATCTTTTATGAAGATTTTATGCTTGTCCACAGCCTCAGTCAGCTCCCTGGATCCTAAACATAGAAAATGTAGCTCTTTACAGAACTACTGTTGGTACTGCTCAGGTCTCACCTGTCACTTGTCCTCACCAGATATCTGATTTATTCTTACTGAGCCAAATGAAGACTAAAATTCAGACAATTCAAGCTTCTACTTTGAAAAATTAATGATTTATTCTATTAAAAACTGCCTTCTGGAAGGACAGTTTATTGAGTATTTTATTGGCTGACATTTTTGTTTCCCTCACCAGGGACAGGTGAAATTTAACACACAAACACTTAAAATGTTTCCTTTTGGACTGAGCGAAGATCAAAAGACATTTCCTGCAGTTTTTCACTCTGGTACATTGCTTCAGTAATGCCATAATATTATTTGTTTGCTGTTTATGGATTGTTTGCACGTGGATCCTTGATGGATTCTTTATACTCAATGATTTCTGTGTTTCCTGCCATGCTTGGTCATTACTGGCATACTTGGATGTCAGTAATCAACTTGCATTTTTACAAAAACACATGAATTTAGACACATGCAGCCCAATTCTGTGCCATTTGCATCACAGAAAATAATTTATCGCTGCCTCTGTAACCACTGGGTCTTGCTGGGAATGCTCCCAGAGCAAGATACAACGCCAAGAATCTAAGTGGTGGAATTAATGCCATAAAATATAGCTTTAAACTTAAAGTGTGCTGAAGTGAGTCTCACATCTCTTTGATATTCAGTGGAAGTCAGGTTCATAAATGCCTGTCTGACTTTTAAAAAATAAGACTTACTCACAAGATTTCTGGAAAATAAGTATTCGGAAGCAATTTGCTGTATAAAATAGATCATTGCAGAGAGGAAAAAAATAAAGTAATTGGTGCTATCAAATGAGTTGGAAGGTCATGGGTTGTTCTTGTGCTACACAGCAATCTCCAGTCCCTCTCCACCTCTCAACCTTGACGTAAAAGACGTCCAAAAGTTCAAAACTTCCTCCTTTAAGTGCTTGAAAGTTGTCACAAGGCGTGAAGATGGATGGTCAGAACGGGAAATGTGGGTTCCCTTGTGGTGGTGAGAGAAAACCAACCCCAGGTGCTGCTGGGAGCTTGTCCAGGGGAAGCCCAAAGGACCATTCCCCACCTGGCTGGAACTGGGGGGCTCAGGCTAAGCAGAGCCAAGGGCTGTTCTTTCTCCTTGAGTTCAAATGCTGTGGCATGGTTTTGATCTTTAAACTGAACTCTGCCCTGCCCCTGATCTCCGAAACCTGGGGGCTTCATCCGATTGATTCTTAACCTGCTCTCTCTAAAAGCAGGGGAAAGGCAGAGCCACCTGCGCCTGAAAAAGCACCTGCTACAATAAGAAAGGAAACAACAAAAGATTAATTTAACACTGCTGACATTTGTGAGATATTTGACTATTCTATGCTGGAAAAATGAAATGCTTTGTTGTACCAAAGAGAACAAAAGCCCTTTGTCAATCACCGTGTGTCTTATGTCCCATTTTAGTGACTTTATACACTTATTTTCCATAGGATTCTACAGGAAGCCTCTTTTAGCCTTGTGCGAGGAGTGATGGTTAATTCTTGTTGTATTTTCTGTCTCCTTTAATTTGATAAAATAAGAATAGCTCAAATCAATCACCAGGAAGGATGTCAAATCATCAGAAAGGATGTCACACATAGCAGCTCAAAATGAAAGGGTGGGGGGAAACAGTGAAGGTGGAACACTGGAAATGAGAGTTGCCTGGAAAAGCAGGAGGTGCTGGTCCCACTGCTGGGTGCCCTCTTTGCCTCTGCCTTGAGTTTCCTGCTTTATGTCCTCGTGAGAATGGGCATTTTCCTCCCTCAGAATTGCCTGCTGTGACTGACAGCTTAATTTTAAACCTAAATGAGCCATTTCAGGTTCTTGCTGATCCTGTCCTGGGGTAAGCAGGTGTCAGATAATCTGCCCACATCCTCGTTACCCCAACCTCAAATTTGCTGTATCAGCTTAAAAAAGGATGGAATAGCTGTAATACTGCAGGATATCCCATCTGCCTCCCTGGATCTTCCTTTACTCCTGGCCTGTGTGTCTCCTGTTGCAACTGGTTTCTTGCACCTGCATGTTCACCGAACGGAAAATTGTTCTTTCCTGTCACTTCCAAATGTGTTATTTTGGTTAACTTTTTATCCCTCACCCACAGGAGACGACGCAGGCCAGTAGTCAAGCTTTTCATTCGACAGTTCATGTCTGGCTTCGGAGATCTACTGACATTACCAGGGATTTATCAAAGAGATGGATCTTTTTGTGTGAAAACACCCTGTGTCCATTTCTGGGGCTGGAGCTGAGTCTTCCTGCCCTTAGTAACACCCAGAAAACAAAGGAAAACTTCTTTCTTAAAACCATGAGAGGAACTACATAGAATCATGGACTTACAGAATCATTTAGGTTGGAAAGGAACTCTGAGACCACTGAGTCCGACCACTGAGTCCAACCACTGCCAGGTCCATCATTAAACCTTGTCCCCAGGTGCTACATCTACACATCTTCTAAACACCTCCAGGCATGGTGGCTCCACCACTTCCCTGGGCAGCCTGTTCCAATGCCTGACCAGCCTTTCAGAGAAGAAAATTACCCTAATGTCCACTCCAAACCTTCCCTGGCACAGCCTGAGCCATTTCCCCTTGTCCTGTCCCTGTTCCCTGGGTGCAGAGCCTGATCCCCCCCAGCTGCCCCCTCCTGTCAGGAGCTGTGCAGAGCCGGAAGGTTCTCTCTGAGCCTCCTTTCCTCCAGCCTGAGCCCCTCCAGCTCCCTCAGCTGCTCCTGGTGCTTCAGACCCTTCCCCATCTCTGTTCCCTTCTCTGGACATGCTCCAGCAGATTTGGGATGTCAGAGGTGAATTCAACCCCTCCCCTCTTGTAAACCCCAAAAGTGGAGGAGGATCCCACTGCTCTGCCTGGATGGGACAGTACAGATCCTGGAAATCAGCTCCGTTTCCTGTGCAGGTCAGCTCTGCTTGGCCTGAGAGAGCCACCTGCCTCTTGTGCCTGACTTTGTACCGTGATGCACCAGAGACTGATCTGCAAAGCAACTTGGATTGGGTTTCTTCTGCCAAAATAGATCCCGTGGCGCTGCTGTGAAGGCACCAATGGCTGGATGGAAGTTTGCAGGTCAGGAGCAGAGGAAGGACCCATCCATGAGGCAGATGCTGCTTAGGAAGCTCCCCAGAAATCCCCCCTGTAAATTCTGTTTAGCTTGTGCTGAACCCAAATAACCCATGTCTTCAGCTCCATCTTTACAATAAACACTGAGGAAACAACTGGGCTCTTCCTCTGAGGAATAAAAAAGGTGGGACCCAGCCTAGGACAACCATGAGACCATCCTGGATGACCTTTAAAGTTTTTTTCAAGGTCAGTCTGGAGTTTTCAAATTGGTATAATTAATTTCTTTTTTTTTTTTTTCCTCCCTCCACAATTACTGGGAAACGATTTGTACTGTGGCCTCAGAGACAGGGAGCACTGGGAGAGCTTGGCAACTTATTATTCAGTGTGAGAGGCTTTCAAAGGAAGTTGGAATGTATAATGATCTGGGAACATGGAGAGGGATTTCTCCCCCTCTCTCACCCTTTTTCTGAATTCCCAGCACGATGTGGATAAAATGTGAAATATCGGGTCAAGACAAATGTGGCTGCTAAACTGTGCAGGGAGTAACTGTGATCCCTTATAATAAGGCCACATTTCCCAACTGCATCCGTTTAGCAAAAATTATTCCCGCAGTAGGATGTTCTTTCATGAAAGCTCTGGAATTTGATATTCTCTTAAATACCTGTTTTCTTCCTTGTATTGCCTTCTTAGGTCAACATGTGTCCTGAAACTAAAAGACAGGAGAACAGGCATGTAAAAAAAAAAAAAAGCACAGGAGAAAGAGCAAGACTAAATATGAGGGAATTTCAGGGTAATGGTCTGAGTGGTAATTTCTGCACCAAGAGTGTAAGGCATATGCTGACCCCACTCCACATCAGAGGTGGATTTGTTTCAAAAATTAAAATTAATCTTTTTTAGCCCCCTAATGTCAAGCTTCTATCCATAGTGAAAGAGGATTATTGGCTGTTGGAGGAGAGGGAAGATTTACCATAAACCTCTTAAAGCCCAGCAGCTCTCCACGAAGGGAATTCACAGATCTCTGGAAAAAGGCTTTTTCTGGGATCTGAACAGCTCACCTGGGTGTAGGAGCAGGCCTCATATGCACCTCTGAGAAAGGGAAAGAGTTTGTCTCTGGTGATCTCAGTGCCAGCCCCAAAAAGCAAATGTGGTCAGCTGAGCTCAGCCCTAATTTTCTTAAGTTCAAGCTTAAAACCCCCCCATTCATCGAATCAAAGAATTGTTTCGATTGGAAAGGCCCTTGAAGATCATCAATTCCAACCATTAACGCAGCACTGCCAAGTCCACCACTGAACCATGCCCCAAGAGCCAAACCTACACTTTTTTTAACATTTCCAGGCTTCCTGATTCCACCACTTCCCTGGGAGCCTGTTCCAGTGCCTGACCAACCTTTCAGTAAAGAAGTTTTTTTTCCAAATATCCCATCTAAACCTCCCCTGGCACAACTTGAGGCCGTTTCCTCTTGTCCTTCATTCTGTTCCTTTTAAAAAACACTGGAACACAGCTAATTAGACAAAATCCAATATTGAGGCTAAAATCTGCTTTTAAAAACACGTCTCCAGTTAGAGGCTGAGATGATTTATTAAGTATGAGCAGCTTGGTGATTAGCCAATGTTCTGTGATCTGGAAGTAAATTTTAATAAAAAAGATGTAAGGCTGCAAATAATCATGCAAATTAAGGAATGAGGAATGTACAGCTGATTTTAGTGCTTGCAAAGAGGAGCTGAAAAATAGGAATCTCCCATAAATATATATCTGTATGCACAGACATCTACTCAATGCACAGTTATGCCATATATTTTAGACTTGAAGTGGTGAATGCAACTTAGAATAGTAAAAAAGATGCTAATTTGACTTCGTAACAGAGAGAGAAAGGCAAAATAGAGGAGTGTGAAGTACAAGCTTTGTGTTTTAATGGAGAAAAGCAACTCACCTCAGGCTGGTGTCCACCTGCAGCTCAATGAAGCTGTAAGAACACGCACACCTTGCCAAGATCTGCAGTTCTGCGTTGCCTTGTTTGAATATTATGATTTATCCATGGTTTTGTTGCATCTTTAGTAGGAAAGCCCTGCTACTTCCTAGGTCGCATCTTTCCCTGCTTCGTGACCTCTCCCAGGCTTCATCCTCAGGTTTCACGTGCGCCGAATTGAAGGAGACAAACCTCATAAATTATGGAGCTTAAAGACAGGTTTTAATTAAACTCAGCAGTCTAGCCAACAAAAACTAGATTCCAGTTTTGGGGGCGGGGAGGTTGATGTCCTCCCTCGTGAGAGGTGTCAGCTCTCACTGTCAAGCCAAGGTCTTTCCAACCTGGCTGAGACACTTCTCTAGAATCCACAAATTTAACAATCCTGGGAATTTAATGAGTACACAGCTCGTGCAGACTCTCTTGGCAATCCTAATCTCAGGGTATCTGTGGTCCCATGGAAAATGGACAGCACTTGTATTTCCTTCTGAGAAAGTATCAGGGCAAAAATCCCTTCCAAATCCTCCTCTGTGTCAGAGGAAACCCAAAATTACTTTTTCTTCCTGCCCCGTGTTATGTTATCCCCAAAAGAGATAAATGACCCAAGGAAAATGGCTGGAGTTATCCAAGCTGAGGCGAATATCTGCACCCTGAGGCCACCAGTCACCAGCTTTCATTGGTGTAGAAAATGTATTTTGTGCCCTAGAAAAACTGGCCAAGTTTCTTTTCGGGGTCATGGTCCCATGTGTGGCTGAAATGCAGCAAGAGCTGCCTCCTGTATCACAGGGCTTGTGATTCCTGATAAGAGGAAGCTGATAAAGAAAAGCTGAGAGATCTGCCAAGCCCACACAGGAAGGCAGCAGTGGAGCCACAGGCTGAGCCCAGAATGGTTTCAGTGCTGGCCTGGTACTTTTTTAGAAGGAATGAATTCCAGCCACATTGGCATTAGGGTCGACAGCAGAGTGAAGAAGGAGAGAAGTCCAGAAAGGAGGGCAAATCAAAGGTAACGGGCATCTGTATATTGCAAAATGAAAACACAGTAAATCCTGGCCATTTGCATCCTCTGGAATTGGAGACATTTGGGGTTTTGTTGCATTTAATGGGCAATAAGTAGGAATCAGGTGGAAAAAGGTTCAAAAGCTTAAGCAGATTCGCCGTAAGTGCTATCAGTCAGTTCAGTTTTATTTATTACTCCCCTTGATATAAAGACAGCCCAGGATTTACACAGTGCTGCCCCAGGTTCATCTCTCTGGTACCTGGTGGGACTGTGGAGCTGTGGGCAAACAGCAGGAGAAAGGGTTTTACATCAAATCCTGTCAAACCACCTGAGATGCCTTCTTTTAATTATCAATTTAAAAATAGAATTGGATTTTTGTTCCCTGATCCACTGATTCCTGCTTGGGTTATGTTCGAATCTCACTGAGGCCCAAGGGCAGCAGCCATTTAATGAGGATTTAGCTAAACAGGTGATTATTTGGCTGTGTCTCTTCTCTTCTTGAAAGGCTCTGAATTATCCTACACTGGCTGAACTTTTAAAAATACGTCACCAGGTCCTAGTCTGTAGGTAAAGGACTAAAAAAACCCCAAAGCCATGACAGATAAATGTACTTAAAAGTTGGCCAGAAGTTGCTCCACCCAAAGCTTATACTCAGTCCCAAATCCTGCTGGAGATTTTTTTCAAGGTTCCCCCCCCCCCAAGATTGTTAGAGCTACTGTTTTTCAGGAAGAAAGCATCGAGGATTTCCTTGGAAATTTGGCCTTGACTGTGACTGACTCTCACAGCTGAGGTCATGGTCATCCCCAGCCGCTTTTCCGCACGTGGCCTTTGTCCCCTACTTTATTTGCTTGTTGCCACAGTCTGACTACGCCAGAGAGGACTGTGGGCAGCAGCAACACCATCTTGGTTTCTGTGTGAGGTGTGGGAAGTGACATTAATCATACATTTCCCACCTTCTTCCCACTGGCAGCAGCATGTGCAAGAACAAGTGGGTATTTAGGGCCAAGGGGGATGCGAGTTTGGGGCTGTTGAAACCTGAAAAGGAAACACTCCCATGGCAAGCAGGAGATGTCTGTGTCTCCAGGGAGAGGCTGGGGGGATTTCTGATGCATGAGAAAGTCAATAAATAAGCATTTGCTGAAGAATAAAATCATTTATAGCCTCATCAGAAAAGAAGCTTTCTCCGAACGTGGATGGCAACGTGAAGGAATTGAACATCTGTGTGGTGCTTGTCTGCTGGCCAAGGAGAATATATAGAAAATAATAACATTTCTGAGAGCAGGAGATCTGGGGTGTTGGGTAGTTGGGTTTTTTTAGGGGGGTGGTTTTGGTTTTTGAAGCCGCTTTCAGGCAATTTGCTCAGAGAAGTCTGCAATACAGATACCTCAAGGATGTAAGCCCTCGTGTGAAATTGAACTGGCCTTGATGAGTGTTTCTCTGGCAGCCAATAAAATGGGAGCGAGAGACGGAGAGAAATCTCATTGTTGGGAAAAAACCCCACAAACCTGAAGAGCCAGGAGTGTCATTTTAAGTAACTGAGGGCAGACGAGGAGACAATCGATTTGAAGGGGCCTCTTTAGGTCCTGTGGTTAATGGCTTTTGCCCTGCACACACAGGAGCACACAGAAACATTTGGGGGGTGACAGTCCCCGAGAACCTACACGGAGAAGCAATCCCAGGAGCCTGCTGGTCCCAGGGCTCCCAGGGGAACCTCAGCCCCACGTGCCAGGGGTGACGCATCCCATCAGATGACGGAGACGAGAGGCCCCGTATGGGATGTTACAGGGAGGAGTCAGAGGGGAAAGGGAGTATTTTGGCTGGTTTGGGGAGAAACAAGCCTGGAAAAGCAGTGGGATAAAGGGGCAGGTGACAGAGATAAGAGGCTTGGAAGCCAGGTTTGGGATGGACAAAACTCGGGGCCATTAATTCAACACAGCGGTCTTGCCAACAAAAACTAAAGAGTTCAGTTTTGGGGGGGTGGAGGTTGATGCCCTCCAATGTGAGTGGTGCCAGCTCTCACTGTCAAGGCCTTTCAAACCCAGCTGAGACTCTTCCCTAGCATCCACAGATTGCATAATACTGGGAATTTAGGGTCTCTCTCTCTGGGAGAGACACAAGACTGATGAGTTGGCTGATGGAGGGACAAAGGGATCCAAGAAAAGAGACCATGAGGTTTGGGATTCTGCTGAGAGAGACCTGTTTGCTTCCTTCTGTGTCTGTGCATGAGGCAACTGGAGAGGAGAGGCTCCAAGATCAGCTTGGAGTGATCAGGGGTGGGGCAGGGTCCAAGGCAAGTTCCTGGAGGGATCCATATTTTATTCATTGCTGTAGGAATCATCTTGCTCTTGGAATCTCGTGTACCAGAGTGACTGGGTTTTTCCTGCTTTGCTTTTCCAGTGTCACATTCTCCAATTGCCATCACCCAATATTCTCCCTGTGGACTAAAATCCACTTTCAGTTCTCTGGAACCATCTCAACAACCCTGCCTTGTCCCCACCCGCTGGTCCCCACCCCTGCAGGGAGAGTCCACTCAGAAATGTCACACGAGTGATCCAGGTATCACTGGATTATTTCCTGATCCTCCAAAAACTGTTTGCCCCAGCCTGTTTGATCCAGAGAAAGTTCTAAACAACAACTTGACATAACTCCCCACTACTTGGGAGTAAAATTGCTGCTCCTGAATTCTGAAAATCCATCTGCAATTTTTAAGGGTATTTTTGAGATTTGGAAGCAGGCATGGTTCAAGAAGGAATTATACAGGCAGATATTTATCTCTGCCTAATTTCATTCCTGAAAACTAATGCTCTTTGTTGCCTGGGTCTTTTAAATGAAGAATTTAATATCACTATGGTTTGCTTTCTTTTCCCCCTATTTTTTTATGAAGTAAAACCATTTATTATTTCACACCGCATCACTGAGCTTTTCTGTCATATTTTTCATGTTCTTATCATAAAATAAGCTTAACTGACTGGTGGGTAAGTCCAAATTCCATACAACGAGGCAGGATCCATTTCTTTATTTCACTACGGTGGGAAGACTATTTTATGTATTATTTCAGGTTATTACTTCTGATTAAACAAAGGTTTTAAGTGCTTCTTTAAGTGCCTCAATAAATTTGATTTAGGGTTGTTCTATGTCTTTTACATGGAAAATGTCGTCTGGAGATCGGGACAGGAAACTGAGAGTCAAAAACACTAAATGGGGACTTCTGAGTTTCTGGGCAACTTCTGGTAAATTGCTGCAGAAGAATTTTGTCTTCTTTTCTTCTGATTCCTGCTATGGAAAGAGGGAAAGAAAGGGAGACGCTTTGCAAGGACAGCCATGGCTGGTTAGACTGCGATCTGTGGTTATAGCCTGCATTTCAGTGGAGTGTTTGGAGACCTTTGGGGAGGAACAAGTGAGAGAAGTTCAGTGACATTCAGGGGTGGGGACTGTTCCAGTTCTGAGACCAAGGTTTGTCCACACCCGAGTGCCCAACGTTCCTTTTGCCTGCTTCAAACAAGGCCTTGATAAATCCCTGCCTTGGAAGCCAGGAGTGTCAGGCACCTGCTGGGGGAAAAGGGAGCCAGCTGGAAACAAAACATGAAAATCACCATCCTTGGAGACACTCTAAACTCAGCTGGGAAATGTTCTGGGCAGTCTCCAACAAACTGAACCCAAGCCGCTTCCAGTGGGAGGCTGCACTGGAAATATCAGAGGTTCATTTCCAATATGAATTACTCTAAATCATTATGAGTCCCTAGTCAATTTATCGTCTATATTTTATTACATTTTTTGTTCCATTTTTACATTTCTGATCTTTTTCTGAGCTCTCATAATGAAATTTAGGAAATTTTATAACTTTACTAATCCATTAAACTGGACTATGCCCGCAATATTGATCTGTGTATGTGATGGGTAACTCCATCCCAGCCTGACCCAATACAAACTGGAAACGGGGGACGTTTCCTTTAATTTAGTTTATCTTCTCCTCCTCGTTTTCTTGTCTTCCTTTATAAAGTACTATTTTCTGAAGCTATTTAATTCATTGATTTAATGCACAAGGAAGTGTCAGTCACTGAGGAACATCCTGGTAGTTTACACAGCTTTTCCCAGTTTTCTCAATGGAAATGTGGAAGGATGGTTTAAAATTATCCCTATAACTAGAATTTCGCCAAAAAAGCCCTATATATATACATATATGGGAATGTAAAGAAACACAAACCAAAACTGGCAAAACATTTCATTCCAAAAAAAATGCTAGAACAGGATGTTTCCACAGAAAGGCTCCAGTGCCTCCTCAGAGCCCTTCAGCCCTCCTGAAGCAGGAATAGCAATGAGGGAAGGAATGCCAGACTCCAGGAAGCAAGTCTTCACTATAATGCACTCTTTATCCTCGGGTTTTGTTTGTAATGCTGTGGAAGAATCTGCTGTGGATTTAAAGGTTTGAGGGGATTTTGTTTAAAGACTACAGAGAGGTATTTAAGGGCTCGGGCCGGGTAATATTTAAGCAAATTTGTAATTGGTGGGCTTTGGGCTGGACTCCCACCTCAGGACAGTGGTAGTGATGGATGTTGTGTGTGTTTGGTGATGCTTTTTTGAACACAGAAGAGAGTTAAAAACAGACCAGGTTTCCTGTCTCTTTATTTTCCTGCTAGAAGAAAAAATCCATGAAGACTCTGAAGCCCAGTCAAGAAGCAGATGCAAATAAGCAACAACAGGTTTGTATTTTTCCTTCTTTCCTGCTGTTCCTTCAATTAATATTAGTGTGGTTTTCAGTCACAAAAATCTGAGATTTTAAAGGATTATTTTTTCTTCACTGAACTTCAGTGCTAAATTCACTTTGCAGATGGTCTCATTAGGCACTAAAACCAAGAGCAAAAAGATTCTGCCTTCCTAATTTTCCCAGTCAGGGCTTCAAACGGCTGTTCAGGTGAGCTCTGCCTGTCACCAACAAACTGCACGTGAAGTTGGAATATTCAGCACTTGGAACCCTCCTGTTCTCATGTGGGCACGGGGTGGAAAGACTCCTGCCCAGCGAGCTGTCTTTTCTTAGAAAGGAAATTTTCCACCCAGCAGCATTTGTGTGACACAGACACCAGGAGCTCCCAGCTGACTCTTCCCGTCTCCGCCAGCCTCTGTTCATCGCTCAGCTCCAGAGAACACTTGGTTCCTCTTGGTTATTCCTGGAGGATGTGCTGAGGGCAGGTGCTTCCTCTCCAGCCCTGCATCACTCCAGGGTGTTGTGCCATCAGGCTGCCCTGATTTTGGGGATTAAGTGGATCTGAAATCCTCTGGTGTGTATCAAAGGAGACTGACCAGCTGGCTTTAGCGACGTGTGGGAACCAGGAGTAAAAAGCACAACAGGGTGTCAGGAATAGGACTTGGCAAAATTATTCATTGAGAGAGTCTCTGGTGCTCCTGGAGAGCAAAGCTGAGTAGCCTGGGAGAGACTGGTGGCTCTGCTGCAGGAGGGAACAATCTACCAGAGGAGAAAAATCCCTCTGGGACAGCAACCTTAAGGAACAATAAACAGATGCTTCGTTTTTTATTTTTATTTAAGGGACACCTGCCAGGAACAAGGAGGTGAGATGCCATTAGATTCATAAAATGCCCTCTGCTGATATAATGGGTTACTCAGTAATTACCCTGACTGAAATTTCCACCAAAAAAAAAATAAAAAAACAAAAACCAAAAGACCCATGGACACTTGATAATGGAGTTTTCTGTAGCCAGTTCTTTGTTTTATGGTTTGCTTTTCTTTTTTACCCTGCTATACCAATATGATCTCATGGACACTTCCCTGAAAAAGTCAGATTTTCAAGCCAGCAACTCTTAAGCAACTATTAAGTTTTCAACACCACACTCAGGAGTGGGAAACAGAACCCTTAATTTTAAACCATCCATCCACATTTCCATTGAGAAAACTGGGAAAAGCTGTGTAAACTACCAGGATGTTCCTCAGTGACTGACACTTCCTTGTGCATTAAATCAATGAATTAAATAGCTTCAGAAAATAGTACTTTATGCAGGAAGACAACAAAACGAAATTTTTGTTTTTCTAGCTCAGAGCAAGGACTTGAATTTTCTCCCCCAGCCCCCAAGCAGCATTCCTGCCCCTGGAGATGGTTCACCAGGCCCAAATATCAATATCCTGCTCAGTCCACACCCACTTCAGGCCCTGGGGTGGACAGGGAAGCTGGAGCCACACAGGCTGTGCAATGGGAATGACTCCAAGGAAACCATGTCAAAGCCAACACCTGTCTCTGGTCATCTTTTCCCACATACGGGTCTTAGAAAATACATGGATTGTTCCTGAGCAGGGAAGTTGTCATTCTTGGCTTGGTGGAGCCCACTTTGCATGGGAATGTCATGGTGGAAGTCTGCAACTCAAAGACGTTTGTGGGAGTGGGTTCTGTTCCCACTCCTGAGTGAGCTGTTGAAAACTTAATAGTTGCTGGCTTGAAAATCTGATTTTTTCAGGGAAGTTTCCATGAGATCATATTGGTATAGCAGGGTAAAAAAGAAAAACAAACCATAAAACAAAGAACTGACTACAGAAAACTCCATTATCAAGTGTCCATGGGTCTTTTTTTTTATTTTTTTGGTGGAAATTTCAGTCAGGGTAATTACTGAGTAACCCATTATATCAGCAGAGGGCATTTTATGAATCTAATGGCATCTCACCTCCTTGTTCCTGGCAGGTGTCCCAGTCTTAAAAAGAAATTAGGTGATAAAAAGCAGAGAGGGACATAAATCCCGCAAAGTAGAACAGCAGGGACTCCAGTGAGGTGGATGTGATCAGCACACGAAATCCCGTTATCTTTGGGCCCATTAGGCTTTGTTTTAATAGAGTGAATCTGGAGAGGAGGATGCACAAGTGTAGGGAGATTCCATCAGGAGACTGAAAACTATTGTGGGTGTGAGGCCAGGACATGCAGACAGAGATGATTTTTGGTTGCTGGGATGTAGAGTACACACGGTGCAACTCCAAGGAAATTTAAGTCGTAGTTGGGATGTTCCTACAAGAACAGAGTAGGATCTGGATATTGAGTTACATCAGCTCTGAGAACCTGAGGTGACTTTTGGTAAAGGTTATTTAAAACTGCCAGAGTAAGGAGAGAATCGCACTGAGATATTTTTTTAAAAGGTCTGGTATTTAAATTAATTAATAGGTTTCTTCCCAAAACCTTAAAGTGGGAACTTGACCACAGTCTCTTGATGAAGGGTTATTGCAGCTCTTGTACAGCCAGTCCAAGTCATCCTCACAGTGCAAAGTTTCTTAGACAACAGGGGTTTGTCCAGCTGAATGACAACCTAATTATTTTTGCTTATAAATACATAAATATTTTTTATTCTGTATTTATTATTTGTTTAAAATCCATATTATGTTCACTGCTGGCACAGGATCACTCTCCTCAGTGGTATCACAGTCCTCCAGATATCCCTGGGGGAGGAGTGTGGAAGGAACTTGAGGTACTGTGGCCAGCAGCAAAATAAAATAGGAGGAGAGATCGGACATTGTGAGTGAGATACGGAGTCCAACTCTTCTCACCACCGGCAGTGGAGATAACAAAGGGCAACAACCACAAATTAAAGCTTGGGCAGTTCGGGCTGGACACTGAGTGTGGCATTCCCATCAGCAGGGGACGCAGCAGTGGGATTGGTTGCTCAGGGAAGTTGTCAGATTTCCGTCCTTGGCTCGGCATCTGAGACTCATCACACCTGATTTAATCGGATGTTTGTGGTTTTGTTGGCTTCAAGCAGGAGGTCAGGCTGGAGGCATAGAGAGGATGCTTCCGGGCAGGGAGGAGAGAATTAAAGCAGCGGAGTTCATGACATTTTATAAACCCATCTTCACACTCGACAATCCTTACAAAGTTCACCAAATCTTTCCTCCCCTTGTTTAT
The DNA here is from genome assembly GCA_013397935.1 of Dasyornis broadbenti. Taxonomy (NCBI): domain Eukaryota; kingdom Metazoa; phylum Chordata; class Aves; order Passeriformes; family Dasyornithidae; genus Dasyornis; species Dasyornis broadbenti. The sequence goes on from VZRN01000827.1 coordinate 1,314,125, forward strand.
CGCTTATCTTTTAGTTTGCAGACGATACATGGCAAGATGTTCTTCGAAAAACGGTGTTTAGCACATCAAGATTTGTGCAAGAAATTCCTGGGAAACCTCGCAAACGTATTTTCCTGAGAGCCTGGAGGTCAGAACCGAATCATTAACAGATTCCTCACTGCCCAGCTCCCATCTCACACAGCACCTCTGCAGCCCACAGAGCTGTTGCTGTAACTGCTTTTTACCTCCAGTCCACATGAACATATCTCCTCAGTCATGATTTATCGGGGAGCGATGTTGTTATTTGCTGGAGAAAGACCAAATAGGTTTTTCAGTTGGTGTGTGATTTGGGGCAAGAAATAACAGCTGCAAAAGTGTCCTTTTATCTTGCTGGCTGACACTGTGCTTCTGTTCCCCACAGCCCTCAGAGAGCCGTGTTGAAGAGAATACAGAACACAAGGCCTTTCCTCATATTCCTTTATTACGACTGTCCTGAGGACTTAAAAATGCCATCAAGTTGTCGAGGCTTAATGGGTTATCAGAGTCATCTGAGATGTCTGCGCATTTGTTCTTACCCCAGGGCAAATGGCAGGGCATACAAATTATTCCAGACTCCCTTCACTGACAGCCCTGCACCAAAATAAATGAGTTCCTCCAGCCCACGGGCTGTAAGCACGCACTGCAAGCACACAGCTAAAATGGGCAAGGCTGTGGATATCCACAGCTGAGAACATTCCCTGGTGCTTCATCTGTCATTTCAGAGAAATGGGAGTTTTTAGGGCACAAGTCACCTGTCAGGTTTTAAAAGTCTATTTAGGGTAAGATGAATAATGCCCAGCATGCAGCTCTTCCTTCCCATTATCTATGCAGAGAAATCAGGCAAAAGCTCAAATGGCCCTGTGGTCATCTGGGCTGGTGAATCTCACTCACTGTCACTTTTTAAATCATCTTCATTGGGTGTCTGACATTTCAGCTTGCAAAGAAAGAGGAGAAAATGAGGTGTCACACACTGCCTGTGCTAAAAGTTAATACCCCAGCAAGGACTGGGTAGAGAATCTCAGTGGTTTCTTTATCAAGTTACTGGTCCAGGTTTGGTTTATAAATACAGCCGTGTGGTGTAATCAACAGATTTCAGGGTGCTGAGTGCATTCTAAGTTTGACATTCTGATTGAAAAAACTGGTGCTTCACAGTACCCAAAGGACACACATCACAAATGCAAAGCAGTTTAAACGTCAGAACTTGGAAATGTCTGTCGGTAAAGGATCACTATTACATGGGATATTTGTAAAGCTTTTCAGGAATTCGTATTTGTCCTGATGCTGTTGGGGATTTCCTGCCATTTTCTGGGTATAGATAAAATGATGTGTGACAATGAGGACAGATGAAGGCAGGACAGAAATTCCCAGACTCATCCTTTTGACGTTTGTCACAGAAAATCATCTTCCTTTCCATCCCTGGGTCTGTGCTCTAACACTGACCATGTTCCACATCTGAGATGGGGATGTGGAGAGGATATTTGGCTCGTTTCCTTCTGTCTTTCCCAAAAGTGGATGCCATGAATGCAATCCAAGCCCTTCCCAGAGTGGCAGGGAGTGCAGGCTGATTCCCTGATGGGAACAGCCAGTATCTTCTCTAGCAGTGCTTTTGTTACAAGAGACAACTTTGCATCACAGACAGAAAATACATTTGGGGCTTTCTCCTCCACTATTCCTCTCAAGGAAAGAACATGGTCAATTCAGCATCCCATCAAACTGTTTCTTTGGTGATGAATGTTAACAAATAATTTTTAACACCCAAAGTATACTGTCTCCTGACATTGTCCATCCTATTTCCTGATGTCCACAGACCTTAGAAAAAGTTGAGATTTAGGTCAGCTCTTCAAAACTTGTTCCTATGCCTGACCTAGTCAGCCCCTTGGGAATTTGAAATCTTCCAAAGGACCTTTCTGGTCATTCTGCCAGTGAGTAGAGAAGTCCCCCAATGCCTTCTGGCAGGCAACTTTTAAAATTCAGTCCAGTTCCAGCTATTCTTGCCGAGTGAAGCTGATTTAAATATCCAATTTGCCATAGTGGCAGTGGTGTACAGAGGGAAAAGGAAGCTGTGATTGAGCCTGGTTTGACGCATGGTGTGAATGGGGAGCAGGAGTTCAGCTTGCAGTGAACTTTATGGCAAGTTTTCCTTGTGGGATAAATTGGAATTTGATTGACCTGAAGCTGAACAGTCTGAATGACAGAACTGGAATACTTTTTTATCGTGTTTTCTGTGTTCTATAGTCTCTCTCTCTCTCTCTGTCAGATGCCAAGTAATAAACTATTTCTTGCTTCTGTAACTGGGTGCTGCAAGAAGGTGGTGAAGTAATATAAAGTAGCTGTGAAAAACGAGGGGCTGATTGGACAGTCCGATGTCAAAGAGAAAGATAAAATCATCTGCTGTGCTTGTGGGAACAAAACAATCTGGGTTAGTGCTCAAGTGTGTTTGCAGAGAGCATATTTGAAATTTGTAAACAGAATTATTCCCTGAGGAAAAGCCCTTCTAAAAGCTCTGTTCCCTGTGCAAGGAACCAAAATGCAGAGCAGCTCCCCAACACGTCCTGAACTTTGATGCCTGTGTTCAAACCTACGTAACAAATGCTTGTACAGAAAGGGAAGACTGGGAATCGCTCGCAGATGTGATCTGACAAATGTAGTCATTCTCTGGACTGGTGCACAAAGCAAACACGGTAGGAATATCAGGATAAACCAGGGTTTATTTAAAACCAGGAGTAAATATTTGCTGAATATCTCTTGCATCTTCATAGTTTAAAGGATCAAAATTAAAAAACATATGTACTCATCTGCTCCGCTGTTTAAAGATTCTTCTTGTTAATAAATCTACTTATTTTTAGTGTTGCTAAAAACCTTCATTTCCATGTCACATCCATAGCTGTGTGCACCCTGAAATAAAATCTTCTAACCTTTGGCTTATGTATCATTCCCTGCAGGGGAATGAAGGTTTTTCTCAGCATAACAATCTCAACTTTTTCACTGTTCCTGAAGCAGTTCACAATTTGTCAACTGGTGACACCGAGGCAGCAAAATGCTACTGCTGTGGGTGGGTGTGGAATCTGGGCCAGCTGTCTCCCACATCCACTTTTTAAGATGATGAACAGGGTGGAAAACAGCCCTTGGAGCACTGTCAGGAACACTGCAGCTCAATGGCACAAGGTCCCCCAGATTTCAGGACAAGATGATGTCGTCTCATGCCACAGGCCATGGCTGCACACACAATGTGCAGTCACACGAACAGGAACTGGAACTTCTCCCTCATTCCATTTTTTCGTACGGACTTTGGTGTATTTTTGTTTGGGTGCGTAAATGCCTTTGGGTTTGTCGGTAGTGATCACACCACACCTCTGGGATGGTGCCATCCCAGAAACCATCACTCTCATGAATCATGGAATCGTTTGGGTGGAAAAGGCCTCTAAGATCATCAAGTCCAACCATTAACCATGTTCACCACTAAATCATACCTTCAAGTGCCGCATCCACGCATCTTTTGAACACTTCCAGGGCTGCTGACTCAACCACTTCCCTGGGCAGCCTCTTCCAGTCCTTGACAACAATTTTAATGAAGAAATTGTTCCTAATATCCAATCTAAACCTCTCGTGGCACAACCTGAGGCCTTTTCCTCTCATCCTGACCCTGTTTCTCTGGGAGAAGAGACTGCCCCCACCGGGGATACAACCTCCTGTGACCACCTTAAAAGCTGTTTTATTTCACTGTTTTCTTTCTGGATTCCGTAGTGTCCCACAAGTTTCATTAACCTGTCAGAAGTTCAGTGAGGAGAGGGTGATGAATTGTCTACAAAAATTACCTCTCAAGTGCAGGAAAGAAGCCGCTTCTGGTACATTTACATATCCATTTGCAGAACTCTGGTTTGTGCTGCAGCTTTGCTAATATTTACATATGGGACCAAGTCATATCAGAACCCTTCTTATTTGGTAAATAACACCAGAAAATAAATTAGATTGAGAAACGATCTACAGAAGAGATTGCTCTGAGAGAGACTAATGTGATCTTAAGAAGATTTGATAAAAAATTCCTGGCAATTTAATTTTTCTCTTCAAAACTATCAGTGTTTTATGGAAATGAGCAGAGCATTTCAGCAGGGCTGCAATGTCTGGTCGAGTAAGGGTCTGGCTGAGGGAGCAATAGTTCACTGTTCATCCTAGGAGCTTTGGGACTGCAATTCAAATCACTCTCCTGTCAGACCTAGACCAGGGACTTGTACTCAGATTTCTGCATCACCAAGGCGTGCTGGTGCTGATTTATCCTTTAATCAGTCAATACCGTCTAAGAACACTTCAGTGTAATAATTCTTTTTTTTCTGCCATTCACTCACTGTCCTCCAGACTCTCTCTGCTGAGCTTTCTGCTTATTTTCAGCCACACAGTTTTCATGTTAGCTGAATAACAATAATGAAACAATTATCAGACATAAGAGAACAGCTGTTCCATTGCCCAGGAGAGAGGATTGTGTGAGTGCGTGTGTGTGTGCCTGAACAGGCTGGCAGTAATAGAGAAATGACAGCTCTTCTCCCAGTCAGTCACAGCTCTTGGAAATACAAAGACTCAATACCCAGGAAACAACATCCTGGTTTCATAAACACACTCACAATAGAAAAGAAGTTCTCTGGGAGGAGGCAGAATCAGGCTGCCACAGGCACTCACACATGGACTGGCTGCTGTTGTTGGTATTATCACTGCGGGACCCTGCCAGCACCCTGGAGGGAAATTTGTCAGGAGATCTGCTGCAATAATCCTGCACCAGGCTCAGGTTTGATTAGCAGCCACTCTGGCCTGTCCAACGGGGCCAAGAACTGCCAGCTCTTAAAATTGTATGACATTCCTGCCTTTGTGAGTGCAGAGAAACCACAGCAGGACGGGAGCTGGGAGCTGCACCTCCTCTGGGACTGTTGTGAGCATTTACCCCCCACAAAAGCTTGTGGGGCAGGGCAAGGAGTGGCTACAGCACAGCAAAATCACGTGTCTGGTAGCAGCTTGTGGTCACTGCTGGTCCAAATTCTTCACCCAGTGCTGGTCAGCAACCATGGGATGCTCCCAGGAGCTGCTGGTGACTCTCTGGATGCTACAGCAAGTGTGGAGGCCACCACAGACACAGCACTCTGCTGATGGAACCAGTGCTGCATGGATTATCCACAGGGACCTGGGTTTTTTCCCCCAGCTGATGTACAGAGCAGGGTCACTGATTAAAAAAGGGTTGGACAGCGCATTTTTAATGAGTATTGCAAAACAATCCTGACAAGAAAAAGAACCCTCCTGGTGTCCCTGCCTATGGCAGAGAGATTGGAATTACCTGATCTTTTAGGTCCCTTCCAGCCCAAAGCATTCCGTGATTCTGAGATGTAAGGGCCAAGTAAACCCAGCACCTCACACAGTAAGTGACAGAAAACATCACACACAAGAACTCCTTCCTCTCCAGCAGGCTCCAGCGGCTTGGAGCAGAAAACAACTGCTTGTTCTTCAATTAAGCCTGGTTCTTAGGAGCATAAAAGCTCCTTACTCAGAAAACACTATTTACTGCTAATTGCTCCTTTCAGTTTGTAAACACGGCTCTTGATAACTCATCTGAAGAGTCATTCTCTTCAAGGGGGACACAGAAACTTGCCACAACCTCTCTCGGAACAGGCTGGTTCTTCCATGTCATGTATCACATTCTGGCACAATCGGCTGGGGTGCAGGTCAAAGGCTGGGCGTTACTTTCTGAAGTGTTTTGATAGGAATTGTGCGGAGGTGGAAGAGGGGGGAAGAGAAATGAGCAATAACTGTTGGACCAGGGCAATTTACAAAGAGAAACTGGAGAGTTTATCACTCATCTAAGGGTATTTGTTCACTCTTGATGAATGTGTTACAATTCCTTTCGTGCTCTCTTTCCCTGTATTGCCCTGATCAAGTTATGCTTGACCTTCTTTGTCTTTTTCAACACGACATTGACTGTTTCTATTTTTATTGATCCATATAATCCCTTCATGGACTTGGTGACATTAATATCCTCAGGGGTCTGTCTGGGTTCCAAGTCACTGAGCTGCTTTGCTTTCCCTTTCCCATCTGTGCACAGCAATGGCATTGCTCCTGACAATTAATTCAATAATCCACTGGATTGAGGAACGCCTTTCCAAGAATCTCGCGTGAAGTGTCTTGTAAAAACACCAGGCTTGATTAGACTTTCAAAGTGAGCATTCAGAGCTGACAGTAAGCTTTGTGGTTTAGCAAGTACAAACAAATATGCTGATTTAATCTGCCTAATTTAGAGCTGAAGGATTGTTATGAAACTATTAAAGAAACTAGAAAAATATCATACAGTTTTTAATGCATAGGACTGGGAAGATTATTTTGTTTAAAAGATCAGGCTACTGGTACGGGGCATAATTTAGAGATAAAGACACAGATCCAAGGTTGGGAAAAGTGCTGGGACATTGAGATTATTCAAACTTCTCCTGCTGATTTGCGCACCATTTGCTGACCAAGAGGAAATGCTGAAGAGAAGAACACAGCAGAAACACTTTCTCCTCTCAATTCATGCACTTCTGGCTGGTACTTAAATGCCACAAAAAAAGGGTTCAGAGCCCAGAGGATCCCTGGGGTGGGTGTCTGAATCTCACATGGCAAGGGGACGCAGAGGAATATTCCCCTTGGTTTGTTTCTAGAATTTGCATTAAATATTGAGGAAGAAAAAAAATTCCCCTGACTTCAAGGTCTGTTAAGGTTTCTACTCCAAGCTCTGCACGGTGGTTGGCTTGTAAGGTAATTGGAGCAACATCTGGGGCACAGCTGTGAGCTTGAACCATCCTGACTGTACTCTGCTTTTCTCCAGCTCCTCAGAAAACTCATCCCTTTGGGCTCTCTCCTGATGCTCACATGAAAACAACATGACTTTAGTCCTGGTGAAACCAATGCAAAAGGTGTAATTTTTCTGCCTAGTTTTACTTTGTGCTACTGTCACCACAGTGGTGAAACATCCTCTGTATTAAATCAGCAGGAAAAGCAAAATCTGACTCTGACTTGAGCTGGAAAGGAGCTGTGGGACCTGGATCTGCTGTTGCACACGCTGGTTTAGTGTCTTCAGCTTCCTTTACTTAGCAGAATTTACCTCGAGCTGCTCCTGGGCAAAGCAGGACAGATTTAGACTGTTTCAAGCTGCCTTTCTAAAAATAAATCGACTAAAGCACTCACCGTGAGGGTCCTGCAGCTGCTGGGATTTCAAGGAAGAATTTGAAAGTTTGGCTCCACCTTCAGGGTCAAAAAGCCTGGTGCTGACACAATGGGAAATGCAATGGTGAGGGAGTATCCTATGGCAGGGACAGGCAGGCAGTGTTCCCAAACACACACTGCTATTTTTAAAGGAGAGCTGTCTTATGAAACAGATGACTTAGTGCTGCAGTTTTGAACTGCAGGAAGTGTGAATGTGTGTTCTGTTAGCTGGGCAAGCGGAAAGATTATATTCATTATTATTTTTGAAATGGAGAGATGGCAGAGTGGGCACAGGACACCAGGCTGGGAAGCGTTGTTGGGACCGAAGAGCAGCATCAAGTCAATGCATGAATATCCTGGATGGAAAAAAAAAAACCCAATCCCTAAATTTCCTCAAATTTTCTTGGCCGTTATATTTCCATTAAGAACTCTGAAAACCTGATCAAATAAGCGTTCTGCTTCTCCCTGGCTGACACACTGTGCAAAGCCATCAGTGACTCAGGATTTATTACAGAAATTCTTTGATAACTCTGTGCTACCCATCCCTGTGGAAGAGGACGTTAACTTCATGGCATAAAACAATTCAGTGCTGTCAACTCACACCCTTCACTATGAGTACCCTACTAGTTCACACTTCACTTATTTCTTCAGATTCTGTAACAAAACCACTGGAAAGAAACTTAGTGAAGAGAACCCAAAGAGCCCAGCAGCGATTTTTTTTTTTTTTTTTNTTTTTTTTTTTTTTTTTTTTTTTTTCCCTGACTGCTTATGGAGAGAGACCTGAACACTTGGTGCAAGAAAACCAGAAAATCCCTATATATACAAGGAGAAACTTGTAAATAAGCATCTTCAAGCCCTGCCTTTTGGAGGAATTTTCATGACTTCTAGAAATTTAGCACTGGCAAGATCAATTTTAAAAATCGCTTCTGATCTGGGTACTTACCAGAATCTGCCCCAAGAAGCAGATGTTAAAGCACAGGGCTGGTTTAGCTTCTCCTCTTGGATAACTTTTCATTACAGTTCAGCAGTTACACTCAAGATTAGCTTAGCCTAATAATTAAGACTTGGCAGTGGAGTAGGTTATTTTGTTTTCATTTGGTTTTCTTATTTGCTTGGTTTTTAAATGTCTTTTTAAAAGCCTTTTAAAGGCTCTCCAGCAATGACTTGATTTATATTCACAATGGAAGAAGGAGGAAAAAAATCAATCTTCTTCTTCTTTTTTTTTTTTTTTTTTCTTTTCAGTTGTTTCATTACCTGTTGGGTGCTCAGTAACCCTCACTGTGATCAGCATTTCAAAGGTGTGATAGCTGCATCCAAGAAGTCCTGGTTCCACATGGCATTTTCTGCAGCAGCAAAGATGGTTCACGCTCCCTCACTATTCACTTCCTCATATCAGTTCAGTCGCACCCTCATGGAGTTGTTACAACTCCGTGAGATGAGCAGCAAACCAGATCCCTAAAATGGGAAAAAAACAACCAACATAGGTAAACCTTTTTACTGCCTGTTTCTGCCACTTCACATTTCCAAAATATCACCTAAAAGCTCCTCAGATGCACTGCTGATGTAAATGGATTTTTTGACCACAGACTCTAAATGCTTTGGGATTTAATCTGGAAAATACTACTTATTGCCATGGTTCAGGCTGATTTGGCAAATATTCTTCAGCCTCATCATCAGCTCAGCCTATAAAGGAAAAAAAATGTCAATTAGAGGCCATAATCTCTTCTTCCATTAAGTGCCAAGAAATTCAAGTTTCATTCATTTTGTTACAGAACCAAACAGCTGTTTCTTGGAACTAAGGAATTATGGTCATCTCTCAAACTGATTTCTTGCATTTTCTGCCTGTATAAGGATCAAATATGATTAACCTGAGTTCACTGAGATAATGTCTCCTGGCTGAAGCAAGAGAGGGGAAAAATACCTGTTCATTAATAGCTATGCATTTAATTTCTATTTTAACCTAGTGGTAGAGTAATGTTTGGCTTAAACACAAAAAGTTTATCATTTAGACTTATAAAACGGCTTCACAGGGAAGGTTCTAATCAGTCATTGAATATAAGCTCCTCGCCAAACTGTTCCACAATTTTGTCATCACTTCTACCCAGTAGCACAAGATGATTTTTGTTTCTTTCATTATAAAGGTCTCTTTTCCCCCACAGAGGAGGTTTTGGCTGGTGGGATTGGTCACCTCGGGGATTTGGAGCTAAGAGCTGCTGTTTAAGCCACATCTCAAGTAATGAAAAACTGCTCCCCATTTTGGGGGGGGTTTGGCAGTTGTTGTGATTTTCCTGCCCTGGTGTAGTCCCAGGTTGTAGTAGACAGCTATAAAATGCCCACTGCAGGGAGCAGCTGCTTCCCAAGGCACATGGAGCCAGGAACTGAGAGCGATAAACCAGACAGCAGCACCAGCACCTCCCTGGCCGCGATCCTGCCCCAAAGGGAGGCCAACCCAGAGATGGCACCGAGGTTCAGCCAAAAGACAAAAATCCTCAGGCAAGTTCATGCTGATGAGACAAGTCCAAGGCAAAGGCAGAAAGCCAAGGTTAGGATCAGGTCTGGCACAGTCCTGTCCCTGCCATGCTGGCCCACGGGGACAAGGTGCAGGGTCAAGCTGGGAGGTGTCTGAGTCCAGACCAATGGTGGCCATGTCCAAGCACAGCTGTGACTGGCAAAAGCCAGATATTCCTACAGCATAACTCAGGCCAAGGCTGGAGGAGCAGGACTGGACTCAAATGCAGGTGGTGCTCACAGGAGTGGTTGGTAAGGCCCCTCAGTGCCCTCTGTTCCCTGTTTCTGTCCCCTGGGTATAAAGGGAACAGAGACAACAAGCTCAGACACCTACAGCTCATCTGATAAATCTCCCATCAGATCCAACATCCATGATTTCCTGGGTCTGCCTTGATTCCTGGTGGAGCATGGCCTAAAATGAAGCCTTGCTTCAGAGAAAACTTTCCATCCCAGCTGGAAGCAGGGCACTTTTGAAAACTGGAATATAAGTTATGCATTACTATGTAGTTTCCATAGGAGGGATACACAGAAGAGAGTATCAGAATTAGACTTAGAATCTTTAGGATCTTAGAATTAGGATCTTTTAAGATGTCTTTGCTCTTACCTGCAGGGCAGGAAGGAAGTTGAGGTCAGTGAAATCCAGCCTGATGCTGCTGAAATGCTGGAACTAAAAAGTCAAACCAAAATCTGTCTCCCTGAAAAGCACAACAGGCATTATTTAGGAAGGTGGCATGAAGCCTTCATGAATAATTTGAGTCCTAAGTCTCGGAATATCCAGATTTTTTTATTTTGTACTTCATCCTTTCTGATGATTGCCACCTTTTTCTCCAGGTAAACCTTAAGAATCCATGCATTTATCTCCTTCAGGCTCTGCTATGGTGACTTTCTCATTGTCACCTGGACAGCAGCTGGTAAAGGACAAGTCTATTTGTGTCCCCAGGGCTCTGTCAATTCAGTCTTTCCCAAACCAAGCTACGTAAAATCCCAGGATAAACTCATCTGTGCCACTGATCTCTTTCTATGGCACAATCTGCTCAATAAGTTCCAGCAGCTCCATTCCCCGGTTTTCTTATTGAAAGATTCCAGCACCTCAGCCTTGGAGGAGATCTCTTCCATTTTGAATTTCTCCCCCACTTTCTCTCACCGCCACAAAACAAAACAGCTGAGCCAAAAACGCGGTGTAGCCTTAAATACACTCTGAATCTGGGGAGGAGAAATGCCAGAGAATCTGTGGAGTACTGCTATTGCTCTTGATCCTATATGGAGAGCAGTAACATATTTCTGTGATAGCTGACAGCAGATAGATTATGGATGTGTCTCCTTGGGAATATCCTCGCTCTGCCAAGGCTGAGCTATTCAGTCTAGTCTCGACTCAGCTAATTCTGGACATGGAAACAATACAGCTGTGTTAGTAGGATGTTCCACTCTGATTAATTAGCCTTTCTAGCTGACCCATCGCTGCTCCCATCGAGAGGGATGTGGCCTGGGACACGATGACTTTCCATGACTGTCATCCAGAGCTTCCCACAGAAAGGAGGGCTTGCATTGCTCCAGGACACAGCAACGGCAGGCCGTGGGTAAAACAAACCAGGCTCAGAAGAAATGAAATATGCCAAATTTCACAGAGATTAATTGTGAGTTCTTGCCTCGTTGCTAAAATCAACCTGATTTTATGCTGATTATCCCACTGGGGTAAGCCTGGTAGCATGAAGATTCATCCAGAATCCCAAGGCCCCCTGGTATTTACATGTCTTTGTATTTAAAAACCCTTCACAAATTTTTCTTCTATGAATTTGCCTCTGCTATTGCAATACCTATTCCAATTTTCCTCATTAATTCTATAAATTTCTGTGTTTTTTACATTTCCCTTTCTTAGAGTGTCTAATTATAGGGAAAATATACTTTTAATCTTTTCACCCCAGTTTAATGGAAGAATCTGAATGGTCTTCCCCTTTTCTTAGACAAGGATCTCTTGCCACAGCTACACACTGAGTCCTCAGCACCTCCCACCATGGACTTCAACCAGTCCACTTCTGATTTGGGAAGCACGTTTTAATTAAAATCAGAGAGGGAAACAGATCTTCTTTTTCACTTGAAATTCTGACAGAGGAAAAAAAATTCAATTTTCAGTGGGTAATAGACGAACAAAATTCCCCATGAACTTAAATCAATAATAGCGTTGAATGTTATTTATTTGGGGGCATTTAAACTGTTTCATTATGATTTGCCCATCCCTGGAAATGTTCAAGGCCAGGTTGGATGTGGCTCTGATCGACCTGGTCTAGTGGAAGGTGTCCCTAAGGCAGGGGTTGAACTGGATGATCTTTAAGGTCCTTTCCAACTCAAGCCATTCCGAGATTCCATGATCTGTGATTCTGTGATTTCTCCTCTCTTCTTTTCATGAGAAATGAAGTAAAAATAAAAGCAGGTTTAAAATGGAAATCACACCCTGCTGCTCCTGAAAGACTGACAGGAGAATATTTCTATGGAAGTGTTCTAATCTGATTTTCCAACACGGTGTTTTATCAAACTTGACATATTTCCATGATACAATTTTCTTTCGACAGGTTGACATTTCCTCGCGGGAAATTCCGCAGGAATGTTTCTGATGGGTTGTTTCAGATGATCTGCAGCTCTTAAAGTAAAGGCACAACTTGTGGGATGCTGTAAAGAGTTATAATAATTCTGGTGGGGGGAGTTGGGAGCAGACTGATCACTGCATTTTGTGTCCTGCTTTAATGAATCCATAAATAAATTAGAGGGCTTAGAGCAGTGGGTGACCTGGTGCCTCTTTATCGTGAGAACACAGATGCTGTACAAAATCCTTAATGTGAGACTTAATGTCTTGACTCTTAATGAGCATTCCCCCACTAATTGCTTAAGTCTCCAGATTTAAACTCAGACACTGAGAAGGTTGAATTTACTATCAATGTAAAATACACTGACTGAAAGGCATTTATTCCTTGGAAACAAATGAGGAGGATTGGGACTCTGCTTTTAAGCAGAGCTTCCCCACTGAGGCTGATGAGAATTCCTGCCTTTTTTGCATGCACTGAGGGCCAGATTTGGCTCAGTAGTTCAAACATTTTAAAAGTCTGAAGCCATATTCTCACTGGCTATGAAAACAGAATAATTCCTTCAAAGCTGGCTTGCTTCAGCAATAGCACATTATCTCTTTTCTGCCTTAGATGATGTTCACACAAAGGTCTGTATTTTTGTCACTATTTAAAAAAAAAAAAAAACCAAACTCGTGTGCTTTTTTGTCCTCTACAAAATAACAGTTTGTGCTATTGCTTGTACTGACAACCTGTCTTTAGCCATTGAACTTTTAACTCAGATGCATGAACCTGGCAGTCATTATGTCCTCAGTTCTGAGACAACCAGAATTATTGATCTTAGCCCTTGAACTACCAGAGAAGGACAGGACAGACTGTTAGCCAGTGGACTACAAAAGGGCATGGCAAATACAGAAACAAGGAGATATTTGCTATGTTACCCTATTTTCATCTCACAGTTGTGTTCTGTGACTTTAAAATGGACTACATTGCAAACACCGTGGTGTCTGAAAGACTTGGAGCCTGAAAGATTTGGAAAAGGTGGTCAGGGAACATTTGTTTCCTGTCTCTTGCCATTGAAGATCTAAGAGTTGTAAAATAAAACTACCAAGGGTCACTGCTTGAGCTGTGAAACTGCTGTGCTCACACAGACCCATCCAGGAGAAAGTGGCATCTGCATTTTCTGTTCCTTTGGTTTCATAATCATTTCTTTCTCCCAGCTGAGGAGCCAGGTACATAATTTCAGATTTCAGGGAGGGTGTGTTTGCCAGAGGGGGTTTGTGACACTGAGGTGAGCGGAGCAGATGCACTCGAAGGATGAATCTGAGATGAAAACATTTACTCAACACATTCATCCTAATCGATTTTCCATGCCTGTGTTTTCTCAAGCTCTTGGAAAGTTTATCAGCATGTTTGTCATTGAAGTTTCCACTAACTTAGATCACCATTGCCTGTTGCTACATGAAATTAATCCAGACCTATTCACCTGACTGCAGACCTATTAATAACATTCTTTGCATGCTTCAGTAATCACAGACAAGCCATACATCTAAAAAGTGCTTTGGAGCTACTGTCAAGCTCCTTTTTAAACCTCATTAAGATTGGATTACTTGGTTACATTAATCCTGGTGGCCTTATGCCAGTGGTCCGACTCACACTGGTTATTGTAACACAAGGACCATAAGAATCCAGGAAATGGCAAATTCAAAGGTGAGGTTGAAAGAAAAAGAATCATGGCACGTTTTGGGTTGGAAGTGACTTTTTAAAGGTCATCTGGTACAACCCCCTGCAATCTCCAGCCACATCAATCTGCTCAGTGCCCAGCCCAACCTGACATGGAATATTTCCAGGGATGGATCATTTGTGCCACTGTTTTACCACCCTCACAAAACAGTTCTTTCTTATATCTAATCTCAATCAACCCTGCATTAATTTAAAGCTGTTACCCTTTGTCCTATCACTATTTTCCCTTGTAAAAAGTCCCTCTCCAGCTCTCCTATAGCCTTTTTAGGCACTGGAAAGTGCTCTAGCATCTCCCCGGAGCTTTCTCCAGTGTGAAAGAAAAGCAAGAAGTGGCCCCCACGGCTCTTTCTGCGTCATAGCGTTGTCCATTGGTCAGATGAAGCGAGGAACCAGCATCCTGTGCTTTCAGCATTAAATTATTGTGCAGCTGAGGCACAGAGAGCTGCCTTTCATTCACTTCCAATAAATTCAGGAGCTGGTGCACCCACCATGCAGTGGAAGGGAGATTCCTGCCTGCCATCCAAGAATAAAAATATTGTTTGTGGACAGAAACACCACACGTTCCATGCTTTGCAAACCGATGCTGAATTTCAAGGTAACAACAGAAGCATTTTGGTTCTTTCCAGCTTTTAAAGTAGGGAAAGCAAAGAAGAGAGATATGGCTTAAAACACAACACGTCAGCAGTGGAACGTGTGAGATTTGAATTCCTGGTTCTCATGCCCTTGACATTAAACCAAAGTGGTCTTTCCTTCATTTCATGTTTTGGGCTTTTTTTCTGAATTCAGGAACCAACATATCTGCTACTTTGTTAATTTCTGATGATTATGGGAACTGTATGTTCTTGAAAGCCTCATATGGGAAGAAAGAGGTGAGAGGAGGATGGAAATCAATGGGCTTCCTACCAGAAAGACTGATCTAGTGTGAGAATGCAGAGTATTATATCCTAACCTTTGGAAAATTTGATATAATCATAGAACCACGAGAATCTTAGCATCATTTCAGTTAGAAAAGACCTCTAAGAACGAGTCCAACCATTAACCCAGCACTGCCAAGTCACAGGCTTATGAACAGAGGGAGGAGAAATGGGCATTCCTAAATATTCCTCTGAGTTCCCCTGGATTATCAGGGAGGAGAAATACAGTCAAAAATGAGTTCTTTTCGAAGCCAGCACCACAGGGGAGAGGTGCTGCTGGGAGGGCTCATCTGCTGCGCTCCCCACTGCAGTGGCTGATTAACAAGATGCAGGTGTCAGGTGTATTTAAGGTTGCCTTTTCTTGGGTTTAAGCTTTATTTGCATACCCTACAGCCTTGTTCTGTAAAGGGCTTCCCCACTGGGCTCACTAGGATAAAGCCTGCTGCCTGTTTTAATCCTGACTGCTGCTGGCAGTAGGAGAACACGATTCCTCTGGATAGAGGGGTCGAGGGATACGCTGGTTTTTGTTTGTAGCAGTAGTTAGAAGGCAGGTATGGTCCCATGGCAGAAAAGAGGATTAATCCTCTAAAGCAGGCAGTGCTCTGTGGAGACTCACTCAGCTCTGGGAAAGCCCCAGTGCCATAAATGCCTTTTCCTTTCTTTTAGTAGAAGTATTTTTGTTTGTGTTTCACTCTGTGGCTCTATGAGCTCTGTTTGTCTTTTCCCTAATTTTACTCAGGTAAAATTCACTCTGCTTTCCCTGGCTCCACTTGGCTGACACCATCCTTGGGAGGGAGGTGTGTGGAAAGCAAATCCAGGTGTTTGAGGTAGCAGGATATCCAGCCCATCTGTGCTACACCTGGCTCCTGGTGTAAATCACACAGGCAGAGCAAGACCTGACAAGGACCACAATGTACTGATGACAGCCACACTTCACTTTTTGCCCCATCAGGATTTCTACAGAAACTTTTCCCAAAGGAGAAATGTAAAATAAATTGTAATGAAATACAAAATCATAGATAAACCTGGGTTGGAAGAAAACTCTGGAGATGTGGAGTCTCACTGCTGCTCAAAGCAGGGCTGACTTCCAAACCAGGCTCAGGGACTTTTCCAATGAGGTACAGAAAACTTATTTTTAAAACACATTAGTTCCCTGTGGCACTGATAGGAACTCCTTGAATCTCTTTTCCTTAAATCATGTAGCATACATTGGAGGTCTTCCCAATTTGGGTCAGAAGAGATGTGCTAGCACAGGAAGAGACAATGTTGGTTTCATTCATTACTGCTGGTTCATTCTGCCTCTGTACAGGGGAATTTCAAGCTTTATATTTTTTTATGAAATACTGAAAGACTTGGAATCCTTGTGGAGCACCTGCACACATATCCAGACTTTAATTCACCCTGTAAGGATGATGTGGTTTTGGTATTTTACTTTCACGCCTATCAGAGATTCCCAGGCTCGTGTTTTCACTGTTTTCAGGGCATGAGTTTTATCTGTACATCTCACCAGCACCCTGAATTTTTTTGTGTGGGTGGAAAGAAAGGTCTGTGGGGTCTGTCTGCCATTCAGCCACTAATATTGGTAGCTTCAGGTATTTGGGAATATTATTCTGTCCATCTTACGTGCTTTACCCAACTTTATCAAAGATTTCAAATGACATTGAATAAAGCCTTTGTTAAGACCGTAAATACCTTCTGTACCTGTTCTTGGAGTCAAAAGGAAGTTGAACCACTTTAGACATAAAATTTCGGTCTTTACAGACTTGAACTTGTTTTGTTGTGGTTTTTTTCTGGGAAGAAACTCAAGATTCAGTCAGCTGCTCCCATCAGCTTACTTGGAAAGAGAGTGTCTGGCTTGCTTTCCACCTAAAAAAAGAACACAAGACAAAAATTACACACCCTGAAACATTTCAACTGCAGGTGCTTTCAGCTTAATCTCTCTGCCTCTGTTTCATTAGAGGGTAAATTGCTTCAGCACTGACAATAATCTCTTCCTTTCCTTTTCATACCTCAGGATGTAAAGCAGCATTTATTGACAAACAAGCAATACCCAGAAAACTCAATTTCTGAGCAAAAGGAAATTCTTTATTACCATTTCTCTGATAAATAAACATGAAATGATTCATTGCCTCCTTCCTGCTACCATAACTCACAAAAATGTTGCTATGCAAAGGGTGCTGACACAGCAGCTCAATACAGGCTGGACTAGAAAAATAGGAGGGTAGATGGATGAAAGGATGGTTTAGAAATGCAAAGTGGTGAGCAACCAGTGTAAAAATCTTTTCCTTAAAGAGCTGGAAGGAAATTTCTGTAAGTACTTGGGTAGCTTCAGCTCTGCTAAGATGAATAAGTGGTGGAATTTTAGAGGACTGCCTATACACTTTTATGAGATGTTTTCCTGGGTAATCCACAGGCTAAGTCCACCCACTTTGCCACCTTCTCTGCAGTGTCCATGGAAACATTGGGGTGGAGCTACAAATTAATTATGTGGGCCCAAAAAGCCAGATTGTTTTTATTGACAGTGGAGGATCCTCTGCTAACTTCATCTGACCCTTCAGGTAAGAGGTTCCAATCCTGACACAGGACATGCAGCCTGAAAGAGCCTGAACCATCCTCATCTAAGGCAGCACAAACCAGGCCATTATTTCTCTGTGAAGGAAGTTGTGAGCTAAAGACATCTGAGGCAGAGAACTGCTGTGGAAAGGCATTTTGACTGATAGTCAGCAGGGCCAGAGGAAGTAAGACAAGAACGCCTGGCTGAGCCACAGCAGGCCCCTAGCATGAGTTTTAATTAGGTACTGCCTGAGTGAAACATTACTCTGTCCAATTTCAGACCCTTTGAAACTGCTGAGGCTGATTGCTGCAATATTCAGAGGAGTATTAACACGAGTGACTAACAGGTCCTACAGCTCTCCTGCCTGGACGAGCTCTCGTGTACGAAAAGGCAGCACACACAGCTTTGATTCACACTCTGCGAGACAGATGTTCATCACGGGGAAGTGTTGCCAAAGGGGGCACTAATTAATTGCTGTGAACACAGCAGGCTTCAGAAATCCAATGCTCTCACGCCTAAAGCTGGTGCCTCTCGGTGAGGATTTAAGGGTGCTGGGCCAGACCATCAGTCACTGTAAACTGTCCTAATCTGTGGCAATGAGGAACAGCAAAGTGTGGGGCAAGTTATAACATCTGCAGGGTAATTTCTCCTCTCATTAAAGGTTGGATGGGATTCACGTCACCTCATTTCAGTTATCCACAATTTCTCTCCGAACTCACTGTTTTCAGCTTCTTTCACACACAAGGGAAGAAACATAACAAAAGTGGGATTTGAGTCCACAGATGGGCCACAGACACTGAGTTGAGGGTGTTTTGGTGTGAACCTGGGCTGCTGTGTCTGTGTTGCTCAGATGTCCACCAGCTCTAAAAGGGGAATGGAGAAACCAGATCATTTGTAGGCACTTTATAAATAACGGCTTTTTTCAGCCCAGTCCTACCTATGATGGAAATTTGTTGAGCCAGAAAATGTCTTAGGAACTGACATCTCATTTCCTATGCCCTCAGTAAATTTTAGAGTCCCATACTGGACACCATGCAGAGACTGAAATGCTAACAGGAATCTCTGCTTAGTATGCAGTCTGTGTGCTTGCATTTATTTCTATTTATCAACATAATTTCTAGACTAGACCCACTGTTTACCACATGGAGCTTTGTGCTGCTGCTGGCTCCAGGGACTCGCAACACTGAGACGACTGAAGGGCAAGAAGGAAAAAAAAAAAATCACGATGTGATATCTGTGATGATCCCTTGTTTTTTGTTTCTTCTTTCTACCAGAAGAGAAATAAGCTATTTGTTTAACTATCAGCTTCTTGGCAGCAAGATTTTTGCAAGCCATTTGTATACCAATGGAAGTACTGAAAAAGCAAAGTCTGTGGTCACGTTCAGGATAAGTGTTGTTGCTGTGTGTTCAACATGAGAGTCCTAACTCACAGGGATGCCTAAATCTCTTTTATTCAGAACCTGCAGCACTGGCCCAGGTTGCCCAGAGAGGCTGTGGCTGCTCCATTGCTGGAAGTGTCCGAGGCCAGGAGGGAAGGACTGGTTTAGTGGAAGGTGTCCCTGCCCATGACATGGCATGGAATGAGATGAGCTTTAAGGGCTCTTCCAACCCAAACCATTCTATGGTTCTGTGATATTTAGTTCACTGAATTCTGAAGTAACACACAAATGCTCCCATGCTTTGAGTCACTAACTTCAGGCACTCAGAATGGAAAAAAACTGCAGCACGCACAATCCAAAATAGAAGACAGCTATTCCTGGGAAAAGAGTGATGCTTTTCTTCAGGGATGACACAGCACCATTAGGCTAGGGATGAAGAGAGATAAATTATGTTGACAGCTGAATTCTAGGCAAGTGGATGTAGAAAATCCCCATTTAATGCATTCTTCCACTCACTAAGCCTGGTTCTCCTGTGTGTACCTCCAGTGTGGATTCCCTGAAACCCACATGGCTACAGAGTGGAAAATTGGAGTATTATTGCTGTGACTGACAAATGAATATTTGAAAAACTGCTTCTGATTCATTCTCCTGCCAGCTGCTGAGTCAAATTTCCAGTCCTCTCCACTAAAGCTGACAGTGTCAGGCAAGAATGTCAAGAAATATCATGAACCTTTTCATTCGTTTGCTGTGCTGTGAGCTTTCAGAGAGCCTGCAAACCCAAGTTCTTGGGGAGAAAAAGAGAAAAAGAAGTGATTTTCAAACCTTTCACTAGAAGAGGTAAGTGCGCAGCATTGTCAGACAATGGCAAGAAATAAAACCAACACTCCATTGGCAAAAAAGAGTTATTCCAAGGCAATTCTTGACATGCTGTGTGATAACCCCACACAAGGAAACCCTGAAGCAACTTGGCAGATCTGGGGCCAGAAATTGCTGACAACTCAGCTGCTAAAATGATTGAGACCTCAAGGAACTCAGAGCAGCCTGTCAAGGGAAGGAGCCTCCCAAAACTTTGTGTTGTGAAGCTGCACTTCAGCAGGAAAGTTTCAAAGGCAATGATGAAGTTTGTCAGAAATGAGAGTGAGCCCCAAGAGACATTTCTGTTTGGCAGAAAAGTACTTTTTTGGTTTCACTGGGTTCACGAGATCTCCACTGATTATGATACAAGCTCAGCATTAAAATATTGAGACACCTACAGTTGTTAATCTCAGCCCACAAGAGGAATCCTGTCCATGGTAACATTTAAACTGCAGGACTTGATTGGGTGTCTGAGCCTCGAGACAGAATGAAAGCTACTCTAGCATGTAAGGGTACATGGCAAGATAAAGATGAATAACTTATTTGAGCCCGAAAATCCAGACATAATAATTGGATCAGAAAGATCCAAAGAGGAAGGGAAATGGGAGAGGAGAGGAATAGGTGATATGAATTTCTTTGCAAAGCATTAAACCTTCCAGTTTTGCTTTACGTTCCCGAAAGCCTTGTAATAAAAGTTCTTTTTATTGAGGCCCTAACAGTCACCTATAAATGATTTCATGTTAAAAGGACTGGGGCTTTAGCCCTTAAGATGTGTTATTTATTTTAAGACTGCTGATATAAAAAAAATCATCCCTTGGCGAGTGAGCACTATATGAAGACATTGCCTGTCAAGTAGGGAAAAAAACCCATAAAATTTAGGAAAGAGTCCTGAAAACTGCATCCTGCAGCAAGAACTTCAACAGAAAATAGATGAGTCAGATTTTAGTATAATCACAACGGATTAAAACTGGATGCAAAAACTGTCGGTCTCAGACTTCATTTCATTGCCTGGTGCCAGATCTCTTCCAGTGTGGTAAAATCCAGGTGAACACTGCAGTCTAAATGCAAAATGCAGAATATAAGTCTGATAAAAGAGTGAAAGACAGAGGCTGAGTCATGCATTTCTCTTTGCTATTTGAAAATCCAAGATGTATTTCCACAGAAGTAACTTGAAAGTTATTTGGAAATAATCAAGTTGTACCAAGAATCCACCAAAATGTCAGATCTACTTAGAGGTGTGGCTCTACTTACTCAGTGTGGCTTGAAATTCTGAAGCCAAATTAGGCGATTCCTCTCATGACACATTGCCCTCCTCCCCCATTTTTAAGGTGAAACATCTCTTGATAATAGGTTTCACCATGTTTTTTAAAATTCATCCCTGAAACTGCTTTGCCAGGGAACTTTGAACGGTGTCCAGGTTGCCAGCTGTCCTTCACAGCCTGGAGCAAGGCACCTGAAAGCCCCAAGTACCCAGATCTGCATCCCCAGGTGTGGCAGCTTTGGTGTCCCACAGCTGGCTGGGGCAAGGGGAACATCTGGCAGGGCCTGCAACCAGAACAATTCTCCCAGCCCAGATGGGCTTGGTGCTAGCTGAGGTTTGTGGGGCCCTTGGGAAGTGAAGAGCCAATTGCATCTCCTTGGCAATAGGACGTGCCCAACACCAGGCACCCAGAAAAGCCCTGTGTTATTCCATGAGAATACAGTGGCCACATGAGTTCCACACTAAAGAAAGCCAGAAAATCTATTTTATGCCAAATGGGTGATGCTTTCAGCTCATTTTCCTTCTTTCCCCCCACTCCCAAGGTTTATACTCCACCCCAGAGACTTCACTATTAGGAACCATTTCAGACAATGGAACTTTCTTTAAATATCACCATTTTTTTTTTGCTCCATCCTACTTGCATCCCTCATTGCAGTGCAACTCCAAGAACTGACCTACAGAAGAGGAAGAAGCTCTGTGCCTTTGCTTTGTCAGAGTAATCTCTGTTTTCCTGAGCCGTGCTCATTACCAACTCTGGGCCACCATTATTTCAGGAAACCATCACATTCATTATTAATAGGAACCCTCCAGCTAACTTTCCTCCCGTGCAGAAATTACTCTGGTTTCAAATGTCATCGTGGCATTCACTCATTCTGCAAGAAGCAGGGGGAACTCTTCCCATTCCTTTTCCCAGCTTGGGAAAAGGTCTGGCCCACCCAGATCAATTCCAGGTCTGGCCCACCCAGATCAATTCCCCTACCACTATGAAACAGAGCTGAAACCGACACAGTCAGGAGGGAACAAGGCGCCACAACACTTTCAGAGAATTGGAGCTGCTCTGAGCTGTCACAGCTCTGGAAAGGGTCTAGCTTTTTAAGTTCAGGGGATGAAAATACATCTGATACATAATTTAAATGGAGTTTACTCAAATCCTACAAAAAGCCTAAAACCTATCCCTGGTTCCAAATGGGGACCCAGTTTGTCCTCAAATGGGGACCCATAGGAGAGGGCTCTGGAACTCACCTGGAGGGATGTATTTGATATCTTCTGATGTTTCCATTTGACTGAATGACTTCTCATCCCTCTGAGAGGTCCTCCAGTGTTTCAGAGAGACAAAGTTGGCAGCTGATTAGCCTGATTTCAGCCTTTGGTTACACATGTCTTGTGTGATGTTTGTGGTTATTATTAAAACTGTTTTTCAAGTTATTTCGTTGTATTGTAGAAATTCCTCAGGGCTAAGGACAGGGCAGGGACCTTGCTGTGTTAGATGTGACACCAAGAGCCGGCCACGCCCTTCCTCCAGTGAGGACTTTTTCTGTACAGCTTCACCACTGAGAGCAGTGGGAATACTCATGTGCTGAGCTGACAAGTTCTTCAGAGCTTTAAAATGGCAAAAAAGCACCACCAAACAAGCAAAGGGGGTTATCCTTGTATGGGCATGACTGCAAGCCATGTCTGAAAGTTATCTGGGCAAGAACTGAGCAACTGGATCCTTGCCATGATCCCACATGGAGACTCACTCCATCCAGCTGATCAGGAATTGTCTTCTCCTGCATTCCTGAGTCTCTGTGCATTGATCTCAGGGGTCTCGGTGTGTTTGCTGAAAGAACAAGGCTTGCACTTCTCAAGCCACAGGGGTGTGTGGGTAACTGTGTCTGTACATCTGCTTCCATGTTAACACTGACCACTCTCACCCATAAATCCAGCCAGTAGGATGAATGATCCTGCAAGTTTTACAAAAGGACATGACTGGGAGAAGAGTCCCCTGAATGAAGGAAAAGCTGCAACATGAGCTCTGCCCTAAAAGAACTCCAGAGGATCTGAAGGGGAGTGACCTGGTAAGCAACCCAGGCAACAAAAATCTTTGGTTGGACTTTGCAACCCAGCTGCAAAGGGAAAAGCCCCGGGCACGAGACTGCGGGAATGATTTGTTTAATCCTTAGATAGTCACGATTTGGGGTTGCTTTGCTCTGTTTCCATACAACTTTCAAGATTACGAGGCTCTGGGCAGCGCAATAAACACAAATAAATCATAGCGGAAAGTCATGGATCCACATGCTGGAAAACCTTCCTGGTTCTAGGGCACTTGATGTCTGTGCACATGCAGCTCCAGGCCTCCTTTACCAGTTCCCATGAGTTCATGGAATCCTGTTGCGTGTGAGTTTCCAGTCCCGGAGGTGGATGTTTAAATGCAATAAAAAATTGGGCTGGATTTATTCCGCCCTTTTGCATTTTCATGAACGAACTCATATTAATTGGAAGCATGCAACTTTGGGATATGGCTTTGTTTTCTTTTAATAATGAAAGAAAACAAATGCTGGTGTGCAACAGGCAGAAAAGGGAAAACTAGGCAAGCTTAAATATTTAAATGTATTCAAACTGTTGGATAACCAGAGGAAAAGGGAAAATAATGCTGCTTTGGGAAAACTTCTGCCGGTCTGTTAGGAGGATTCCAAGTTTTCTAGTGTATAAAAGTGCCCATCTCCTTTTTGTAATATTCATGCTGTACTAAACGGGATTCCTGAAGGAGATTAGGAATGTAAGTTGTAGGTGTTTTAGAGAGGGTCAAAAGCTGTTCTACGCCTTTCTGAGCAAACAAAAAAAGCAAAGTAATTCAGCAAGGCCTCAAAGGAAGGTGTCCAGGCATTTCTGCATCTTGCAAAGCTTTTGTGAACCCTGAGAAGTTGTCGGAACTCTTTCCTCTGTGCCACTATGACCTTTTTGGCAATTGATTTAGACTGAAAAACAAACAAACAAACAACAACAACAACAAGGAGGATGGTGGAAAGGCACTGTCTTGGGGAGGAAAAAGGCCCGTGCCCCTGCAGGAAAAAGCTGACAACAGGTGACTACACACACAGTGCATGACACTGCTCCCTGTGGAAATCCAGCAGCTGGGATGGGAAGGAGCTGGTCCTGTCTGCTCCTGCCCCAGAACTGTGACTGAGGGCTGTGTGCCTCACGACACAGCTGGGCTTCTGGGGACAGTCCCAGCTGCAGCTGGGGGAAGGTTCTGACTGTGATTCACCCACAGCTGGCTGTCCTCTGGGCAGATGGGGTGGAGCAGAGGGGAAAATAATCTTATTAGGCTCATTGCTGGCACTGGGAAGAGCAGGGCTTGGCCTGATGCCCACACCTAACAATACCAGACATACCCATTGTATGGAAATGCCTAACTGGATGTGGAGGGCAGGGACTGATTGCTCTCTGCTAGACCCAGGAACTGGAAATGCTGCATCGTGGGCTTGGAGGGTGTTCCCTTACTCCTGGAGGATCGGCAGGTGGTTCAGAGTGCACATCACATTAGGGAGGATTCTCCCTTTCCTTCCCAGGCTTGTAGAGGGTCACAGAATCATAGAAAGACTTGGGTACTTAAAGATCATCTCATTTCAAACCCCTGCCATGGGCAGGGACACCTTCCACTATCCCAGGCTGCTCTAAGCCCTATCCAACCTGGCCTTGGACACTTCCAGGGATGGGGTAGCTGCACCTCCTCTGTGCCAGGGCTTCACCATCATCACAGGAAAGAGTTTTTTCCTAATACCCAATCCAAATCTACGCACTTTTAGTTTAAAAAGTGTCCTTACACTTGGCCTATCTCTATCTGCCCAAGTAAAGAGTGACTCTCCCTGTTTTAACAAGTCCCCTTTAATGCACTTTGTGCACAATGCAGTTTGTACCTGGGCGCTGGGGGAAGCCTGTTGCTCCTGAAAGTTTAAGGCCAATGGAGTTCACATTTTACCCAGTGCCTGGCAGGATGGGGTGGTGGTGAAGGGATTCTTAATGCTCCTGGGGGGCTGTGGGAGGGGTGCATGCATTGCACCTAATTTTGGATAATGATCCCCATTGCACCCAGAGCCTGTTCCTGGAAACTGTGAGGCAGCTGAATTTCCAGTATATGGGAGGGTGGAGGACGATCCCCGTTATTTCTGGAAGCTGGTGTGGAAGGCGTCCCCACTGCTTGGGGAAGAGGGATCTCCATCACGCTCAGTGCTCGGGGAGGGGGTTCCCCATTGCTCCTGGACGAGTGCGGGCGGTGCGGTCAGCGCTCAATGGAGGGGGCAATCCCTCCTGCGCTCGGAGCAGGGGGAGAGCAGGGTCCCCGTCGCTGCTGGAGGCTGTGAGGGTCGCGCTCCCCCGGGGGCCCCCGCCGCCTCCATCCCCGCGGCATCCTGGGCGGAGGGCGGGCTCGGCTCCTCGTTCTCCCTCCCTCCCTGCCGGGGGTTTGCCCTGGGACGCGCCGGCGGCGCCGGGCTCGGCTCCGGGCCGGCGGGCAGGGGTCAAGGGCGGTGGGCGGGGGGGCAATGGCGGCGCCGGGGCAGCGCCCAGGGTCCGGCTG
>VZRN01000827.1:1339749-1376827 GCA_013397935.1 Dasyornis broadbenti
AGGGACGGGGAGAGGGAGGGAGCGGGGCGGACGCCCCAGGGCCGCGGGGAACACGGCGGGGCTGCCCCGGGCGCTCAGGGCTCCATGCGGGGCCGTGCCCTCGCAGGTGCGTGCCCAGGCTCGGGGACACCGCTCCGTGCCCGGTGCTGCCCGTCCCGCTGCTCACGGATCCGTCCCGCTGGTTCTTTCCTGCTCCATCACTGGTGCTCTCGCAGGCACCCTCTGCCCGCTCGCCTCTCGGTCCTCTCAGAGCCCCTGGGCTTAAGCACAGCCCTTCTTAGTGTGCCCTTCCCTGTGACACAGCCACCTTTCCGTGCCAGCAGAGGTGCCAGCACAGAGACTCCTCCGGGGTGGCAACTCCTTGCCCCAGCGGGAAGGAGTTTTCCTTCCATCTCCCCGCTCCCGGCCGGTGCCCGGTGTCCCCGGCCTCTGTCCCGGTTCCTCTGCTCGCACCATGTGCTCCAGCAGCGATCAGCAGGCAGGGGTGGCGAAGGGCAGGGCTCAGCCCACGCATCCAGCCGTGGTTTTGCTCCGAGTTGCTCCGGAGTGAAATGTGCAGAAAGCTTTCCTGCTTGGTCCTTCTCCATCACGAGCATCCCCCTGGGTGATGCTGGGATGAGGTGGAGATAAGGTTGGCCTCTGTCGGACTGGACTTCAAAAAGCTTTCCCGGTGCTTTTCGGTGGCTTGTTTGTTCTGAGCGATGGTTTCAAGTGTGGTTAAGTCAGATTTGAAAAGAAAACGTGAGAGGTTAAGCAGCAGTAACATTGATCCTGTGCAGAATTTGTACAGGCTATTCCCACAGCTTTAAAGAAGGGATAGTGACCCTTCTGAACTGCAGTGTAATTGGTCTATCTTTAACATTTCCTTAGATAAAGAAAGAAAATATGCTCTATTTCTTTAAGCTAGGTCTATTTTGGTTTGGTTTGGGTTTTGTTTGTTAGTGGGAGTTTGTTTGTTTCTTTTGGGGTTTTGTTTGTTTTTTTGTCTCCTCTGTAATTTACAAAGATACAGAAAAGCCAGGTCAACAACAGGCTTCAGAGAAAAGCAACAATTTTATCTTGATTTTTTTTTTTTTTTTTTTTTTAGTAGCATTCTTGGAAGTGAGAGAATACTTTTCTCACCTCTGCAATGTCTTTTTTTAATATCCGAGAAAAGGAAGAGATCAGCGCACATGGGATTGCAGTGGCATGGGTCTACTGCACACTTGCTATTTTCAACCCCAAACCACTTTTTCCTAATCTTTGTTTCTTAGTCCTTTTTCTCTTCTAGGCTGTGTTTTCCCTTATTGATTTATTTTTGTCCATAAAAATGTCTCAGTTTGTCTTCAGAGTGCAGGACTTGTCAGTGAGGTTATCAAAAGTGCTCAGGAACTGAGTATTTAGCCAGACTAATTCTCAGTGAATCAAGAAATGTCATGTGCTTCCTCTGTGGATATAATCTATGGATTTTCCAGTTTTCCAGTTCCGCTACAACTTTGCATTTGAATGATTTCTGTACATTTTGGTAGATGTCTTGCTGCTTTAAAAACAAAACTGTTGCCTTGAAAGCAAGGGGAAAGAAAGTAGATTAAGGATCAGAATGTGAAGTTTCCATAATGTGTGTTTAGTTCAAGAAATGCGAACTCTGAGTACATACTGTGTGTTTTTATAGAGGAGCTTGTTTGGGTGGAACACGCTGGTGTCTCACAGGGACCGCTGTACACCTGTGTGGGAAATAACATTGTGAATCTTCAGCCTCACTCTCAGAACAGCTCTGGTTGCTCCAGCTGTAGCAGGGCTTTCTCTGCTCTTTTGGGGAGTGTTTTAATCCGTGAATGTTGTCAGTAAATCTGTATCTCTGCTTTACAGCTGGAGGAAACTTTGCACCAAGAAGCTTAAGAGCAGCGTTTTAAAACTTTGGCTCCAATCCAAAGCTCTTAAGTTCTTGTTTAACTTGAAAACGCTCGAGAGTGGACTCGAAGTCAGTGACTTTACTCACATTTGTGGATTTGAGGAAAGGAATAGCTGCTTGTGGGAGCATACCCTTACCTAATGAAGGGAGTTTAAGTTTTCACAGCAGCCGAGCAGTTGTGTTTTATGGGAGCTGCAGGTTTGCAACGCCCACGAGATGAGGCAATTTTCTAGGACAGAATTAGATCTGCCACATGAAAATGCTGGTGCAAATGACCTGACAGATTTCACAGGGCTGGTCAGCAAAAGGGTGAAGACTTGCATGGAGATTTATGTTCTCTTAAAGTGATTCTGGACGTATGAGACACTTGAAAACACATTTGACTGAATGTGAGAAAAAAAAAAACCATAAAATGAAGGCAAATGAGTCTTATGACATTTTTATATAAAGTCCTTACTAAGTTCACATAATTTGGAGAGGGGCGATTATTCATCAAACCCAAAAGCAAAGCTTACTATAATTTGTATGTTCTCCTGGAGCTGTTAAAAGATCCGGGGCCGTGTGAGTGTACCAGCCAGTGATGACAAGTTAAATAGTATTCCTGGTCTGAGGCTGCCAAAATTCAGCTCTATTGTGAATTAATGCAGCATAAACATCTCATCAGGAGAATCCTTTTCTGGGGTAGTACTTTGTCAGGGTTTAGTCTGTAACCATCCCATGACAATTATTGGATGTGTGAGGGAGGTGGCTGTGTGCTGGTGTTGGCTGGCTGTAGTTTTGCCATGAAACATTTCAGTGATGATGTTCATTGCTGCCCTCAGCCAGCAAGAGAGCAGCTTTAGCTTTTGTGCATATAAGGCGTCTGCTTACATATTATTATCCTGTCAAGAGCAGAGGAAATGTCATGATTAAGTCCTCTAAACTCTGTGACCTTCGTATTCCAAACTTGTGGAGGAAGAGAGAGCAGGGATCTCTTTGAAGGCTGTGCATTTATCAGGTGCAGAATTTTAATTTCAGCCTCACGGGTTCCAACTCCACTGGTACATCAGTATCTCCAGGAAAGCTCTCCAACCTTCAGAAGACAATTGCCAGAGAGTGACTTGTGCTCACGTGTTTGAGTTCCTTCAGCTTCTAAAACAGGGAGATGCTGTGCAGACTGTGCACAGAGATGGTCCATGGTGCTCCCTAACTCCCAGATCATTGCTGGGAGCTGTCTGAGATACCACCAGATTGCCTGAGGCATAAATGTGGCCAGGAGCCATTCTAAAAATTTAACAGTATAAATGATTAAGGACTTAAAACAGACCTTTGCACTGCATGATTTATTGGCTTAGATGGAGCGTGCTGTGCTGCCATCGTTCAGGGCTCGCTGTAAGCGCCCCAGGGAGGTATTTTCCTCTAAGGCCAACTCTTCATTGCTTTGAATTTGGTGATCAGCTACCTTTGTGTCAGGGATTACTGCAGGTGCCTGCTGCTGATGTGCTGATCTGAGAGATTCACCGTGAGAAAAACAGGGTAGTGCATGATATGGACTTTTTAAGGACGTGTTTTTCTGTTTTCTTTTTATTTTCATTTTGCCCCATATATTAGTAAACCAAATATTTTAAAAATATTGTATTAGAACAAACATTTGCACATTTCTAGGTTCTTTTAATAGTTCTGCAGCTCTTATTTTTTGGGGAGAGGGGGAGGTGAGGAAATGTGGGTGGTAACAACAGGCTGCACATGCTGCTGAATCTGTTCCTTTTTAGTTTATATCACTTTCAGGTTTTGCAGCACTGCAAACCCAAGAAAGAGATTTAGGGGGAAAGCTGATTTACTGTAGATTAAAAGTTTATCTAACAGATGATTTTTTTTGCAGGAATTTACTTTTCCACTCCATGTCTATAAATTGAAACAGATCATGTCCATATCCTTCTTTCTTTTAACTTACACCACTTTTAATCCCAAATGTAGTCTGCTCTTCCTTAAAGTGCAAACATTAATTGTTGGATGTAAAGCTGGAGCTGTCCAGCAAGCCACTGGCACCTCCCTGCCTACTGTGGATACTCAATGACCTGTGCCAAAGCATTGCAAAAACATTGTCTTTGCCTCCTTATCCTTCTATTCAGAACAATGAAATACTTTCTGATGATTTACTCTATCAAACTATTTCTTTATAGAGAATTTCTCTCTTTTACTGGTAATAATTGTTTTTAATCTTAACAGCTTTGAAAATAGCTGTATTTGATTTAAACTGGCAAGTGTTGGGTAAAGAGCTTTATGTGGTTTAGTTTTCTTCTCTGAGGAATTCTTCTCGGACAAATTTGGCTGTGGTCCTTGTTGCAAGAGAGGACAAATAGAAAGTAGATCAGTCAACTAACAGAACTGTCCTTCAGGTGACTGTCTGCTTGAATCTCATAAGTCATATCCAAATACATGAAAATTTGATGTCCAGTTTGTGCTGCCAGTGTGGGGATATTTAGACGCTTCCTGCAATGCTCTTTGACACAGAGCACGTGCTGTTGTAAGCACCGCTCAGTTTTTTGGCCCGGGGGTCATCTGGTTTGGCACTCACAAGCAGATGTTCTGCTGGATCTGGACAAAGGCTGGAAAGGACCATGAAAGGAAAGGACCACTTCACAGAGATGGATTCCAGCACCCTGTCCTGACTTCTGGCTCTCAAGTGCCTCACTGCTGAGCAGGGGAGCCCATGTTGAGAGTCAGGTGCTGGGAGTGTGCTGCTCCTTCCCCAGACTGGCAGCTCTGTCGTGGAGCTCGGTGGGTGGAGAACTTGGAAAGCGCCTTTCCAAACATCCCCGAAGCCGCGTGTGCTTGCACAGAAACTTGGCATGTTTTCATTAAATAAGAAAGAAAATCCATTTGATAATTCAAGAGCTGAAAAGTACTTCTTCCACGGAACTGCAAGAAAGCGAAACTAATTAAATGAAGCTAATTAAAGCTCTATAAACTTTTGCATGATGCTGGCTGAGTAACTGTCCACTCTGGGTTGTGGGTGCCGGGAAAGTAAATAGTGAGTGATGCAGATGGAGATTAAAATACATTAGCTGTCCTCACTGCAATGCTAAACCCTTGCCCTGGTAATAGCAGCTCAAGTGCCAGAGGACTGGAAAGGAGCCACTTGCCTCCGAGGGCTGTGGGATATTCCCTGTTGCTGTTCCCCAGGTCCCTGGGAAGTGGGACCTGCTCAGTGCTGTTATCTCTGCACTGCCATGGTCTGGGGAGTGCTGTCCTCTGGCAGGGGTGGCTTTTCCAGTGCAAAGGAAGGAGGAAAGGAGGCAAAAGGCAAGGAAAGGAAGTGTGCTGATGGGCCTGAACAGATTTCCTGTGGGGCTGCCAGCCAGGCTCTGCTCGCTGAGGTATTGATTCCCTTTGAGTGGCAGGAGCAGATCCCAGGGCCTGGGCATGGCTTGGGTTTCACGGGGCTTATGCCAGCAGAGGCTCCGGAGGCACACCAGGGCTGTGCTGGGCAGTGTGGCCATCACAGCTCTACCCTTGCTGCTTCCTCTCTCCAGTCCGTGGGGCTGCCGAGAGAAGTGCTGGGCTCCCTCTGCCTCCTGGTTTTGTGGGCAAACATCCCTGCCCGGAGACCAGGCTGCTCCTTCTGGTATCCATTGTCTCTTTCAAAGCACAGAGGAAGCCCAGGGTGTCCCTCTGGCTGCTGAGGTTGGTGTCTCAGAGCTCAGGAAAGAATTTTGACCAGCTGTGCTTCCACTCAGATGCACTGAGGATCTTTCCTCATCCTGCCTCAAAACCCACCTGCTGGGAGATCAGCTGTTCAGTCCACTTTGAACCTGAGACACCTGCCAAGGTGTAAGAATCCCCTGCCTTATAGAAACAAGGGTCTTCATGAGGATTTTGAAGTCTTGTTAGACTTGCAATATTTCTTTCCTTCCTTCAAAAAAAAAAAAAAAAAAGATTAAAAGGAAATTCTACCTTTAAATACAAAAACAATTTTAAAATGTCTTTTCATAGTATTTGGCATAGTATTTTAATTATCATTATGTGAATAGAGTAAAAAGATTAGAAATATGAATGAAAGAAGCCTCAAAGCCTCTGGAATGCTGATGATTGTTCAAGATACAGCCTGTAAGCTGTTTACTGCATTGCCAGTGGAAAGGTTTGGAGAGAAGTTATTATCTATGATTCTTTTTACCATGGGGAATATAGTTCCTATAGAATCAAGGAATGAAAAAATAATTTGTCCTGGATGGGATTGCCAGAAGTCCCTTGTCCAGTCACCTTCTCAAAGCAGGGTTAATTCCAAAACCAAATCATGTTCATCCAGTTAGGTTGTGAAAATCTGCAAAGATGGAGCTCTCACAACATCTCTGAAATGTCTTTTTACAACATCTCTTTTCCAAAACTCAGTGGTTGTCATGGTGCATAATTTTGTCTTTATGTTCTGTGAGATTTTCCCTCGCTGCAACTTGTGAATGATGCCTGTCTCATTCCTCTCCTGTCAGCTCCTGAGAGGAATCTGACTCCTTGGAGAGGAGTCTGACTCCTCTGTAATTCCCCTTCAGGTAGTGAAAGTTCCAGACCTGGGGTTAAAGTTCACTGTGATACGTGGTTTTAAAATCTAAAGGTGGGCTCCAGCCCAAGAATTAGCAGTTTAAGGGAAGATGGAGAGGAAGTGATTTAAAAATGAGCCAGCGATGTGGCACCGGACATCAGCAGTGAACTGTCAGGAAATCTTGGGTCAGAGGGAACTCTTCATGGAGGATACAGAAGTACCACTGTTGGCATTCCATGGAAGGCTGAGCAGATACGAGCACATTAAAGTCTTCATCCAGATGGGTTTTTACCTTTTTTGGATGGCAAAGACCTGAAAAACAAAGATTAGGAGCTCAAATTTGTTGAGCTAGAGCTGGGACAGCCTGTGAAGGGCAGCCTTGGAAGTGTAGTGGCAGTGGTGACAATGGGTGGGTGAATGATCCTTGCAGAGGCTCTTCATGTAGATAAGAATTAGCTGAGGGAAGTATTGGCATTCACTCAGGTAAAAATTACTTTTAAACTTGAGCTGCTCTGGATTCCCTGAGTGTTTTGTCTCCAGTGCATGAGTTATCTCATCCTGGAGTTCATGTTTAAAGCACAGGTGATGGATTGTCCCTTGACAGTGCTTCCCTCTTCCACTGAGCATTAGGGAGCCTGAAGCAAAGCCTGCTGGAATAGGTGGGTGAGGTGAATCACATTCGAGCTGCTGAGAGGATTCGTAGGAATGGGAATTGGTTGGGAAAAAATGAGTCACAGGTTTGGTGTGCAGACCTAGGGAGAGGGCAGACATGAAGGCAGGAGTGCTGTGAGGGGCTTGCTCCCCTTCCAGACTCTGAATATGATACCCACAGGTGTGGGGGATGAAGAAGAAATCTCTTCAAGGTGAAACTGAAAATTCTAGATGTGAAATTGAAAAGCCTTTCTGTTAATTTTATTTGAAGAGAGCTGCAGCTTGTGATTCAAATGCTGTTATATGCTCCTTTTTAACATCTCATGTTGCTTTGGAAGGGCTTGGAGACTTGGCTGGACAAGTCCAGCTCATGGGTGGCCTTAAACAGGTTTGGTTTGCATCTCGTGACTCAGAAAAGCCCTCAGCACCTACGTGGCTTTCAGTGGATGAAGAACCTCCCCTCTACACCCTTTTCAGCAGAGCATGTAGGCAGTGCTTGGTGAAGGCAGATCTCCAAGTTTCAAAGACAGCAGGGAAGTTCAGTGGTGGGCTCAGTGTAGCAGATGCTCAAAGTCTTCTTTTAATTTATTTTTTAATAAAGATTGATTGAATTTCATGCTTGGAACTAAGCATGTGTTTGGTTGCTTTATTGAACTGGGGTCCTAATTCCCGTTCCATGCAGACTTTTAATCTCTTTTTCCAGACTTCCTGGAAGAGCTGCAGAGTACATCTGGCCTCTAAAATTGTGGAGCAGTGTCTCCTGGAGCCTTTGGTGTTCTCTAGCAAGCAGCAATGTTTTATGTGGCTGCCTGGATTAACTCAGAGGGAGTTTAAAGAGCTGAAGGATGACTTGAAAAGGAGCCTGTTTTTCTTGAGCTGTGCTCAGAGTCTTTCCCTTTACTGTAACCTTAGCTCGCTCAGGTTTCAGGTTGCAGGCTCCTGTGAAAACTTGTATTTAGACTTTCTATCCCAAATGGAAATTACTTTTCTGGGGAAGCAGAGCCAAACAATTGTACACTGCCAAATGCTGCTGCACGAGCGATTTTAAGTTACTGAGTTGAGAAAGACCAAAAATACCTTGATGCAGAGGGCTGACCTTTTTGATTCTCCAAAAAGCACGGTATTTTCAACACACAGGCCCTCTTAGTGCTGTTCTTTATAAGCATCTCTTTTGCATGCATCTTGTGGATGAAGTAACCACATGGCAGTGAGTATAAATCCATCCTGGCCACAGTAAAGATGACTTTCCCCTCCTCTCTTGTGCTAATCTCTGTTTTTGTTCTGAAGTAGCAGCTTTCACTCTCCTGATTGTGTATATTCCTTCAGGTAATCAGTAGCCAGCAAATATTCCAGATCTCCTCATCCTCTCCCATGTGTTGCCATCTCTTAGAGGGAAAGAGCTGCTCAGATGAATGCTGGCATTTGTTACAAGACCATTCCAAGGAATATCTGGTGTTTTTTCTCCCAAAGCGTCTGTTTCCGCACACCAGTGATGTAGAACTTGCCAGATGCCCACCTGCCCTGGAAACTCCTCAGCTGTGTTCAAACAGAGGATGGATTTTGTCAAGGAAGTGTGGGATTCGCTTTGATTTTGCTGCGTTGAGCTCTTTCACTGATTACATTTTCACTGTGGAGTTAGAAGCATGTGTTTCCCTAAATGAGCCTCTGGGGACACAAACTAGCAATGTTTTCATTTAATTGGGCCACTGTTCTGAGAAAGTCCTTCCTCAGCCTTGAGGTGAACACTCAGTCTGGAGATGGCGTGAGTTTATTTGTAATGTCTAATTGAAGAACAAAAACTTAAATTCAGGTTTTCCTTTGTCTGCATTCTTGTGTGGCAGAGGAGACATGAGATGGACCCTTCCCTTGTCAGCTGTGGATTGAGCTCATTTTGTGGTTGATAACTCCCAAATGTTTCCATGTTGGAACGTCACTTCATCTTGCTCAGGAAAAGAAAGAGCACAGATGATTTTATAAGATGGTGACGTGCTCGTTTCTTCTGCAGCCATCAACTCTAGAAATGTTTTTACCTCTCCTTTTGTATGTAGTGTCTAAAGAGTATTTAGGGAAGATTCAACTGACTCCGTCCTTACAGTGGGCAAGATCCAGCTGAAGCAGTCAGTGGAGGCCGTTTCAACTTAAAGATTTAAAATACAGCAGATGAACTGCATCTGGGAAATTCCTACTTCTCTTCCCGAAATCCAAAGGAATCCCTGGGTGATCAGCTCAGCTGCTTCTCTCTGTGTTTTGAAGTCTGAGCTATTCAGTACAAATCCCAGTGCTTTTCTGGGATTGGCTTTCTGATGAGAGGCTGTTGTACTTCCATGGGATGGATTTCTCTGGGACCTTGGGAGTACTAGAAAATACATTTTTTTAATAGAGAGTTTTTGCTCTGTTGCTTTGAGGCTGTCTCAGATGTCAGCACCTCTCAGCATGCCACCAGCAGATGTTTCACAGGGAGGCCTAACAACTGGCTTTTATTAGACCACTGGAATATGGGATCTGGGAATTCTTGTGTGAGAATGGGAAAGCGGAGCGTATTCCTGCATCCACGTTTGGCAGCATCCACTGCCTCCAAACTTCCTTCCACCTTGGCAAGGGGTGTTCCACTGTTGTGGGTCATCCTTTTCCACCTCAGTTCTTCCCTTCAGCTTTCCCTCCTGCCGACTTCACCCACTCTGCTGCTGCCTGCTGTGAGGTATTTAAACTTCCCAGCTGCTCCGTTGCGTCTCTGTGGTAGCCCCGTGCCTGTATTGACATTTTGGGATCCTATCCATCGCTTTGGGGTCTGGTTTATATTCCTGTAGATGTTTCTTCCATGTTTGAGAGGAGAAAACAACCTCTCCCTTGCAGGTGAATTTTGCAGCACCGGTGTTCATTTGGTTTTGTATTTCTATATTGCTACGTAGTGGAACTCAATATTTCAAACCAGGACTCGTCGTTAATTCTTCTTAAAATGAAGTTACAAGTCCTGTCAAATGTGCATGAAATAACCACAAATTCTGGTGGGAACTGAGCATAGGCAACACTTGTGTCTCATAATTGATGTCTCCTGACAGAGATAAAGATTCATGGATTAATGAAGAGCAGTGACCGTGTGCTAGGGGAAAGGCCCAACAAAATGCCCACGAGAGAGGCAGACAGTGACACACCAGAGCAGTTCATCCATTCCTCTTCCCAAAGTCCTCTCAGATGTGAATGGGAAGTTGACCAAAGGCTCTGTATTTTTTTCTGAAGACTCAGAGCTCGCCTGCTCTTAGTTGGTGTCCCTGTTTTGGGAAGTAAAGGATTCATTTCCACCTCCAGCGCATTAGTTTTTATTTGTTCATAAATGTCCGCAGTGGCTCAGTGGAATTAAGGTGGGCATTTCTGTGCGTGTTTTAGGTAAATTTGAAAGACAACCAGGAACTGATTTGGTGGGCAGAGGTCATGGAATGGCTGTTTTGAAGAAATGCAGTTTGAGTAAAGTGGTGCATTAGTAACTCAGAGCGATTATTTCAATACTTCAGAATATCATTTCTGTGCAGTCATAGGCTCAGTTATTTACATTACTGAAATGTTTCTCTTTTTATTTGTTTTGCTGAGTTTTTTTTTATTATTGTAAGAGGATTTTTCTAGTCTTTTGGGGTTTGTCTGCTTTAAATACAATTTCTTCTAGAAAATTTAGTGCACGGCAAGGCTGTTGACTGTTGGTTAGCGGAGAGAAAATGAAACCAAAAGTAACATAATATGTGGAAGGCACTTTTCCCTCTAGCCAAATTAACCTGAGCTGACCCTAAAGCAAATGTGACATTTAACCTTTCTCGTTCCTGCCCAAGCTGTGCCGAGCCTGACCTGTGTCTGTTCTTTCCCATCGTCTTGGTGGGGGGACAGCTGAACACGCAGCGTATTTACAGTACATGGGGATGGCTCGGGTTTCTTCTTTGAAGCGAGGCAGTGCTTTGGCCTGGAAGGTGGCAGAGGGGTGAGGGATGGAGGGTTAGAAATTCTGTGCTGTGTCAACTCATGTGACTGGGTCTGACATGAGACATGGCCACTGCAGAGTCTGGTTTTTGGGAGCTCTGTGCCTCGGGAGATGGAATCTGTCCTGGCTGCACAAAGCCACTGCCTTTATTCCTTGACCTAATCATTCATGGAGGTTTTGCTATGGGAGGCAGGAGGTTGAGCCTCAGAGAAATAGCACCTTCATGGTGTTTATATAAAAGAATAAAGTCTGAGAAAAGCTTTCTGTTTGTATTTCAACACTCCCTATTTTGTAAAATAACAGCGAAGTGAGAAATAGGTAGCAAATGGCACTGTACAAAGAACAGTTGTTTAGAGACCAGCATTGCTGATGGATTCTATTGTCATGAGCATTTACCCCCCTTCTTATTAAGTGACAAATAATTCCATGACATAAAATGGGTTCTTTGATCACTTAACACACCTTGACTTAACACACACTGAAATATAACATCAACATTCAAGGAGCGGTGTTGTTTCCCTGAGTAAAAGCTGCCTGAATTGTGTTGGAGTCATTCTGTGTAAATAGAAAAGCAAAGACATTTTGTGTTTTACTGTGGCTTTATATACACTCAGAAAGAGTCAGGAAGATTTTGTTTCATAGTTTGAAAATAGAATTTTCTGTCATTGATTTGTCACTCCTGAATTTTCCTGCCACGTTTCATTCTGCCTTTCTTGAAGGGTTTTCCAAGATCTCTTGCTCCAAGCAGGATCCCAACTTGGCTCTATATTTTGATGTACAGTTCTGGGGGCTTCTCTCTTCTGTGGATCCCAACTTGGCTCTATATTTTGATGTACAGTTCTGGGGGCTTCTCTCTTCTGTCTGCATTGGGCACTTCAGTAATTTCATTTTGAGTGTGAAAATTAAAATATCCCCATTGATTTTCAACTCTATTTCCCAAAATTTACTTGGGGTTGTACTATTATCTTGTACTGAACCTGGAGCTTTCTTGAAGTGCCCATTTTGGCATTACTGCTCGTTCTCACTGTTATTTGCCCTCAGTGGAAGGCTCAGCCTTGAATGCTGAGGGACAGAAACTTGTGTCTCTTTCCCTGGCTAAAAAGAGCCACAGGACACCTTTCAGGGGTGCCCATTTTTCCTTTATATTCCATAGAAACATTTTCCTCAAGCCCTCTGAACTGCCCTTTGTCAATTGCTGTTTCTCTTCGATGTGCAAGGATCTTCAGCACTCATGTACCAATTAAAAGTTCACTGAAAAAAAGCTACACATGATCTTTAATGGGATGTGATTCAGCTTTGCTATTTCAGGCATCTACTTTTAGGTGAGACAAAGCAGATCCAGAGTTTTTTTAAAGGTATTGAGCAGCTCCCACAAGAAGAGATCAAGAATAGGTGGTTAATTTGCAGTTGCCTGCATTAGTCAGATGAATTTCATGTGGTGTCCCAGAGCTGCGCAAGTATAACCACAAACCTTCTATGTCAGGGGGTGTCTGTACCTGAATAAATCATGAATGGGAACTGCCCTGACAGTGCTGGGGGTTGTTGTACTGATGAATGAGAAAATCTGGTTTAGGCTGCTGCTTGACCTGCTTGGTTTATTTCTGTTTATCCAGATAGTTCTGCACTGTGAATCCTCTGTGAACCTGCCCTTGTCTGTTCTGCTGGAAAAGTACTGCGAAGCTTTGTCAGCCCGCACCAATGTCACAGGTATTTATTCCTCCCGTTCTTGTTGGCTTCTTGTTACTGGAGGATCCGTTTTCAAAGTGTCCTTGCTCCAGGAACATCTTTCCCTGCTGAGATAAACATAGTGTCTCCAGTCTTGGCTCTTCTTTGGTGACAATGTGCAGTGGTGTGACAAGGAAAGAGAACTTGGAATTTTACACACTTGGAGAGATCTTCAGGGGAATTAATAATGACAGCCCTTTCTCACAATTAAATCTGTTGAATTAGCTGTACTTACTGACTGAAATTATAGCTGAAGGTTAGTGTAGTCAAAGTGTCTTATCCATTTACCCAGACCAGTTTTTAGGAGCAGGGCAAAGCACTTGACTCTTGGCTAAAATACACCAGCACCAAAGTGATGTTCTAAGATATGTGAAACTGAATCCAGCTTTGCTTCACAACTGGGAGAAGCACACTCAGAGCCACTCCTCAGCAGCATGACCTGGGCAGGGTGTGCTGCAGTGAGTGGTGCTTCTGGGGAAAGATTAAATTTCTCTCCTTCCCCTTCACGTCTCTTTTTCCTCTGGTGAATATTCGAGGAGGGAGGAGTTTAAAATATAATGTAGGTATTATCATTCAGCCAGTCCTCCAGCCCTCAGAAATGGCAAAGGAAATGAGGCTCAGGGAATTAAAAATCTTTCTGTAAAATGTATCAGATCAATAGTGGTTTATTCTGACTTTTATCAATTCCTTAAGGACAATGAGCTGATCTAGATATCAGACTGAAGTCTGAAAGTTGTGGTGCCTTAGCTGCCTCTCGATTTGCATATAAATGGGTGTGTTGACCTGTATTATGAATCTGACCCAAGCTCTGCCCCTTGAGCCATTGTGTTCCAGGGAGCAGCTCTGCCTCATGTAGCAGACTTGTTTATATCAATTTAATGATCCTCTATTCCATTCCCTAGCTGGAAACAAAGGGAAGATAGATGGGGTTCTATATCTGGACCTTTCTTTCAGGTGTTCCTTGCATTTTGAATGTGTGTGTAAATATTATCGTAAAACTTGCCATTTATTCATGAAGTGTTTTTCCTTGTGCAGAGCTTCTATTTCAGAAAAAAACCCAAATTTCACATCAGGCTGTCTTAGAAGTCAGCAAACAATTTATTTCTCGGTTGTTGACAAAAAATAATTTTCTGGGCTGTTTACATGATGCATGAACACAGGGCATCTTCTCCAGTGGAGTGTGGCTACTGGAACAGAATTTTAATAGGAAGAGGGAAGGGAGAAGCCACAAAAGCCTCTCTTCTGTTCCACTGTCATCACTGATCAGAGGTAAAGCAGTGCTCTGAAATTAATGGAAATTGATTTTTATAGGGAGACAATCCAACTTGCAGCTTTTTTAGAACAAGCCTTCCTATGATACTTCAAAGTCCTGTGAACTGTACTGTGCTTTGAGAGTGGGTTTATACACACAATAAGCCCCAAACATAATAAACCCCAAATCTGCTCCATGGCCAGACTCAGGCATAAGCATGAGGTGAATTTTGGGACATCTTAGGGACAAAAATTCACTTTTTTGCTTAGCATGGACCAATTATCTCTTCTCAGTGTGGTGGGTCATCATCAGGAGCATGGTGATTCTAACCATTACATGTTGGTTATGTGCTCCGTGAAAATTGGATCTTCCAAACTGTTTGGACTATTCAGCTATGAGCCTTCTCATTAAAAATGGAGGTCTG
The DNA here is from genome assembly GCA_013397935.1 of Dasyornis broadbenti. Taxonomy (NCBI): domain Eukaryota; kingdom Metazoa; phylum Chordata; class Aves; order Passeriformes; family Dasyornithidae; genus Dasyornis; species Dasyornis broadbenti. The sequence continues at coordinate 1,354,173 of VZRN01000827.1, forward strand.
CAGTGTAATTATCACCTCTTCATGTCAGTAAAGTTCTACTTGGTAGAGTTATGGACCAAAGCAGGGTTTCATTTCAGATTAGAACCTTAAATGGAGCAGAAATGAAATGCTTTTCCCGTATTGGGATCCAAGGATAACGAGCTCCTGTGACTGAGTCTGCTTTTATATTTCAATGTCCAAAATGAGGTGAGCTGTGTTGCATCCTTCATTTTGGATCCTCATCATGACAAGGATGTGTCACACAGGAACATTGGTGAGCTCCATTCAGCAGCGAGGATGGAGAGAGCCAGACCACAGAGCCTGCAGTGTCTGAGTCTTTTCTCTGGCTCACATTCTTTGACACAGTGCAGATATCGTATTTTAGAAGGGGAAAAAAAGTAACCAAGAAAAGAAACCCAAGGAGAGCCATATTGAACAATCTTTATTTAGCTGGGAGAACAGTAAACATTAAGCTTTGTAATTCATTATCTTCCTTGTTTCTTTTCCAGAAGATGCTGTTAATTAGTCCAATATGTTAATTTCCTCCTCTTATAATTACTAATTTCACCCCCCAAATATGTTCACACTAAGTATCCCAAACAGATGGCATAAAATGCTTTTGAGAATTCAATGCATGGGTAATTTCACAGAATGGCTGAGAGAATGACATTGTAAATTCATTCAGAAGCGATTTAAACCAAGAAATCCTTTTTCAGAGTTGGAAGGCAACATAATTCATTCTCGGTTTGGGCATCGTTTCCTTAAAAGATCCCTGGATGGCATCTTCAGGATTGCTTGGATTCAGTTCCTGGGCTTGATGGTGTTGTCAATGAGCGGTTTAGGTCGTTAAAGAATCACCATCAAAGCCACTAGCAGAAGTATGTTTAGCATGAATTTGTAAAAGTGTGAGTTAGCAGAGTTCAGTGTCAAGGGCCACTCTATCACTTTCTACATGGATGAAACACACAGAGGAAAACGGAGTGAGAATTGAGGTAGAATGATTTACACAGAGACCAAAGATGCAAAAGGGTAAGAGGGACCCTTCTGCTGAGTTACAAGAGTCAGAGTCAACCCTTGCTTGGTAAACTCTTGAGTTTAAGTGCAGCTCAGTCCAGTCTTAGTCTCAGACTCAGCTCAGTGGTTTCTATCTAAAGGATTACATGTGTAATTGATTAGGAACACCTAATGAATATTCCAGCAAAAGGTGATCTTAATAGGATGTTATCAAAACACCAAGTCACCACAGATGGAATTTTTACACAGCTTCTGAACCAGCAGCAGTCTGAGGTTTGTTCACAGGTTTTAGGTGCATCACAAGATTTTAGCAGCTCTTAATCACTGACTAATTTAACATTTACAGGGGGAGTCAGTAGAATTTATTACAACTGCAATAGTCAGTCATAGAGCCAAGATGGCAATGTTCATATTACACTTGCTGTAGGTATCTAACTTTCCATTCTGGCCACAATCTGGGTAGGTAATTACTGGAATTTTAAAAATTCCAGTAACAGTGGAAGTTAAGGGATGTTCCAAGGCTGTCAGGAAATGACTGTCAAGGAGAAACAGTAAATTAGATGGCATGCATTTCATTTCAAGAAGTCCTGGGATGCATTGAAAGGAAAAATTATTTGTTCCTCCTGGTGACTGGATCCTCTCGAGGTGAGGGTTGGTTCCTTGTCCTCATTCTGGTCACTTCGTAGTGAAAGGCTGTTGTCTCACAGAAATGGTGCAAACATCCTCATTCTGAGTGGTGCAGGATTCCACCTGTACCAGTTCAGGCTTACACTGCTCCTGTGTTGTTTCTTCAAGTCTCTGGGTAAGTTGTGGTTTAAGGAAAGTGTTGGTGGGTGTGGGAGGAATGTATCCGGGGATGGATCCCAGGGATGGATCCACAACTCCTCAAAGATGCTCATCAAGCCTCCCGCTAACCTGACATCACTTGGAGATTGCCATCATTTCCCCAGCTGCTGGGACAGTGTTTTATACTGGAGGCTCCTCCGGCACTTACAAAAGCACAAAACTGGCGATGTACGAGTAGTCTTCTTCTTGGCTGACTTGTTCGTTTCAATCAATCTCTGTCAATCATTCTTGAATCAACCATTCTTGAATCATTCATCCTTTTAGTGGGTGAAAGTTTTATGACACACAAGTGTATTTGATAACTTTTTTCCATCCCAAACTGTGAAGGTGAGGCCCCCTCTGCTCCAGGGGTTGTTTATTTCTGTACATCACACTGTTCTGTTTCTTGGAAACAGAAGATTTGGCATCATCACATCCCTAAATACCCCTCCAGAGTAATGGCACGGCAGCAATTCTCGCTGCTTCCCTTCTGATTCTCCCAGCAGGTCACATCAATGAGCAGCCCCATTCCGAATGAGACTTGGATGGGTTATTTATTTTCACATATGCTTTCACTCCCTTGGCATCAGCCTGCTGGCTGCAGCTCCCCACGCTGCTCCTGCAGCTGCCTGTGGGACAGGATCACATCCACAGCACCCAGTCACTGCTCCCAGGCACAAAGATGACCTCAGACATCGATGTTTGCACCATCAACACTCGAGCTGAACGCCAGCAACCTTCCCAGTGCTTCCTATTTTCAGATGTTGCAACAGCACTATTTAAATAGAGGTGATGATGTTGGTTTACTTTCCCACTGCCCCAAATGACATACCAGGCGGTCTGGCTCTGCTTGCTTGTGCTTCCTGAAATAAAGCTGACAACGCTGGGTGTTGTTGAATAAATTGTATTACTGCCCTTATAATTTAAAAAGTTGCATTTTTTCAAGACTGGTGCGGTTCCAGACCGAGGATATGGAAAATTTCTTGTGTATTAGGAAACTGTAGACAGTCCAACAAGTCTTGTGGTCCACTAGAGAGGGTTATTAGAGTAGTAGAATAATTTAATAATGCCAGGGTTCTGGGTTTGATCCCTGTATGAGCCATTCACTTAAGAGTTGGGCTCAGTATTCCTTGTAGGTCCCTTCCAAATCGAATTATTCTGTGATTTAGGTTGGAAAAAGCCCTTAGGATCATCCAGTCCAACCATTAAGATAACACTGCCAGGGGTACCACCAAACCTTGGCCCTAAGCACCACATCTAATTTCTACATTTGCTGTAGAAACAAAATATTTCTGATGGGTTTGGGATTTTGGGTTTGGGCTTTTATTTTTGGGGTAAATGATTTATGGATGAGATAGATAAACATATCTAAAAGTTCCCATGTTTATCCCAGGTGTCCAGAGGCTGATGAGTTCTTCCAAAATTTACAACAACAAACCTCTAAGCTGTGTAAAGAAGTCTGTAAAGGGCTCAGCATGAAACATGTTTCAGTAAGAAGTTGCCCCAGTGTCTTGATCCCATTGAAAGGTGCTTTTGCAGTAAAGTAGAGCAGCAATGGAAATAATCTCTCCTTAGATTTTATGTTTTACAGGAATATAAATACCCTGGGAATATACCAGTGAGATTTTTTTTATATTTCGGAGGAGTGGCACACCTCAGTCCTGGCTCTGTCACTTCTGCGTGGTGTGTTCCCAGCAGACCCTCAGTAGTGACTGAATGCCCCATTCCATCAAATATACCTAAATCTTTGAATTTATGCAGTTGGTATAGTAAACACCATTTGCTGAATGTGGTTTCTAAATTAGATATCATTTTTTGCACACCTGATAGATAATAATGCACTCTGTAGAACCTCTCGGTTTGTCGAGCTCTACAGAACAGATCGAGTGCCTTTTCTGTTCCCACAGAATCATGCCAGTGTATCTGCTCCTAAATGAAAACACGCCCTGACCTTTAAATCAGCATTTCTCTCTGGGTTTGGGGGATGATGAGCACTTCAAATGGGCTTCACTAGCAACTACTGACAGCAAAAAAAAGAGGTTGATCTTCCACCTTCTGCTTTTGGTTTGTTCAGGATGTGCTTGAAGCTGTTTGAGAATCCAGCAGTGGTTGGCTTGAGGAAGAGAAAGTGAAAGGATGCTTTGTACTTGCAGGTGCTGTTCTGGCCTACCCTGGACTAGAATTTGAACACAGAAAATGGATCAGAGATTCAGCTTGCAGAAATCACCTGCTGTAAAGTTGTAGCTGGCAGCTCCTTCCTCCTTGTTTAACTCTGAACTGCATCTCTTGGTGGAACTTTCACGAATAAACTCTGTTATGTAGGGAATTAAAATTTGCCTTGGCCTTCAACCCTGAGATGGGAACATCGTATTGTATAGTCATAGAACCACAGAACAACAGAATTGTCTGAGTTAGTAAAGACCTTTAAAATCAGAGTCCAGCACTGCCCAGTTCATCACTAAACCCTGTCCCCAAATGCCATTTACACATCTTTTAAACATCTCCAGGGTGGTGACTCAACCACTTCCCTGGGCAGCCTGTTGTGCCATGTACCCAGAAATAGTTCGGCACTAAAGTTTGCCAAGACGCAAAGCAACCTGTAAAGCTCCAGCTCTACGTTGCTTTGTTATTCCATTGCAAAATAAGAACTATGAGGGTTTGGATTTTTTTTCCCTCCAGGCATTCATCTTGCTCGTTAAACTGTCAGGGAGTGGACACTGGCTGTATAAGAAAGAGCTAATGGAAAATGTTAACATGGTTTATGTAAGACCTGAACTGTTCAACACTTCACCCTCTGTACGTCTTTATTTGTAGCAGATTCAGTCTCTTTTCAGTGTTACTGCTGTGCATAAATGGTCAGACAAAAGGGTTGTTTATGGATGCAGATATTTCAAGTTGCACATACCAGTAGCTAAGAGAAGTGAGACAAATGATAAAAAAAAAGGATTCCCAAAGGTATCAGATGCTGTGTGGTGTCTCGGCTCCGCAGATGTGCAACAGGAGTCTGATTTCAAGGCTCCCTCTTCACCCCCTGGACTCTCCACCTGGTGCAGATGTCCCTGGTACATCAGGCCAAGCATTCAGAAGCTGAACTCTTGCCTGCTGTCGCTGTGAAATGCATGGGGGGTTCTTACCGTGTCCTGTGCAGGAAATCCTCTGGGATGAACATGGAGGCTGGGGCAGTGTTTATGTATCTCCTGTCTCTGTGGTGTTCCCTAAATATCCACTGCTGGAGACTGGAAGATGTAATAGGTAGACCCTCAGGCGCAGCCAAAAGGGCTGCTCTGGTATTTTTAAACAAGCCTGGGGGTTTTTTTATTTATTGAGTTTAGAGGCAGCCTAAGGCCCACTCAGCTGTAGATGCCTACTTTGCAATATCCAGAGTTACAGGAAATTAATCATTCCCCTAAGAACCTGCTCTTTCTTTGAAAGTATCCCTGAGGTAATTTCACAACAGGTGGGAGACTATTACCGGCTGCCTTCTGTGTAAATAAAGGGGAAAGAGTTCATATCAGAAGCCAGCTGCATTTGCAATTTTGCTGTTAATCTGTTCAAGGAGAGTGCTGACGAGTTCATCCCTGTGAACGTGGGTGTGAAATCTTTAGATGAATCCTCAGGGTGTAGCCGCACCTCACTGGGCATCAAGTCTTTGAAATTTGTATCAGCTGAAGCCAGGACTTCTGACCCAGATGGGCGGCTTCTTATCTGAGCAATTTGTTATGGGGTGTTAAATGTATATAAACCCTATGTATATATATAAAGATATATTGATATCTGATTATCTTAGAAATCAAAAGTGTCGTTATGCTGAAACTGTGCTTCCGGTAACCACTGGATAAACTTTGAAGCCTCTAAGTTCCAGGAGTTAGGAGTATCATCCGTATTTTTTGCTATCGTCTCTAGAAAAATGTATCTGTTTTCTTGTTTGAAGTAATTTAAAACTTTGCACAGATCTCCATTTTCTTCATGGATAAATAAACTCACTTTACGCATTTATTTATGCAATTTTTTTCCCTCCTGTTACTCCTGGAAGTTTTAAAAGTCTTGAGTTTCAGAAGAAGGAAATGCTATTTTAATGCCACAGTTGCCACCTAAAGTGCTTGTCACTTCTGCTTGGGTGAGTGCCCAGTTCACTCAGATGTGGCTCAGATGTGTTCTCTCACATTGTTTTGATGGATTACTCTTCTCCTTTGACTTAATTTCTTAGGAAACCATCTTAGATCCAAATGTAAAATTCTTATTAGCAGAAAATACACAGTTTTTTAGGTTGCTGTGAAGTAGCTTGTTGTGCTACAAATCTCTGCGGTAAGTGGTACAGAAATTCACCCAGTAGATGTGCTTTTTAGAAAAGCAATTATTTTTTACAGGGTGACAATGAAAATTAATACAGCTATACATGTTATTAAATTTTTGGCTATTATTTCCCTGACCTGGAGGATAAGATTTTATGACCATTTTCAACGGAGAGACAGAGAGTTCAGGGGCAGCAGTGGAAACATGCACAGTAAAAATTGTTATGTCTTCTATTTTTGTGTTATAATCACCAGAATTTTATCAACATCCACAAGACAACGAAATAAACATGTCTGCTTGATTTGGGGAAACACACAGTAAAGGAAAAATGTATGCAGCATTACGTGGTCTCTGTTACATTGTTTTTCTGCAGTCCCATAGTCCACAGGAACTTTAGGAACAAGCTAAGAATACTCGATTTTTGATCTGCAGTGCAGATTTCAGAGCACTTTGTGATGCTTTATCTCATTCCAGGAGGTCTGACTGTGGTGGGTTATTTTAAGACCACAATTTTGCAGTTACTTCTTGCTTCCACTGTTGCAATAAACAGAAATATTTTGTTCCGGTTAACTTTCCCTTGTTTAAAATTTTAAAAACTCGTAGCAAAAGCAGAATGCCTGGAAGCTGAGGGGTGGGTATTTTTAGCTCTGTTTTATGTATGGTGAAAGATGAAAAATGAAATGATTTGCCAAGAATTCAAAGCCAATCACCAGAGGAATATCAGAACTTGAGGCGTTCTCGCTCTGCAGGCTGCCTGCAGTACTTGGTTGGGACTAAACCCAGAGCAATTAAAAGCAAGCAGCTGACATTTTTGCACTGAAAAGGTTTTAAATATTCCGTGGTAGCCTGGCAAGCCCACACACAACCTGAGAGCTTTCTAATTGATTGATAGAACTGTCCTTACTTTTAGCTGCGTCTCTTAAGTGTTGATATCTTCATTTGATCTTCTTAGAAACGCTGAAGGCCCCAGAGGTGAAGCTCATCGTTACAACTCCGTGCTAAAAGAATGGATTCCATTTGAATTTTTGGTGGCTGTTGTGAAGTTCCAGGGAGTAGAAGTAAGGATTCTGGAGAAGGGAGTGCTGAGGTGTTCACAATGAATAATTCAGTGACTACTGGAAGCTCAAGTAAGGGCAGTGGGGATAACTTGTCCGACATCACAGAGCTGGGTTTGAAATTCCTCTCTCTGGCCCATGCTCTAATAACCACTCTCTTCCTGTGTGAAATACGTCACATATTTTGATATGGAGAAAACGGGATATAAATGTCATGACACTGACAGTGGCTGGCGCGTTCTGTGCTGTAGAAACACCTTTATTGTTTATTGGGTAAATACATTCACTTAATTAATTAATAGTTGAGGTGGACAAGGCTGTCATGGGAGAGAATAATGATGTGGGCAAGGCAGAAGTCTTAGATGATCATGTCCAGCCGTTGTGTAATCTAAGCAGTAGCTGGAAAGTCTCAAACACGTGATAAAACCTGACAGGGAAAACGGAAACAGTCCAAGCGAGTTAAAGAAAGCTGTTGAGTCACTTTGGTCCTGGCAGACCCCACGGAACTGTTGCAGAATATTCCGGCACAAAGCCTAGGAGGGGGTCAGCTGTGGGATTTACCTCAAAGAGGTGCCCAAACACCTCAGCACATGCAGTTTCAGGGTTTAATGTGTGACAGAAGTGCTGCTGACCTTGTTACCGTGACAGCCTTTGGTGTATGGAGCACCTCTCTTCCCGGAACCTCTCAGGGTGGCCGTGAATAGGCAGCAGCGGTGCTGCGTTCCGAAGCTCTGTTTCTGTTTCTCCTCATGTCAGTGCAGTCTGAGTCAGTATTTTCCTTCACCTTCTATACCCTGGTGCTGAGACCTTAAAGATCCAGGGCTCATCTGGAAATTTCACTGTATAGAGAGGGGCTGGGAACAGATGAGTGTGTGTCTATCCCATCTTCTCCAGACTTTTCCTCCACTCTCCCTCTTCTTTCTTCCTGCTCCTTCACAAATTCCTGAGATGTAAGACATCCTGTCTTTCACTCCATCCTCCCCTTTGGATACACAGGTCCTCCTCTACACAATGTTGCAGGTTTCTAGAAGTCCCTGCCAGTCCTTATTTATTTTGCAGAGCCTGCTGGGTTGTTAGGAGGATCGGGGTCATGGACATGAGGTGGAACAGGATCTAGAGCTGGACTTTGCTCTTAAGGGAAAATTCCACCAGGGAATGGGTGGGTATCTGGGACTTTTTAAGGTTTTCTTCTCCTGCTGCCATTTCTGCACAAGCTCAGTGGTTTAAGACTTCATGGAGAAGCAGCTGCCATGGGATATTCCAACAAAAATTTTCTTTCAGTTCCCCTGATGTACTGAGGGATTCCCAAACACTAAATACAATTACAGCCAGAGTGTCTGCTGTTCCTTTCTTTAAGAATTTCCAACACAGTTTCTTTAGGCAATGATAATACAAAATTTCCCATAGGCAGAAACAAATGTAAAAAAAAAATCTACTTAAAATCTTGGTAATACTGATTGCTAGTAGTTGTCTAAGTGAGGGTAAACCAGTTTTTACCTGTAGGAAACTCCCAATCGTGCAGATTTAGGAATGTGTTTAATTTTCAACAATTACTGCTAGAGAGAAAAAAGTCTTGATTTGCATAACCATAAATGTTTTCTTTTAACGAGGCAGAATTTTACATGCTTGGAAAATCCTCCTAAGCAAAAAAATCATATTGAATCCATAAATGATAAAATGTCCTTAAAATCAATTTCTTTACATTATGTCTAATCAAAAAATGATTAGAAAATTATTAGAAAGTTAGAGGCTTGTCTAAGTAAATTCAGACATTCCCACACTTTAAAATAACCAGGATAAAACTCACCCTACTCTGTGGATGCCTAAAGTTAGGAGACAATAATTCTGCCCCACTTTTTTATTGGCCTATTCTCTGTTTACATTCATTTTAGTTCAATTAAGGTATCATCAACATCCTGTAGCCTTTGACTTTCATTTTTGTGTGTTTCTCTCATAAACTGAACAGTAAATAATCAAGGAAAATTCTGTTCTGAACAAGGGGGGCTCAATTAGGGAAAGCAGCAAACGCTTTTCTAGGAATGATCCTACAATTACTGGAACCATTTGGGTGGAAAAGACCTTTATAATCATCCAATCCAGCCAGAAGTCCAGCACTGCCAAGCTCTGCACTAAGCCATGTCCGCAAGTGCCACATCTACACAGTGACTACACCACTTCCCTGTCCCAATGCTTGCAGCCCTTTTGATGAGGAATTTTTTCCTAATATCCAATCTAAACCTCCCCTGGCACAGCTCGAGGCCATTTCCTCATGTCCTGTCATTTGCTATGTAACATTTCTTTTCCATTGCTGTTGGCTTCTGCTTCCACAATTTGTGTGCCACTGAAGACCATTTTTGAATGATTCATCATGAAAGAATAAAGTTTAATGCTGAAAATACGCTTTTTTTTTTGTGTGTGTGTGTGTGTGTGTGTGTGTGTGTGTGTGTGTGTGTGTGTGTGTGTGATCATCACACTTTAGTGTTTATTATGTGCTTCAGAAACATTTGCTTGCTCTTGGAGTCACAATGGAAGAGGCTATTCTGGCTCCTGAGAACTGGAATGGTTGTTAAAGTGCAGGCAGAATTGTCGGAAAGCATTTCAAAAAACATTTTATCGGTCGTGAGAGGGACAGCTTGGGTCAGGTGATGAACCCACGTAGGGCTGGCTGTGTTGCTGCAGCTGGGAGAGGAGGACACAACATTGTCCGGTGTCCAAAGGCAAGGGAACGGCCTGTAGGGAATGGAACAAGGATAAAAAAGATGCAGAGTCTGGTTCTGGTTCAATCGAAATATTTTGTCTTCCTGGAAAGGGACAGGTGACCCAAGTGTCTGCCATCTCTGAACCAGTCACCAAACCAGTCTTTGCTGATTTGCAGTCAGTGTACAGAAACCGGCATCTCCAGAGGGAGAGTCCCTGTTAGGAGCAAATCACAGGGTAAAAAAAAATTGATTCATGAAGGCATTTGTATTCCTCTGCTGGAATGTTGCCAGCTCTGTCTTGGAAACCTTAATTTTCTATACCTGGTTCACTGCAAATCCATGTAAACTCTGCATTCATAGATTCCCAGCTGCTTTCTATTTTAATAGTTTTTCCTTTGTTTTTACTATTTCAGCCCATTAATGAAAGCTTTAGGGAGAACCAATGAGTTCTCATTTTCTGGGGCACTTCTAATCTCAGAGATGGAAACTCCAAATCTGTCTCGTGGTTATAAATCATACTTTTATTGTTAGGATTCATTTTCTCATTAGGATAGGATCTAGAAGCTAAACCAGATCAAAATGTCTCTTGGGATAAACACTGCAGATCTCAACATACTCAGAATGGAGGAGAATTTTATCCTTTAAACAGTAAGAATTTATAGTTGCTTGTTTGCCTCCTTCCTTCCCTTTGTATTTAATCTGGAAAGGATGTGCTTCAATGAGATTTTTCTGCTCTTAACTGATGCTTTTAAAATTATCCCAAACTGAGGGCCTGGATTAACAGTACACGTGTAAACGCTGGAAAATGAAAATCTCTTTGCTATGCAAACGGAAGATACTCAGCAGAAAATCCCCAAATTCAGCACTTTGCAGTAGCTGGGTACTTTTTGAGTGCTTTGTAGGAACCTGGCCATGCTGAGTTCTTAGTTGTGAGCAGTTCAGCTCCTACTGGGTCCAGAAAATGGGGACAAAATGGGTTGTTTTAGTGATTTCAGTTTTATTTTCCCTACAGATGGAATTCCTGTCCCTCAGTTCAGACATTTCTAGCACAGCCATGCCCCAGGGTCAGCCCGGGTTGTCTTCATTGTTAATGGTGAGAAAGAGACACTTTTAGAAGACGATTTATCTGATCCAATTTAAGTGTCTTCTTTATGGTGACAGAAATCATCCCAGAGAATCTACTGACTTCACTGAGTAGATCCCTCTTGACTTCTAAGGGAACCTGGAGTGTTCTCTGCCCCTGACAGCTCTCTACAGACTATTAAACCGAGACAAATGATCCCAGCCACATCAGCTGCAGCTCAGAGGAGTGCTGGCATGAGCAGTGCCCATCTATCATTTTTTTATGGGCTGCTTGGTTTATATTTTGTGCAGGTTTTGCCTTGGGCAAAGACTTTTAGGGGACATAATCCATAAAAACCAGTATAATTCTTGTGAAGAGGGGTGGTGTTTTCTTCTAAAAACCACAAATTGCTTCGTATTCTCAGAAGTTTTTTACAAGGAGATGATTATTCTCTTGAAGGGGGTAAATTGGGCTTTTCTTTTATCTCCATAAAATAATCAATTATTTCAGATGAAACCATGGCTTCCATGGTGTGGGGGAACACTCAGCTGTTGATTTCTGTGGAGAGTGGAATTCTAATGTTAAATTCACAGGAATAACCTTTGCTCATGATCGTGGAATGGGTTGCAAGAGGTTTTAAAGTTCATCTACTTCCAATGTAGAATAAGAATAATTATATAAAAAATGCACTAATAATGATAATAATTATAAAGTATATAAATTAACCAAATATGTAAATAAATCAAAATATATCAAATGAAAAATAGAGGTGGAAAAAGAATTCAGCTTAAAAGGTTAAATATACATAATGTAGACAACCACAGTTAAGTCAGACACTTTAGGCTGCACTTCAAATTGCAGGTGTTGGAGCAGGTCTCCCAAGAGGTCCAGCCTGGCCTTGAACATTAATCAGCATCTAAAATTGAAGGATCCCAACCATTTATTGCATTTGGGAAGCTGCAGATTTCCAAAAGAGCTAGGAAACTGATATAAATTCCTGCTCAACATTTTATGCCTTTGTTCTTTTGTCTACGTTTTCTGTCACCTGGCAAACTGAAAATCCAATACAATTCAGACTAAATAATTAAGGTGTAATTTAAATGACCCCTAGGATGTTTCAGCTCAACTCTAGCTAATTTTATATTCAAAGACAGAAGCAGAGTCACAGAGGCCAAGAAAATCCATTTGTCCATTATCACTGGCATTTTTTCTATCTGTGTGAGACTATCTCAAAGGATTTGGGAGAAAATGGCCACAGCCAGGGCTCTTTATTCAAAGCTACTTCTAATTCATGGAAAATAAAGTATTTTCTGCCATGCCTGACGGGCTGGCTGGCTTATATCTCACTTAGAATTTAAAATATTCAAAGAAACTCAGAGAAGCCATACCAGGATAATGGCAAAATCCATATCCTTTCCCAGCTGGTAGGGGCAAAATTGATTTTGATTCAGGATATACCTGAGAGTTTGGGTGAGCTGTGCATGACAAAGGTGTAGGGCAAAATTGAATGAACCAGGCCTGTACAGCTGATTTTGCTTCATCACAAGGGAAGGTTAATCCCAAATTATTTTTCTGAGGTGATCAAAGCTGCTTGTCTTTTATTTTGGTACTCAAGATATGGCCGTAAGAAAAGATAGAAAAAAACTTGTTCTGTTTCCACAAAACAATTTAGCTTTAACTAACTCAGCCCTTTTGATCAAAAATAAACAGAAATTTTCACCTGGCAATAGTCCGCAAGTACTCGGAGCAGTGTGGACAGAACATCCCTCTTCCCGCAGGGGGATGGAAAACCTTAAACAATCTCCTCTTTCCACAGGAGCAGCACTAATATGAAAAGGATAAGATGATTGGTCCGTCAATGTTGCCATCAAGAGCAAATTGAACCGGCCCAGGAAATTGGTACTGGGGTGGTAATCAGTTAGAAATGAGCTGGCTGAGGGCTAAAATCACACTTAGTTGAAAAAGGGATTGAGTTGTGCAGTGATTTCAGAGTGAAACGGTGCAGTGTGGGGAGGAATGAGTGATGAAGGCAAACACTGCTGGCCATCTTAAACCCATATTTTCTTGGGCAGTTGATAAACCTGTGTGTAAAAGGAAATTTTCTCTTCAGGGAAATTCATCTCTTACTGTAGGAACATTTTTTTTTGCTGCCAAAGACAGGGTAGTAAAGTGCATGTTTTTCCACATGTGGGTCTCCAGATGAACCAGTGAGCTCTTCCTGTTTTGAGAACTCGATTTTGCATTCAGGTAACCACAAGCAGGTTTTCTTTTGCAGAGTTTCTGTACTCGATCAGGCGTTTCCTTTGCAGTAGTGAAGAATTAGGAGAGCCCTCCAGTGGCCGAGGGGAAAGGATGAGCTCTGGCAGAGAGCCAGACCAGCCTTCAACCAGGGGCAGAAATTTGTGCTGCATGTTCCAGAGGCAGGAAGTTCCTGCCCTCTTAGGGATGACTTACACCCTGCTTACGTTAGTCCTTTGATCCAGAGGAATTCCACAGCACCTGGAAAACTTTGTGAGTGAAATAATATGTGTGTATTCCTTCGTCATTTCTGTCTAAAAAAAGGGCTGTTTGCGTGAAGGGGATAAACTTTAGGGATAAACTGATGGCTTTTCTGCTTAATAACTTTACAGGAAATGAAAATGAAGAGAACTTGGTCCTCACAAAAGTAATTCTTAGTGTTCAGAATGCAATAACTGAAAAAAAAAAATCTCTTCAAAGTAAAATTAGTAATTATTATTTCTTCATTTCGTGGCCCCCAAAGGTAAAGCTGTGATGACCAGGTGCTTGTTATCTGCAATATTGCTGTAAATGAGGATTCTGGTGATGTTACTAACTGGGGGAAGGAAGAAATGCTGAAAAATAATCTTTTTTCTCAGGCATTAATCACAGATTTTGACATCTGCTTATGAGAATTGGCAGTTAGCAACATCCTGAATGGGCACTCTGAGGGGTGGTAGGAGATTTTGGAAGGTTAACAACGAGATTTGATGAGTCCAGAAGAGAAGCAGCACTTGCTTAGCAAGAAGATGCCGTTATCTTCCCTTTGCAATTGAGTGTGAGAGCATGTGAGTGACAAAATGTTTAATCAGAATATTACATGTTTTCCCCAAACTCATTCTTTAATATTCATTGGGGTGAGACGTGCAGTTTGCCAAATAAAAAACACATTAACACATCATGGGGAAAGAAACCCAGCTGTGCTGTCAAGCAGATTGGGAGTGCCACACTTCCCAGGATTAATTTTTTGCTGCACCTGTTATTAAAATATCTATCACATTATCAGCTACTTGATGACATTTACCCATGTTTTACATCTATGCTGAAATAAATCTGTTTCAATGTTGGTGCTTATTTCAGTTTTCAGCTGTTTTGCTTTGAATTCTTGTGGATTGATCCATGGCTTTTGTAAAAATACACTGTAAGCAACACTGATGTAAGTAGTTATAAATTGAGATTTGCATATCCAAAGTCCTGATAAGAGCAGAAAAAAACTTAGGTTTTGAGGCTTTAAACTGTTTTCCAAGGTTTATGCTTACTGTGAAAGCTCTTAGCCATAAAATGGACACAGCCAATTTACAGGTGGCTCAAAATGTATGGTTTAGAAAAACTAGGTTCCATCAGCTTTATACAAGATCAATAAAATATAAAGGAAAACACAGTATTTGAACAAATGTTCAAAAAGCAGCATTAAAGTCCTAGTCCTTTTCAATTTCTGCCTGACATGTAGATAAAACTCCAGTACCCATCCTAGATGTGTGATGTGTTGTCAGGAGAGAGCTCTTTCCAAAGCACAAATGTATCTTCGGCTGAATAACATCCTGCTAAGTACAATATCTAAGAGTTGTAAATTTGAAGAAGGTATTTGTCTCCTAATTAAATGAATCATCATTCTCTGAAAGTGGCCATTTCCCTGGAGGCTGTTAGAGAACCTGGTTTAGTCTAGACACCCAAATTTTAGGTGGCTGGAATTAGGAGAGACAAATCCCTCTGCCTCTGTAGACCTCTCATAGATCCTAAACTGTGCAAGAGCTGAGCTATCCCGTGCTGCAGAATCAGAAATACTGGCCCTGGTCATAAAAACATCAAAGGGTAATGAGCCGAGGTATTGAGATCTGGAGAGGAGTAGAGGGAATTTTTAATCCAAGGAGGTGTCCAAACTTGTGTGAGGTCACAAAGATTCCAGACACAGGCACAAACCATTGCAACAGAATTAATGTTCTGACATCCACTCCGTTACTCTGGGGCTGCAAGCGTGTGTGGTAGCAGTTTGAAATCACAAACTGGGGGTTTATTGCATTCTTTTCCCTCAGTTATCATGGCCATAATAATATTGTGATAATCCATTTTCATGCCTAATCATTCCAGCTGGTGTCTGGTGTGACTGGATCCTCCTCACTCTCGGTTATGGAATGATGCGTTTGAGAACCACCGTCTCAATTCTCAAAGTCAGAATTCTGCTCAGGATTCCTTCCAATTGATTTCCAGGCGTTTTCTCTGCTGTTTGCTGAGCGTCTCGGAGTCCTTATAATAATCAGGTGGCTGGCAGAGAGAAGCAAATCTATTATACAGTGTTTGTGTTGTATTGATTTCCTCTGGTAAATAATTACATTAAATCTAAGACACGGAATCTCTAAACACAATGCTGCTGGCATTGTGATGGTCCTGTCATAACAGGACATTTTTCTTCTCATACTTATTCCTGATGTGTTTGATTTCAAGTATTTTTGTTTGCTCTCCCCTGGTAGGCCCAAAGTCATGGGATTACAGTTGCCAAACACTCCAGGGAGATGAGGTGGGCCAGTGGGGAAGGGCTCAGCGAACGATTTAATCTTTGTTCTAGGCATGTGGAATGGGATTAATCTGATTAATGCAGACATTTACATCAATCCAAGTTGGTTCCTCTTACAGACAGCAAAGATCTACTCAGGATGTTGGTTAGATCCGAGGACAAAATCAATCTCATCAGTAGATCAGGTGAATCTCGTTGCAAAAGTTCTAATTTTTTTCTGTTGGCTGCACACCTCAGTTAATTGGCACCTCTGGAAACATTTGCACTGGAGATACCGTAAGAGATGTGATGTGTCCAAAATTTATTTCCTCTCTCAGGATGTTACAAACTTAACAGTTCAGCCAACAGAAGAAAATTGTCAGGAAAGCTTTAGTTGCTCTACAAGGCTACTCCTCATGTTTTAGGAGGTTTCTCACATTTATGAAGGATTTACATTAGGTAACCCAAGGAATAAAAACCTGCTACACAATGTGAACCCTAAGTAGAAATAGTGAAAGACTGCCTGGGATATGCTGCTGGTGGGATTCTTCCCTTTTATGACAGGCCCAGTTTTTGTCCAGTCTAATACCCACAGCTGACCCAGAACATTTGAGATGCATGAGGACAAAATGTTTGTCCTATGGCTGCTTCAGAAGGGATGGATCTTCCCAAGGTCCTGAGTTTCTCTGCCAGCCTCATGTGCCTACTCCAGATATGCTGGAGTATCTCAGATCTTGCAGGTCACACACTTTCGGCCAGTTGCATCTGATCCTTCTTGCCTTTAATGGCAGCCTTGATAACTCATGGAAAACAGAGAGTCACAGCAGTCTTGAGAGCTGGCAACTCTGCAGTGTTTAAATCTGTTACAGGTCCCGGATTTTACATTTGGTTTGGGCAGAGATGCTCAAAGGAGTACAGAAACCACCAGCCCAGGGTCCCAAAGCCAGACTGATGGTGCTCCTCAAAAAATCCAATTATGTGTTGGATGGTTTAAAACTGGGAGTCATGACACCAGAGCTACTGTGTGTGCTGGGCCACGAAGGCAGGGCCCAGAACCCAAAGGATTAATTCTCTTACTGCTTCTGTTAAAGTTGCTTGGGAAGCCCTACTAATTGGATCATGGCAGTTTGGAGCAGGCTGGTTTTGTCGGTGGCATCTGATTTGGGTAATTTTCAGAGGTGGGATACTGGGCAGTGTGATTATAGGTTATTTCTCTTTCTTTCTGAGCTACCTGATGTTTCAAAATCAGTCACCATGCAGTGTCTATGGACAGTTTCCAGAGGAAATGGGGGATTGACTGCTGATCATTTTGGTGTCTTTTATTTCTGTACATCCTCCCAGCTTATGATGCATGGGATGACTACTCAGATTTTCCCAGCATGACCTGAAAGGCAGCACAACAAAGCAGAGTGGGAGGCAGGAAGAGCAAAAGTTTGACTGGCATATCCTGAATTATGCCACAAGGAATCTTGGCTGATGTGTTGTGAGCAGGAGAACAGAGCAAGACCCCTGAATCCTTACGTCCTATTTGATGTATTATTGGCAATGGTCCCATTGTACGTAACAGAAGGAGTGGGACTAATGACACGCATCAATGTGGTCATCATTTGTTCAGATGGGACTTATCCCCCTTTATTTTTTCTAATTTTTGTGTTTATGCTGTAAACAGAGCACCAGGCCATTGCCAGCCATAGATAAATATATCAGCTGGGCTCCTTTGTGTTCTTGTGTGTCTGTGAAGCACTGACTCTGAATCTGACCATCTGAAAAATCAGATTTGTTCTGGAATGTTGCTGTGCCCTTACACAGTAGATGATGTTCTGCACATTCATCCAAAAGAGCTCACTTCACGAAAAATAACTGGCAGTTCATTAGTGTGTCAAGGTTGGTTCTTTTGTGTGTTTTGTGTTCTTGTAATCTCCCTGCAGTGTCTCATTTGTCTCATGTAACGTGATTCACTCGCACAGGTTTTATAGCTGGAGAGAATGACAAGTGTATTAACGTGCCAAGAGAAATATATTGATGTTCTATTGAAATATATTGATTCGACAGCATCAATAATAAATGGCTACAAGCCATTTATTATTTATGCTGTCGGATCTTTTTACACCCCCAGTAAATATTTTCTAGCATCAATGAAGCTGTGAAGATTCATCACCACAGACCTGCATTTATTAATTTTATCTTTGTTCAGTAGAGCCATACTTCATTTCTAGCAATAAAAGATGTCTCCTCTTTCTAACAAATGAGTTGATCAACTGAAACAAAGATCTCTGTTTGTCTATGTCTGATCTTCCTCTTCCCATACAGCAATTTTCAACTCTGCACATTCAGTGTAGGTCTCAAGTAGACACAGAAAGGACCAGATTTTGATTGAAAGTGTAGTCCTCAGTTTGAGAAGGAATTTTCTTCAGCAGTCTACTCCTGTAGCAGGGTAAAATTCATTGTGAGGAGCCACAGTGTGGCGCAGCAGAGAAATCAGCCATGTATGACATTCCCAAGGCAGTTCTAGAGCTGTGCTGTCTGTGGAGATCTTTAAGTTGTCCTCAATCTGTTGCTGCTTGAATTATCTTGCTCCCTGTGGTCTGAACCTGCTCCCAACTCTGAAAATTGCCTTTACACACCTGGAATGGGAAGGGAAGATAAATATTCTGCCAGATAATGGTCATGTTGTCACTGCATTTGAAAAGTGCAGTCAGACCAGTTTTGCAGTGCAGGTTGAAAAGGAGGGCCTGGAGGTTTCCAGAAGCCACTTTGGTAAATTTGTACCTTCCTCAAAGCCTTGCATTCCTTACCAAGCTGAACAGTCCCACTAGCTTGAAAGTCAGGTGCTGAAAGGTCATTGCAATGATACAGGGTTACTGGGGATGCTTTTCAGGGAGAAAAGGGAGATGAGAAAAGATTTGCTGTGCCAGTTGAAACCCTCCAGCCTCACATTTAGAGGTAACAGATCCGTGACTGTGTTAACAGACCGGTTCATGACGTTAGATGATGAGTATGGACATGGATGCAGACTGAAAGAGCAAACACTGGGACCATGACTCAGTGTGATAACTTCCACACTGATGAGGTAAAATTCCTGACAGCCAGTGGCACTGAGGTACAGAGGACGTTGGTGTAGCCAGGTTGTTTGATGGGTGATGTGCATTTCCTGCCCCTGAGCCTTGTGTTACAAAGCAGAACAGCTGGGGGAGTGCTGTGCCTAGAGAGCAGGAGCTCTTCACATGGACAGAGAACATGAGCGATAAAACTGTCCCTGTAGTGGGAGAAGAGGGCTGGGTGAGGTACAGCAGAATTTTCTTTGTCTGAAGAAGGGAAATGAGGATAGAACTCGTTTTTTCCTTTTTTTATTTTTTTTTTTTTTCTTTTCTTCTTTTTCCATTTTTCCCCCCCACAATACTCCTCCTGGATCTTGACATGTAGAGTGGTCTCTTTTTTTTTAGTGTAGATTGAGTATCTGAGGAGCAGTCAGATGACTCTGGAGCTCCTTCCGCTCTCCCCAAACACACACAGTGGCTGCCTGAGCTTGCACAGAGCTTTGGCATTGCTGGATAAGCACAACGCCATCCTCGTTGTTCGTTATTAGCGGGGCAAACTAAAAGCTGTGCTCTGGCGAATCCCATCAGCTGTGGCTTGGAGTGGGTTTTAGATGGAGAAAGCAGCTGTGTCACAGCGGTGTGAGGGCTGACATGCCGAGGTTTCCACTGCCATTTCTGAGCAGAGCTCGTTCCTTTCCCAGAAGAACTGCAGGTGACCTTTCAATGTGTCTGTGTAAAGGGGTCTCACTGAGCTCTGCGTGTGCGGACAGGTTTCTTTGTCTGTCGTGTTCTCTTGCAGAACCTTGCACATGCACCCAAACCAAGCGGTGAATACCAGCACATAGGAACAAGCCCACTTTGCAGCTGGCAAAGTTTTTCTGCCTGCCAAGCACAAAATCCCAGCTTTCTTTAGATACTGAGGAGTTTCTAAGGCAGATCTCTGCTGCCTGGCAAGGTCTGGTTTGTGTCATGTGCACCATTGCATCGGCAGAGAAGCAGCAGTGTCAGCAGCTGCAGGATTTCTGTCAAATTTTCATTTAATTGCATTTGCCTCTTGCATAAAGAACAACATTTTCACATCAAATGAGTCAAATTGACACGATTGGTCAGGATTTGACTAGATCCAGTCAGAGGAAAGCTTTGATGAAGAACCCAGAGAAAGCTGCAGAAGTACCTTTTCATCAAGAGGTTACAATAGAGCTGGGATTTTTAAAGAA
This sequence comes from Dasyornis broadbenti, assembly GCA_013397935.1. Classification (NCBI taxonomy): domain Eukaryota; kingdom Metazoa; phylum Chordata; class Aves; order Passeriformes; family Dasyornithidae; genus Dasyornis; species Dasyornis broadbenti. The sequence continues at coordinate 1,374,124 of VZRN01000827.1, forward strand.
TGGTGCTAATTTGTGGACTGAGGAACAATAAATCACTTTCTTCATTCAGACTTACTCCTAAACAATTTATTCATCCCCTCTATATTTATTTTTGCAGTGGGGTTTTTTTTCTGTTATTAAATATATGGAACACAATAGGATTATCTGTACAATATGTGCTGCTTCTGATTTTCTGAAGTTTGAACTGAAAAGATAAAGAGAAGGATCAGTTTAGATTGAAGATTTTCTAGCTCTTCTCACTTAAATGAAGAAATCATTCTCCTAAATCCTGAAAAAATATTTAGTTTAATTCAGGGCTATTGTTTCAGGTGTTAACCACTATAAAGAGCAGAATTGAAAGGAAATCCAGCTTAGTGTTCAACTCTGTAATATTTGAACCATTTGAAAAATCTTCAACTGTTTGTGCTGGAAAATATAGGGCAGCATTTAGGAACGTGAAACATTTACCAAATTTAAAAGTAGGTACTCTTTTTTCAAGCTGTCATTCTTTTTTGTAATTTATTAAGTGATGCATTCCTCAAAATATTCAGGAAACTCCAGTGCCCAAAGTTTTCAACCAAGATTTTGATTCCAGTGTGCTGAACAAACAGTGTGAAAAAGTAGGGCAGACAGTAGGTGAGAAATGAAGACTTTTGGCCAGGCTGTGTGATTTTTCTCCTGCAGAGAGGCAGGAGAAGCAGAAAAAATAAAATCTTACCAGCATCGTGGCCCAGTGTCCTGCTCACTGCTCAGTCCTGCCTCCATGGGAACAGCCACTGGGCACCTTCAGATGCTGTCCTGTGAGAAGATCTCAAAGCCACCACGGAGAAGCTCTGCTTGAGGAGCAAAACCTGATTTTACGAACTCAACTGCGCTGTCAGGAAGGAGAAAAGAAGGTCGAGAGCACCCGTTTATCCCCCCCCCCACCCCAGATGTTCAAGAAAAAGGATTTTCTCCTCAAAGCCCTATTCAAAGACAACCAGTGTGTTGGTGGTGTTCATATTATGTGAATGACGCTAAAGAAATTTTCTCTCCTGCTTTTTGGGATTAGAGATACATGGGACAAAGAGATCTGGTGGTGTTGACGAGGGTTAGTTTGTTGTATTTGAGATTTCTCAAGAAGGGCTGCAGTTTTGGGAGCTTTCACTCCCAAATCTGGAGAGCAAGGCTCCAGAGAGAGAAGCAGAGAGCTGCATTCACTTGCCTCAGACTATCACAGTGTCTAGAGAGTTAGTACACTTGTTATTCTTGTGGATTTTTACATATTTAAAATAAAAATACTTATCCCAAAACCACAATGGCACTCCTCCCCTCCCTGCCATTGCAATGTGAAAATGTTAAAAAATCTCCAGATTCCCAGATGGCAAAGTAACATCCTGGCTAGTTCTCTCCTCAGTGTATGTTGTTAATTTATTTGTTGTTCTAACCCAGTTATTTTTCCTTTTTCCTCTCTTTGGATGCCACAATTCTTTCGGTCCTTCAAAAGTAAAGAATAAAGCCCTTCAATCTTAAATATGAATAAAGGGAAAGTCTTGGCCATTGCAGGGTGGCAGGCAGATGTTACAGGAAGCCCTGTACCACTGCACTGAACTCAGTGTAAGCACCATGTCTGATCAGCTGTGAACAGACTTAAATATTTCATTTTAGGATCTGTTTCTTTCTGTCAAAGCTTCTTTGCTGTCCTTGCCTTCTGTTTCTGCGTTCCTCTCTTCCACTTCCGTATATACTGATCTTGGGCTATTCCCTTACAAGTCAGGTTGTTTTTTTTTTTTTTCTTCCCAAAATCCTTCTGAATCTGTGATCATAAGTGATACTCCTCAGCAACACCTCTTTTTAGGGATTTCCTCATAGTCTGGTGTAGCAAGTCAGAAAGGCTGGTTAGGTCTGAGCTGCTCTCCAGCGTGTCCCAGAGTGCAGAGCTTCACCCAGTTCCCACTCTGCTGAATTTTTATTTCCAAAAGATGACCAGCCTTCTGGGCAGCTCCTTCCAAACTTCTCTTCCCCCATCTCCAGACCCTTCTCATCCTGTTCCATATTGACCTCAGTTTCTCAAGCCCTTTACTCTTCCCTCCCTCCCCTCAGCAATATTTCCTTGTTTAGAGTTTGTTCCTCTTGCTCCTGGTCAGCCTGGCTGTTCATCATTTCTGAAAACCTTGGTCTCTCCTACCAGTGGAAGATGAGAGGGGCATTTCTTTTCTTTCTTGTCCCCTGAATGATCCATCCTCCGCTCCAAAGCTCCCCATGCCTTGCCCTGCTCTACCCCATCCCATCTGTGTGAGTGGCTGGAAGATATGATTCCTCTATGCCTTCTCCCAGGCTGGGTTCCCAACCCTTCCCTACTTTCCTCACTCTGCCTCTTCTGTGGCTCATTATTCCAGATTTCTTCATTCCAGACCAGGCTGGAAGGGGCTTGGAGAAACCTGGGATAGTGGAAGGTGCCCCTGCCCATGGCAGGGTATTGGAGTGAGGATGATCTTTGAGGTCCCCTTGAGCCCAGAGCTTCTGTGATTACTCCAGATTCCCTTATCCCAACGCCTCTCTTCCATCAGACCATCTCCCTCTCTCCATCTCTCCATCTCTGCTTTTATTATTTCTCTTCTTTCCCAAGGCCTGCACAGCATCCAGTACTGCAGGACCAGTTCCTTCCTTCCCCCTCCCTGCCCAAGCATCCCTGTTCATCCTCAGTTCCACGCAGCAAAGGCAGGAACTGCTTTGCTCCACAACC
>VZRN01000827.1:1376845-1408215 GCA_013397935.1 Dasyornis broadbenti
CCCCCCCCCCCCCCCCCGAGAAGTTCTATTCCTCTGATGGCTTTTCCTGTTCTCCCTGGCTTTAATTTGCAGCGAGTATTTTTGCAAAAGTGCTCATCCCTGGAGCTAACAATAAAACTGTCTCAGTGCCTCTGTGTGTCAGAGAGAGAGGGAGGGAGAGGCAGAAGAGGGAGGGGGATGCAGCAGCACAGCGGTGTGGCAAAGTGAGGCGGCATCTGGGAGCTGCGAGCCCAGGGACACTGAGGAGACGTGAGCCCCTCACTCCGGGCTCAGCCGGATCCCATTGGCTCCCGAGCCGCTGGATTTAAAGGGAAGAAGAGCTCGGAGGGCTGAACTGCACAGGCAGACGCAGACTCTCAGCCAAGTTGTCAGCACGCTGCGAGCAGGAGAGGCTCGCACACAGCAGACTGCAGGGTGCCCGCAGCTTGATGCTCCTTTGGCTCCAGAAAGGGAAAAAGAAGAGGGGACAAAAAAAAAAAAAAAATTACCAGAAAGGGGTGAAGGAGCCTGATCCAGTCCAGCAGTCACGGGGGGAATAATGGATGTGACCATATCTCAGTTCATCTTAGAAGAATTTGATGTGAACTGCAGCCTCCTGGATCGTTTACACGAGACTTTTTTAGAGAGTTCCTCTATCCCTTTCCTGGGCTTTGATGGTAGGAAACGTTACCTGATGCAGGGCTCGGGAAAAGCTTTAGAAGTGCTGAGATTCAGTTTGTTTTGTGATGCAAAGTGTGTGGCTTTTGTGCTTTCTCAGCTGCTTCTTTTCCCCTTTCTGTCTCCTTTCTTCAACCCAAGGTCCGTACTGCAATGCCACCACGGATCAGATCGGGACCTGCTGGCCCAGAACCTCTGCGGGGGAACTCGTGGAGAGACCCTGCCCCGAGTTCTTCAATGGGATCAAATACAACACCACGAGTAAGTACAAACTCCTTTCCTTCTCCCGCAGATCTCGTGTTCAGAAGGCACCTGGGGACACCCAAAATATATTTCCATTAAGGGGAAAAAAAAAAAAAAAAATAAACCAAACTTGTTTGCTGGGAATCAACATTTCCTCCACATTCCAGCCTGTACATTCAGAATTCTTGCCTGGAATGATGCGGATTTCTCAAAAGCGCAGACTTGTGGACACTGTTTCCTCTTTACTGAAGTACATTTAGGGAGATCTGGGCAGAAAATATCCTCTGCAGTCTGAGGAGGGTATGTTGTGCTTTGTGTGTTTGTGTGTGTGTGTAGCTGTGCACAGCTCAGTGTGTTTGTAGCGGTGCTTCAGCCTCGTGGATAATTAGAGATCTTTTGGCTCGTGAAACACTTAGCCCTGACAGTGTATTTTGAAAGGACAGTCCCTTTTCCAGGCTGGCTGGGTGGGAACAGGGGGACAAACGGTGCTGGGAGTTGTACCTAACAAACAGAAAGAAGGTTGAGGTCTGAAATCTGTTTTAGCAACTTCATCAGGGACTGGCTGCTGAGTGGCTGCATCAGCTCTGCAAGGGAGACAGGAGAGGAAATTAGGAGGCAAATAATATTCAAAGCAAGGGAGCTTGGGGGCTCCTTAGAAATCTCCTGGATGCTTTTTTCTTCGAGGTAAACAATCATGATGACTCACTACAAATTTATTATTCAGGCTGTGGGACCCAGGCACTCATTTCCTTTTCCTTATCTGTGAATACTCCTTGGACCTTTCATTAAGAGTTTTTGAACATATTAGTTCCAAATATGTGCATCCACTTGTTTGTCACTCATTTTTTCAGTTTGGTTTTGACTGTAGGGACATCTCATTCCGTGTTTCACTCTCACCTTTTGCTTGGGTGTTGGTGGTCTAATTTGCAGGTAGTGTTAATTTTGTGGGGCCAGCATTCTCCCTAAGTCCCGTGAAAGAATGACCCTGACATTTTAGATCTTACTTTTTGTAGTTGTTGGAAGCGGATTTATTCTTTCCCCAGTTCTAGGTGGCATGGTCAGATAACTGGCCAAAAGTTTGGTGTGTTTGCCCTGTGATGGGAAAAAAAGTCCTCCGTCAGGTTTGTTCTTAGGGACCAGCTTCTGGCACCCCAGACTTTGAGCAAGGTAAAGAGGTTTCCTCAGGGAACTGCAAAATCATCCTCAAGCTCTCTAACCTCAGATCTTTGCTCTTTGCAACAAAATTGGTGGGAATATGGAATGGGCTGGGTGATGCTGGCTTCGGTTACAGCAGGTAGTTCTCTACTTTTACAAGTCTCACTTGAGACCAGAAGAAGGTTTCTGAGAATTACAAGCAGCTCAGAGCACAGTGGAGAGACTTTAAATGTTTCTTCCTGTGTCTGGAAGAAAAAAAGTATTGAATACCCCAGTCTGGTTTTTATGAACTCTGTTGATGCTTTCACAAGCTCATCAATGACCTGATTTAAAGTTCTTCCTGCTCCTCTCCTTCTCAGTGGTGGCTGATGCTTGTATTGCAGTGCTCATAAGTTTTCTTAAATTCTCTCTGTTCTTAGAAGAATGATGTGTTAATTACATTAACGACTGATGGACATATGCTATTGAAAATCTGAAGCATTATTTTGTCGTACTCTGGGGAAATGGACATTTTTCTCCTTTCAACATAAAATGTGAGTAGAAGATCTTAGACACTTCCATGTGTGTAGTTCCTCCAAGTTGTAGTGCAGAAAACGGGGAAGGGTTATATCAAAATTTGGTCAGCTTTTACCTCTTGGGAGGTAGTAGTTAAGGGATTAAAGCTTGAGAAAGCAGTAGGACAGCAGGTTAAGGTTTGAATGCACAGGTGCAATCTCTTTTGGGATTTGAAAAATATAATTAATGCATGCTGACCACGTCCAGGCTTTGGGAAAACCAACTACTGACACAATCTGACCACTTGCATGATTTCACCGAGTTGGTTTGTGGGCTGCCTCGTTTGTGATGAGGCTCATTGTGCTGAAAACCTCGGCTGTGTACCCTGTGCAATGACAAAATAAGCACAGACAGCTGATTAAAGAATGGGAAATGGATCTTGCGCATCTCAGAGGTGAATAATACAGCTCAAAATGAAGGTCTGATAGGAGATGGCTTGAATCAACATAAGATTTCTGCCTAGGACATGTAGTTTTAGTTCTATTTTGTTTTGCATTTTGATGAGGCAGAGGGAAAAAGGATGGATTGTTATATTACACTGATTTTTTTTCTTTTTTTTTTTGAGAGCGAAATCAGACCAATTGAGAAAAAGCACCTTGCATTGCTTTTCTTCAGCTAAGGGTTTATCCAGCTGTAGGCTGTAACTCAGCTCTTGGTTATACTGTCAGGCATCCCATGTTTGTGGGCTGCCACCTTTTAGGAACTACAGCTTATCTCTGTACTGAATTTGGTAAATCTCTGAGTATATTTTGTGTATCTGTGAGTATATTTCTCCTTTGAAAGCGTGTACAAATTTTTGATCAATTTCGGTGATTTCTTTTTTTTTTTTTGGTTTTAGAAATCAGGCTCTCAAAGATTGCAAGTTCCTACCAATTTCCCAAAAGCAGCTCATCAGCTGGAGGGAATGAACTCAGTAGCGTTCCCTGTCCAGGAAAGCTTTTGCACTGTAGACCCTGACAAATCCAGACTGGGAAGTGCCCAAACTGGATGAAAAGCTTATAAAAAACTCAGTGAAGCACAAGACACTGAGCATGGCCAAGTTTTGGCACTCGTGGGGCTATTTTTGCCCCTCGCTGTAGCCTCTGTGCACGTAGGGTATGGAATTCAAGACCAAATGAGCCAAATAGGTTTCTCCACAGATCAGCTCATCAAAGGCTCATTCTCCACACATCAGATCATCAAAGGTCCATCAGGGATGGACCTGCTCTGCTTTGTGTCCATCTTGTCACCCCTCATGCTTTGATGTTCACTCTCACTCAGAACCTGGGATGGGGAATGCTCTCAACCCCTTCAATACGCCAGCAAAATTTAATGAAAAAGCATTTGAGGCAAAAAAAAAAAAAGCCCTTAAGAATAAGAATTTGTGCTTTAAAAAGTCCCCTCCTGTTTGCCACACTAGAATAAACTGTTTGCATGAAATATTTCCATCCTAACTGCAAGAAATTCCCGTGGTGATTCTGTGCCTGGGTCTGTGTTTCTCTGTGTCTCCTGGGAACTGCTGAGTGACTCAGATCTAAGTTTCAGCTGGATCCCTAAAACAAAGTCTGTCAGTCTGTGAGGATTTTTCATCCCTGACACTTTGTTATTTTAATGATGTGTTGTTCTGGGCTTTTTCCTCCCTCTTTATTTGGGAAATAAAGTCATGTTGACAAATCGTGCCCTGGTTACCCTGCAGTGTGATTTGTGAATATGGGCAAAATGCTCTTTGACCAAAGATCTGAAAATTATGCCATCCACTTACAACTTTGCAATTTTGTAGCAAAGCTTATGTATTATTCTGAAAGGGGAAAAAATTAAAAGAAAAAGGTAAAAAAAAGTCTTTGTTGGTGCAGTGTGTGACTGTGCACTTGTCTCTGCTCAGGTTCTATATTTAGCGAAAAATGACAATATCATTGCTGCCCTCTAGATGTGTTTATGCTTTGACAGTGTGAAGCTTTTAGTCTTGTTTTAGGAAACATATTAATTCACTTATTAGGATATCCTGAAGCTTGATTAATTCAGCAAATGGCCCGTAATGAGTCTGTTTCTGCTGCTTGCTAAAAAGCAGTCATACAAGCACCTACTTAGAGCGCGTTAGAGGCTAAAGCATGCCTACATTAACACTTCCCCTACAGATTTCCCTGTGCAAGCGGAAAACCCAGGATTACATGTTCATCTGATGGACAAAAAGTGTTGACTTTTGTAGCCTCAAGTGTCTGATTTGAGTTTGTCTCAAATACCTGGTGTGGCAGGGGGGGTGTTCTGTGGTGACACCCGCCCATCATGGGGCTGCAGGCCGGAGCTGGAGGCATTGAAAGGTCTGGCAGATCAAAACACGCAAACATAGGTATTTCCAAGTAAGATCGAGAGCTAATTTAAGTATTTAAGCTCTAGTGCAAGTCAGTGGAGCTCTAATTGACAGAGGGAGTGAAGCCCAGGGAGTTACTCAGCTCAGCCTAAATGTGCAGCTCAGCTCAGCAGCCCCTGCAGAAGTGATAGTGCTCTTTGATATGCCCAGGGGGATTTTGTTCCTGTTTCAGAGGGCCCAGCCTTGTTGCAGGTTTGTGTTTTCTCTCCCAGGCCACAGAGGTGTTGCAGATGCTCAATGACAAATGATCCAATGCTCGTGTTCAGGCAGCTGAATTCATCCCTGGGCGTGTGTTGTGCTAAACTGATCCCACACCAGGGGATTGAGACCAAACTGCTTTTGTGATCAGCAGGAACAAAAGGTCTCTGTAGCTCCAACTCCCTGCCTGCAGATCCCCCTTTCTCTCAGTGTAGGGAAGCTGTTTGACTGACACAGCCACTTCACAGAAGGGTTTTGGATATCACAAAAAGCATCCTCCTCACCTTCTCCAGGGACTGTGCTGCTGAAAACAGGCACGTAATCACTGCTAACCTTGCCCTGATGGGAACTCGGTTCCTCCTTGTTCGGAGGGTGTGTGCACCACCTTTTCCTTGGCCCTACAACCAGCTGCCTGTCGAGAGTGCTTTGGAGAGGGTTGGTGACTTAGCAACGGGGCTGTTGTTGGTGTGGATGGGCACGGGAGAAAGAGCCCCTGGCACACAGATCACACCTGTACCTGTTAGCAAGGCCTGCTCTGCACTGAGAGAAAAATTCCTGCAGTTCAGGGTTGTCTCATCTTGGACAGAGAGAAATAACTTTTTCTGTGCTGAGGGAAGGGTGAAGAAGTGAATTAATAGCTCTTCTGGTTTGCATTTCTCCTCTTTTGAAAGGGTTTAAAGGGATGATTCAATTTTTAATAGAGCTAATTCTCGTAGGTTAAAAACCCATTCTTTCATGGAGATCTAACCTTTGCTGCTTTTCCTTCTGATTAATTATTGTTCAGAATTCTTCTGGAGATGTGGCTCCAGCCTGCATATAAAACATGAGCCTTGCTAGGAAATCATTGGTCTCAGAGTCTTGTTCGTATTTTGTGGGCAAGCCCTGTCCTGATAATTACAGAAATGTGCGCTTTTATAAGTGGCTGGCCTAGAGGCTCAATTAACATTTTCACTTGTGTTTTATCTCATGTATTTCAGTGTCTTGACCACTTCTGTTGATCACATTCACATGACTTACTTGTTCCCCAGAGGTTTTTCTGGCTTGATTTCTAAAGGGCGCATTTTTAAAAGCCAAGTCCTGCTGTAAAAGACAGAGAGAGACCCCTTAAGTTCTGGCAGCCTTTCATCATTACTGGAGAAAAGTAATATGCCCGTTATGGGCATGCATGTTTGTTTCCAGACTCAAAAAAGTACAATGAAACCCTAAAACTACTCTCACCTCATCTGTCTTCTGTAACCTTGTTAGATATCCAGAAGGCTTTTATCCCACTGTTTAACGACAGGGGATTTGGGATAAAAATAAATGTTTTGTAGCCAATTTTAGTTATGGAGTCACTAGAAAAAGACTTTTTTTTAGTTGAAAAAAGCCTGCAGCCTTGCAGTAGCCATGTATTAGCCATCCTGGGGGTCCAACACAGTGTTTTCAGCTAGGAAATCAAGAGCACGTGAAAGCGCAAGGAAGGAGACTGATGAGAAATGAAACAAACTCAACAGTGGAAAAAAAAGAAGTCCAGAATTGGAATTCTGGGGGAGGAAATAAAACATAATTTTTAAGCTCTTAAAGGTCCTCTCTGAGGAGATCAAATCTGCAGTTGATTAGGTCAGCTTGTCTCCAATAGCTCTGTATCCAGATTAAGATTTCAACCATTTTTATTCGTTTCCTCTTGCTGGTTTTGCAAGAGAAACACAAATACACACGTCTTCCACAAATACAGTGGGAGGCTCTGGATTTCAGTCATGCACAGATGGGAGAGGCTTCACTTGTTTCCCCTCAAGTTTTTCTTCTTTTTTTTCCTTTCCTTTGTGAAGCATAATTTGTGGTACGAGATGGCTCTGATTTTGCAGTTTGGAAGAAGACTGTTGGAAAAAATATTTACAAAGAGGAATGAAAAGAATCCATTCTTCTTGCTCCCACTACTATCATCATGTGTAACGTGTGATTTCTTCATTGAGCCCAGAACACAAGTTAATTGCATGTAGTAAAATAAGAAGATTTTTAATGTTGCTTCAGTCAACGTTCAAGGACCTTTTCTCCAGCCGATTAAACACTGATTAGTATTTTTGTTCTTTGTTAATAAGTTACGAGGTGGCTTTGCTGGGGTCCTATTGTAGCTGATTTGGGTTCTCTTCAGTTTAGGTTTGACTTTTGAGGCAAAACTCACCCAGACTTTACCAGAGCCAGGAACTTCTGCTGCCATTCTGCACCAATCCTTCCTAAATCTCCACCAAAGCCAGACCTGAGCAATGGCACATCTTGGAGAGGGCTCTTAACCTTGGGCCTTCGGGAAGGTCAGCAAACACAGGCTTGCCCACATTATTTCTGTGAGTTTTTCTTTCCCTGAGGCAGCTGCCCCATCCACCTCCCTGAAACTTGCAGGAGCTGTTGTCTAAGCTGGCAGCAACTTCCAGCTGGCAAACAGATGGACTGAGGTCCAGTTCTTTCCACACATTTGGAATTAGATGATTCTTGCAAAATCGTGTGCTTCTGGAGCCCGGGGAGGAAGAGGGAATGGCTCAGGAGCAGATGAGGGATAGAATTAAATAGATTGCTAAGCAGGAAATCCACATCTCACCATATCAAACTGAGCGAGAAAATCCCACCCAGCTACATCTAGTGTGGATACAGTCTTGTGGGTTGGGATTTCTTGTTTTATTGTGCCTTATGAGCCATTTCCTATCCAGACAAGCTCTGGGAGGCTGAGATGTGACACCGTGATGGGCAAGGTGGAGTTGGGCGGCTTTCACCACTCGCTGAACACCTGGGACCCTCTGTGACTCGGTGGGTTGCAGCCTCTGTTTGCTGTCACAGCGCTTCGGGGGCAGTGCCACCGAGGGAATGGTCACCCGCCATTCCGCCTGCCAGCCACAGGGTGTCACTTACAGTGCAGGAAAAGCCGTGGCCAGCGCTGGGAGCCACCTGCGGGGGGACAGGATGGATGGGCGGAGGGTGAGCCAGGAGCTGGGGCTGCTCCAGGACAGAGCTGTTCCCCATCCTGCTGCTTGGCAGAAGAGCCACTCTGGAGTGAAGAAGGGACAAGGACACAGGGGAGGAGGAGTAGGAGGATGTTCTGGGATGGATCCTGCTGTCCCCTTTTCTAAGGGAGAGCAGGTCACTGGCTGAGGGTGGGTGGTGCCTGGTTTCACCAGGGCTGCTCTGGAAAGCTGAAGGAAGGGCAGTGCTGATCTTTGCTCCCAGGCAGGTGAGTGTTGGGGTAGAGGATGTGGAGCCATGCAAAGCACAGTGCAGCCTCTCAGGGCTGAAACAAATCCATCAAAGGAGCTTAAACAGCCAACAAGAATCTGTCCTTCGATGATACAGGGCTTCCTCCTGGCTGGACACGCTGTGTTCATCACTGCACTGCTTCCTTTTGCATCCATCTGATGTCTCCTGCCTGGGTGCTGTTCCATGGCAGGAGCTGTTGGATTTTCCCTCAGTACTTGACAGATGCTCCAAGTGCTCCCAGTTAACAGGAATAACTCAAAAACGTATGAACGGTGGTGCAAAACAACCTCAGCTGTGGCCTGTCTGTTGCTTGTGTTCTGCTGAATAACCAAGTCCATTGGTCAAATCTAGGTTCTTTAGGTTTCCTTCTGTGCTCTGCCATGCCATGGAAGTATCTTTGCTGTTCCTTTAATGGTGAATCTTTGCAATTTCTGTGGCTTGGAAGAACAAAACTTCAAGCTGCATCCTCATCCAAATGAAATTCTCAGGCTCTGACAGTCATTCAAGGCTTTGCCCAAGGTTTGCTGTCCTGGGAAAGGGAATCTCCTGTTCAGTTTTGGACCCCAACATCCAGGCTTGACACCCAGATTAGAACAGCCATTCTTAGCAGCTTGAGAAGACGATGAGAAATAAGGTTTCCCATGGAAATTGGAGGGGAATGGATTTTTAGTAGATATTTTCTTTTTTTTTTTCAGTGCGGTTTTCATTCCCCTTAGATGTTATTCTTGGAGTTCATAATTGGTAGCTCTTGGGACAAATTCATAAAATCAATAAAACTCGAATTGCTCTATGCTGACTTCTTTCTCTGCAGTGCTGGGAATAACAGAGGGCCAGATGCTGCTCCATATGAGACTTGTGCAGGGAGAAGCAATACTTTGAAGCAAATTATAGGAATAGAAACTCAGTATTTAAAAAAAAAAAAAAAAAAAAAAAACAGGAAAAAAATCTCAAGTCTCATAAAGAGTTTTCCCTGGGAAAACAGAAGAAGGAAGAACCTTTCCTAATGTGGTTGTACTGTCCCAAACCCCTGGTGGTTGGAAAGCACTGACCATGCTGTGACAGAAGAATTAATGCAGAGAAGCTTCATCCTCCTCAGTCAGCCAGGGAGCAAACAGAAATTTGGAAAACAGAAAATGTGTTACGGAAATGAGGCAAACAGAGAAAATAGGACATTACTTTGCTAGTGCATCATCGCCATTTTAACTAAACTTAGATGTGACTTCCTAGGGATTCTTTTTCTCATTTCTAAGAATTTGTATTTAAGTTAGGCATTGCTGAATTATGCCAGCAATCCCTGATGCATCAGCATTTGTGCATTTCACAGTACATGATGAGCAGTCAGGACTTGTTGCAGAATCTCCAGACTCCACACTGATTCCTGCTTGGCAACTAGGGCAGCTGCTGCAGGGTTTGGAAGCAGAAGGATTTCAAGGATTGTTGTTTCTGTGCTGATCTTTATACAGTTGAACCTGAAAACTCCAATCTCTGTATGGGAACCAGTGTGGACAATGGGAGTTGGGTTGCTGGAAATGGATTTCTAGGATTCATAAGGAGGGCACACCCTGTTCCTTTCCAAGATAGCAGAGTAAAAGGCTGGGGATGAAGGGACCAGTGAGAAGTTAGGGCCCTTCAGAGAGATTTCCCAGTGCTGGACTTCCACAGAGAAAGCTCCTCACAGGGGCCTTCCTTTGGGGGAGTTTTTTCTGTTCAAGAGCTCTGGGGAAGAGAGAGTCTCCTGACTTGGGGAGCCCTTTCTCCTCAAGGGCTTATTTTTCTTTCCGGGTTGTGGATGGTGACATCTTGGCTGGGGTTGCAGGGTTTGGACAGGGGTGCACCTGTCTGGGTGTGTGGGAGCAGTGACTCCATCACCAGCTCACAAGGCCTTTGTAGAGAGAACCCTTCATTCTTCCTTGGCAGCATTTTGTGTTAAAGGCAGACAGGATCCCACAGACCCACATTTTGGTTCATTTTGGCCATCCAGTCCAATCTTCTGAACTTCCCACTCCATATAAATCTCATGTATAAACTCACCCACTTGCCCCATGTCGTTAACAAACCTCTCCCTCTCATCCGGCCTGTCTGAAGATGAACATTTCCACCTGGCAGCACTGCACCAGAGCTGCCTGTGACTCAGGAAGCCTCCTTTGCAGCCCAAAAATCAGAAGGCTTTTGTTTTGCGTGAAAGTGAGGGAACAAAGTCCCGTTTGGCTCTGTTTTCTGTTTCCAAGCCTGTCTGAAAAGGCACAGGGATAAATCCAAGTGCAGTTATGGTGGTTCACTGCATTGCCCAGTTCCAGAGAGAAATCACAGCAGTAGAATACTGGCTTTTTCTGCTTCTCATTTTTTTCTTGGGGAGAGCTAAAGGATCCCCACAAAGGTCATTTCACATAGTTAAGTCATCCTTGTCCAACAAACCCATTCTCAGTCTGGATTTATTTCTTTCATCCTAATCTGTTTTTAATCTCTTCATCTCTCCAGTGTTCACTGCATGTTTCTCCTGGAAAAAAAATCCAGAAACAGCAGTTTTATTCTCCATGAGCACTTTGATTTATTCCTTCTGTGAATGCTGAGGGGGGTTGAAGGGTCTCTGAGCTGACCCAGTGAGGTGAGCATGTCAGAAGAGCACAGAAACCACCAGAGTGTGATTCAGTTCATCCTGGGAGTGTGTAAAATGCTCTCCTGAAATTAGAAATATGTTAAGCAATAGCTGGATTTTTCAGCAAACAGGTACAAAGTGTTTCCTAGAGATTCCTATTTTACTGATTCTCTGTTAGATTTCAGCGGCAAATCCGTGGTTGAGTTCCTGAGATTCCAGGTGAGCACCTGACCACACTCACTGCAATTACAGGGCTTCAGGAGAATCTGGGGGGTTATTTTTTCATCACTTCTGTAACTGGTCAGAAAACTGCCTGTCTCCTGTCTGCCTCCAGCGCATTATCTCTCCTAGGCTCTTTATCCCACCCCAGCCTCATTTTCCCAATCCTTGAGCAGGCACAGAAGAAGGCATGAATGGCGTAGATGTGAATGAATCACTGATGCTCTGGGAGCAGATGAAAATCGACAGTGTGCACTCAGCTTCTGGTGCACCTGAGCTAAAATTCACCCCCTGAAACCTCAGGGAAAGAAATTGATTTCTCTGTGGTAAGTCAGTTATGTGTGTGAGAGTCTTTAGGTTCATGAGTAGCTTTGAACACTTCACTCTGATTTTATCAGTTACTTCTTGAAACAAAGCATTTCTAGGGATTTTGAGCACGGACCTGAAGAAGCTCTGGCTTTGCCTGGTGAAAATAAACTTGGTGTGGCAGTATGGCATTGTGAGTTGGACTAGATGAACTCTCCTGCTCCTTCTAACCACGCATTTCTGTGGTTCTGTGATATCCCTACAGATCTCAAATGGATCCTTTAACGGCCTCTGTCACCAGCTGTTTGGTTTTCATGGACACCTGTGACTTAGTGATGGTGGTTTTTGTATGAAGAACTTGTGTTACCTGGTGTGCAACAGAGTGGGAGTAGTCTCAGGCTCTTGTTTTGATTCCAATTACCTATTGATGTGTAATATGTAATTTCCCTGCACCATTTCCCTTGCTTTAGTTCATCCTTTGCTTGCTTGTAGGGGAATTGAGTGATACTCACGGGGCACTGACCTTTGTCTAGTTGCCATGTTACCTCAGTGAAAATCAGCTGGAAAAGGCAGGGCTAATTGCTTTGATTTAATCCTGAAATGTCAATGACTCAGTGATGGCTCACTCATGGAAGCTATCTGCTCGAGGTAGAAAGACTGGATAAAAATAGCTTCCTTGGGATGAACTTTTAAGTGCTGGAAGTTCCAAATCATAGCATCAAAGAATGGTTTGAGTTGGAAGGGGGCTTAAAGATCACTTAGATCTGACACCTCTGCCATGGGCAGGGGCAGAGGGATGGGGCAAACCTGTGGGAAAGGTGCAGAGAGCATTTGTGGGGAAGAACTGCAGTGCCCTACTGCCAGCTCTGGCACAGCAGGCAAAAATCGGAGCTGCCACCCAAAGAAGGGAATGGAGGGTTAAAGACCAGATGTAAAGAATGAGGGACTGCACCACATCCAAGGCAGGCAGCAGAGAGTAACAGACACAATTCCTGACTGCAGGGCCACCAGGGCCTCTGAGCAAATTAAAACTCAACAGAAGAAAATGCCAGACCCGGAGTATTTGTCTTGCAGATGTAAAGATGATGTGGACCTTGATTTTTACCATGTTCGGCCTGAGTACTCTCTCTCTTCCCATGTCTCTGTGAGAAGAGATGCTCATAAACCAGTTTTCTTCGTTATTTTTCTTGCTGTGTCTCCTCTGGCATTCTCATCCCCTGATTTGGTGGGCGGGCACATGACAGGACCAAAACCTCTCCATCTGAACCACTCTGGTTTCTGGCTCTGTCTCCTTCGGTGTGAATTCCAGGACTTCCCTGACCTCAGCTGGCACGGATCCATCTGGGGCACCCACGTGGGGTTGTTCTGGAGCCCTGCTGTGGCCAAGAGGCAGCGTTTGTGGCTGTGCCAGTTTGAAAGGGAAGGGAGGGAGGCAGTTTCCTGCTGCCTGCAGCTTGTTGCTGTCCGAAGAGGCAGTAAATGAGACCTGTTCCACACCCTGCAGCTGGCCCCAGGCGAGCTGCTTCAGGCTCCCGTCCTTCAGTCCTGCCCTTTGTAAATTAACTCCAATATATCAGCCACTCTGGAGCTTTCCAACTCTGTAAAGGCTTCTCTCCACCTTTTTTTTTGGTTTACAGTGCAAGAAGTTCCCTGCTAACATGTCACCTTTGCTGCTCGGTGTCATTAATTTCTGTGGTGCTGAGCCAAGGGAGTTTTGAGGAAACTCAAACTGTGTTTTGCAGCGCTTTGTGAGAGTTTCCATACAAAGACTTTTGGATGTACCAAGCGCTAAGCAGGCAGCTGGATTTCAGTGTCCTAATATTATTCTCTCCAGATCTCTCTTTCAGCAATAAAAATTTTCTCTTCTCAATATGGGGATGTGAACTGAGTGGAAAGCATCTGGGAAAACTGGAGATACTTCTATTAACATCTTCAGAATTGCAGAAATATCCACGAGTTTGGATATTTAATTTGTCCAAGTGATGGGTGCAGTCACCAATGTATTTGTGAGTGTAGCCATAAGGTTTCACAGCTCTGTATCTCTATTTTCATACCTTGCTGTCTCGGTGCAGACCTGCTGGTCTGTACTCCTGCAGGTTTTCTGTGTGCCAGATGAAGTCCTCAGTTATCACAATCACATTTATTCAGCTATTTGCTGCTCTTCTCTGCAATGCAGGGTTGTTTCCTAGGCTACATTTTCTAGTATAATACATACCCTGTTGTCAGATCCCATCCAGTGGATTTGGCTTCATTCCTTGATCTGGTGAAGATAAATTAGTGAACTGTCCTGCTTTGTCAGTGGAGATTGGCTTCATTTTCCATAAGCTGAGTTTTATTTTTTCAATTTTTTTTTTTTTTTCCTGAAAACACACTTCTAATACATCATGCAACTTTGTAGCACGGATGAAGAGGAATTTCAAACTCTCAGGCAAAATGATGCAACACAAGGGAAGGAGGAAACAGCCTTTGGTCAGGCTCTGCATTGCCTTTTTCATGCTGAAACCTAAATAACAACGTATTGATTCCCTGAAGGCTTCTCGGTGTCAGCCCCGTGGATGCAGGGGACACTTTGGGTGTGAGCAGAGCAGGGTGTGACAGGGTCAGCAGGGGCTGGGCAGCCCGCAAGTGCAAGAAATGGTGCAAAAGTGAAACCAGCAGCTTAACTGTAGGTCCAAAAATGCAGAATCAGGGTTTACACTTAAGGGAGCAAGGAGTAGTAGGAGAAACAAAGCTACTGCCAGGACAAGGAGGGAAGGAAGAGGAAAATAACACAAGGTAGGAACGGAGAGGGTTCAGGTTTTCCTGTGCGCTGTGGGGTTTGATGCATCAATGAGGGTGACAGGAGCTGAGGTCGCTGTCTCTGCTCATCCCAGCTCTCACACACCCATCTGTGAATCAGCCTCTGCTTTGCTGCAGTTCACAGCGAGCACTTGCAATAAATCAGCGTCTTTTGAGTGCCCCCAGTGAATGTTCTGGGACACCACAGAGGGCAGGAGCCAGGCAGTTTTACAGGTGCAATCCTTATTCCTCAATGGGTGTCATTAGCTCTCCCCTCTGCTCAACCTGCACAGCTGCTGGCATTGCCGGCAGTGACTGAGAGGAGCTAATTGCACGGATTATGCAATTTTGCTGCGCATAATACATGTAATTTTGTAATGAAGGAGTGGTGCTATGTAATAACAGCTCACACAAACCTGCCTTTGACACGAGGGTCTGGCAGGAAGCTTTGCACGAGAAACTTTGCATAAAAGAGTTAAATAAGACCATCAGATCACTGATAGGGAAAAAGATCTCAAGACGTGTCTTGTTCTTTTGGAAGTGCTAATATACCCACAAAGACTTTTTTTTTAATAAGCAGGTTTCAGCTCCAGTAGTAGCGGTGTCCTGAATGCTCAGATGAATCTCAAGAATACATGCAAATAAATGATTCATAGAAGACTGGATTTCCTTTTTTTGCATGATCAGGCAAGAGATTGGTTTTGCTTGTTGCAACTCTGTTGTTTGTTATCATGGTGGTGTTTGTTGCAGTCTTTTCTTCACAGAATAATAAAATAATTAAGGTTAGAGAAGAGCTCTGAGATCATCAAGTTCAGCCATTAAACCAGCACTTCTTGTTTGCCTCTTTCTATGTGGACAAGATTGTTGGTTATTGATGGTAAGATTACCTAATTTTGCTGGCACTGCTGTGGTGTTTAAGCACCAGATTTATAAATTTTTTTTTTATAAACTCTGAACAAACTCTGGAAAATATGTGCTGCCCCAGGCAACTACTAGGAGGCTCTAGGAGGCCAGAGAGGAAAGAGGAGGTGTACTGGGTTAGCGTGGCACAGCAAGGGGCTGCAGGAGTGGTTTTTGTGAGAAGAGGTGGTCAGGGGCTCTCCCCGTGTTTGACAGAGCCAAATTAATTCATTAAACTCTGCTAATTACTCATTAAATGGCCTTCATCTCATCCTATGGGGTTTCAATTTTATTTTACCCCCCTGTCCTGATGAGGAGAGGTGGAGAACAAGAGGTCTGGTGGGGACCCAGCAGCCAGCCAAGGTCAACCCACCCCAGGGGGACATGACATAAATACAGGAAAATTCATCCTGATATATTTTTTTCAAAATTCTTCAAGCTTGGAAATACGGTTATGAGGGCTGAACAGTACAGAGCTCAGGCTGCTGTCCTAGGGAGAGGCTTCCAGAAGACAAACTGGGGCATTTGAATGGAATTTTGAATTGAAAAAATGTGTTCAGTCTGATCTCTGACTGTATTTCACACCAGGTGGAAATGTTTTAAATCCAGCTCATGGTTTATAGCTAAATGCACTCCCTGGTTTTCAGTCTCAGAACACAGTCGGGATTCAGAGTGCTGACTCAGAGACATTTTTATCTCTCAGTGAAGTCATGAAGAAATTCTCTCTGCCTGTAGCAGATACCCTTTCCCAAAACAGAGACACCAGACTAAACTGATGTTATTTTTACGTTAAATTCCGGCTTGGTTGACCCACTTCAAAGAATATAGAAATTGATCATTTTTCAGTGAAACAAAGGCACTGATCTGTAGTATCATCATTCCCCACAAACATTTTTAAACTTCCCTGAAGTTTCTGATATCATTTGACGTGACATATCCTGTTTATATCCTTAAAATCCCACAGGGCTGTGAAGGCTGACTGTGTTTCTGCCTTCCTAACGTGGCTCCAGCGCTGAGGATCTCAGTTTCCAGTCTGGTGTCATTGTTGAGGAGCTGTGACACCTTCAGGCTTTCCTTCACTAAGTGCTCTCAATTTGAGGAACTTCAGTTTCCACCATTTCAGCAGCATTTGTGAATCAAATCCGCTCACAGTTACCACAAGGAAAGTTGTCTTTTAAACTGCTACTCTCTGACTCCCCAAATCCTCCTGCAAATGCGTTCTGTGCAATTCACTTCAGCAGATCCTGAACAATGCTATTTCGGGATGGAGGAAAGTGTAAGTGGAAAGAAAGTGGTAAAAAAAGAAAGGAGAAAATAGATTTAAAGGAGTGGCTGTGGTCACTTATAATCAAGCAGCATTTCCTGCAGTCTGAAGCATCCTGTGAGTGGTTTTCATAAATGATTTCAGTACGAAGGTAACAGAGGCCCTTGGAGTAATTGGCATATGCATTTTGCGCTGTAAATCTGTTTAAAGAGATAATGAGCTGTATTCTTCTCTCAGACTGAACTGAATCCTGAGTAATTCTCTGAAGTTAAATGTTTCTTCCTGATATATTTGTGATGTGCAGTCGTGTAACAGCTAATTACAGCGATTAACTGCATTTCACAGATGATGACCAGAAGAAACTGTTACATGATGTATATTGCATCTCCTTGGTGTTTCAAAAATAACACGAACAAAGTTTAATTACCTTTGTAATGTCATTAGAAAAATCTGCTAACCTTCTTCTATTGATTAATCCAAAGATAAATCCTTGTGCACAGGAAAGGAAAAGACATTTTATTCTAAACTCTTCATGTGTAATTACTTAAAGAATCTTCTATCTATAGAAAGATTTAGATTCTATTTTAAGAGGAGAAGAGTTTGAGGGTGGTGCATCAAATGATCTCATTTCGCATGATATAATTAAGATCAGATAGCTGAAACAAAAAAAAAATCTTGGTAATCATTTAATTTTAAAAGCCATTAATGGGAACTACTCCAGGATGTTGTAGCTGCGTGACAGTAAAGTTGTCTTTTACTCACTAACATTTCATTTGGGAACTGTTATGTAGCAAGTCTCTCTTTGTAAGGCACAGCAGGGGAAATGAAGGTTAAGCTGTGAACTCCCTGATCAGAGAATCACACAATCCTAGAATGTTTGGGTTGGAAGGGACCTTAAAGATCATCTCATTCCAGCTCCCCTGTAATGGGCAGGGACACCTGCTCCTAGACCAGGTTGCTCCAAGCCACATCGAGCCTTGAATATTTCCAGGGATGAAGAATCTCTGGGTTTGTTTTGAATGGGATGAGCCTGGCTTTTATAGAATCTTAGAAACAGAACAGCCTGAGTTGGAAAGGACCCACAAGGATCATCCAGTCCAACTCCTGGCCCTGCACAGGACACCCCAACAATGCCACCTGAGAGCGCTGTCCAAATGTTCCTGGAGCTCTGGCCGCCCTGGGGCCGTGCCCATTCCCTGGGGAGCCTGGTCTATGCCCAGCCATTCTCTGGGGGAAGAACCTTTCCCTGATATCCAAATTAAACCTCCCCTGACACAGCTCCAGGCCATTTCCCTGGCTCTTATCACCATCATCACAGAGAAGAGATCAATGTCTGCCCCTCCACTGCCCCTCGTGAGGACGCTGAAGACCACAATGAGGTCTCCCCTCAGTCTCCTCTTCTCCAGCTGAAAAAGCCAAGTGCCCTCAGCCACTCCTCATGTGGTTTCCCCTCCAGACCCTTCCCCATCTTCACTGCCCTCCTTCCTATGAGTGCCAGGAGCACTTCTGGAAAAGCCAACCTCCTCTTGCTGTGCTCGCTGCGGCCATCGCTCCTTTGGGCTGTGATCTGCGTCTGGGGTTTCCTCTTGTACTCTTTGAAGTCTCCTCACTGCCTGCCTTGGATCCTGCACCCAGCCTCCAGTTTCCTGTTCTTTGTTCCTTCCTAGCCTTAGCTCACAGGAATTTTGGGAAGGTGCTCTTTCCAATCACAGCACCACAAGGACCTGGGGCTCTGCCTGAGGCTTCTGCTGCTGTAACTGAAGCCAGCGCTTTACAAAACCCCCACAGGCCACTTCAGTAGAAAGAATCTAATTCCTAAGACCCAAAATGTTCTTTTGTGGGTATTAGTCCGTCACTACACCTGCTAAAACCATACAGGGATCAAAGTCCAGACTCAGGAAGTATCAACTTTTCTTTGGCTTTCTGCATGGTCTGTGTGCACCTCAGGTGACCCTGCCCCATCACACCCATCCTGAAAGAATGTACAGTTCCATTTAGATTTTATTACTTCGGAATTCTTCTAGGCCTAGTGCGAGAGAACTGTGGCATTGAACCTCAAGATCCAAAATAAGGGGGTTTTTGTCCACGTGAGGTGGGATTTATCTCACTGAACTTGAGCCGTCTCTGACTGATGACTCCTCAAAGCCTGCTCAACTCCTCTTCTGGTCAACAGAGGAAGGTGCACAGACCAAATCACCAAATCACCGTCTGAACGTGTCCATCTTTAGCAATAATCCCAGAGGTTTCCACATCTGTTCTGTTTCTGTGACTGAAAACCAATGAGGAAAATCCTTGAGCTTGAAGATGGGTGGGCTGCTTGGATGGGCTTGGAGAGCCACCACTGCAGTACAAGCAAAACAGGGATCTTACGGAATTATTACACTGTATTTTTTTGAACAGATAATTAGATGTAGCACTATGGACCTTTGTATCACATTTTATTACTTTTTAAAAAGCTTTTTTCTTCCCCCCCCCCCAATCTCTTCTATTGCTCTCTTCCAATCTTGTTCAGAGATGAGGTCTGACCCATGTCTGGAATTCCATACTTTCCGGGGAGGCAAATGCATTCCTGAAGGAAGAACTGCAGGTATTCCAGAAGGTCTTTGCCATTTGGCATTGCTCTGGGAATGGGAGGTGACAGAGCAGCTGGACACAGACTGGGTCTCCCTATTGCAGTGTTCTAAAATAAAATTCACAAGGTAAAAAAGGGAGCAAACAGTGTTAGAGCTTAATAGAACAGCACTTACTTAGTCCCTTGAGGCACTGGTCCAAAATGAGCATTTCCAGTGGAACTGTTAAGTAATTGCTTATCTTTCTTCGAGAAGAGGTTTCAGGATTTGGATGCTCATTTGTGCAGAGGTTTTATGTTGCGCTGCAGATTTTTTCATGTTCACATTAAATTGAAAGTAGATCTTAAACTGTCAAGCTAACATATTTTTCAAGAATATTATGTAGCTTTTCTGTACCTCATTCATGATGTACACAAGAAGGTTTTATTCCCATAAAACATAATTCCCCGCTCTTTAAATGAAATCAAAGTTTCTCCCTACCTTTACAAACAGAAGTAAAGGAGTTACCTTTTAATTTATCTATCAAAGAAAACAACTCCAGTATCAACATGTCACCTTCCCCACATTTGATATACAAATCAGTAGCTCATAATTATTTTGCAGGGAAAGTCTAAAGCTGCATTACTTTGAAAAATATTACAAATTTAAGACACTTTTTCATGCACTTCAGATTCTTTGAAGTCCAATCCAGTTTATCTGCCCATTCAAGCATCTTTTTTTTTTTCTGTTGTTTGCTGGGGATTTTTGTTTTGTTGTTTTGGTTTTGTTTTTTTGTTTTTTTTTATTCTGCATCACAGTTGTTCATGGCAGACTTGGGATTTAAGCGGTTATGGTTTAGTACCAAGGAGAACGTCAATTAAGCAGTCCCCACTTGACTACCCAGTGGTTAAATATTGCACACTCAATTTGCTCTTGGGGAGCTTGTTTTGTAGTTGAAACAGAAATGGCACTGAGGATAAATCTGCCTCAGTGTAAGAGATGTAATGTATGAGTTTTCAGTAGTTTTTCTTTTCAGAAGAGAAGATCTGATAAAATCTATTACCAAAGTCAGTAAGCGACCAAATGGTAGAGTCTCAGCTAAGTGGAAGTGAATGATGAGCACTAAACCCTTCTCTGAGGGGCTTTTTGCAATCAGATTGCAAAAAAAAATCAATCTAATTGCTCTGTTTGTTGCAAGGAGATGGTAAATCCTTTTTAAGACACCTTTTTTTTCCTTCTAGTTTCTAAAACTCCTCTTGCACTGTCACTGTAAACAACCAGTCTTAGTGCCCACCTTCCCCGTCAGCACGACAAGAATTCAGCAGGTATTTAAAGAGCAAGGAGATTCAGCTCTGAATGACAGGAGCTTTCTGCAGCATCCTCCCTTGTAACCCTTTGTGCAGATTCCTGTATTAAACTAAACCTGACAAGTGCTGAAGCATCACCAACTCTTTCATCCTCTTTGGAACACCTAGAACCTTTCCTCCACCTTCAGTTCTTGGCTTGTGTCCTTGCTGGATGCAGCATTTCTTTAGGGATGGTGTTGGCGTAAGATGACTGCCTTGCTTCCCTCCTTTATTGTTTAATTTCGGCCTGGATCAAATTTATTGTGTTGCTTCCAAGTCCCTGGAGCCAGTGTTTATGTCCCAGGGGTGGGGAAGGTGGTACATAAACCTGTGGCTGATAAAGCCAACAAATTTGGGATTTGGAAACCTCAGTTCTGGACCTAAAGAGAAGACCTTCGTATCAGGTTTAGAAAAAGAAGGAAAAAGGTGAAATATAGGGAAAGAATGTTGAGGAAAACACTGAGCTGAGTCGAAACAGTGACAAGTGTAAGTTTTAGTGCTCTGAGAGGGCTCTAGAATATTGAGGGAGTGGGTGTTCTGTCCTTTTTGCTGAGGAGATTTATACGCCAAGCCTAAGAGGAATGCCCTGCATGTAAAACCATGCAAGGTGTGCAGTGTTTGGTGACAGCAAGAGATGATTTCTTCTTTCCATCCACATCCTTATCATTATGGAACTGCGTGGAGAATTAAAACCCCTGTTTACAGCAGTTCCCAGAGCTGTTTGAGTGGTACAGACAGCACTGAGATCACAGCTATGTGGGCCTTAAAAAGCTGTGTGTGATGATGTTAAAGCTGCCACACCACGTTTGCCATCCCAAAACCGCATGGGATGGTTCAGAGGTGGCCCACTTATCATTCCTGCTTGAAATAAGCTCAGCATCTCCAGATCCATCAGGGAGTTTAGCCAAGGAATGAAGCTGGTGAAGTGCTTTTCTTGGACTGTGACAGCGTGTGCTGACAGCGTTGTATGCGCTATAAAATTAGAAGAGATTTAAAATTCCCTTTCTCCCTCCCGTGCCATTTCAAACCCCCAAAGAGACAATAATTACCAGGTGATAAGAAAGCACCTTCCCACGTAACAGCAGGCTTTCCAAATGAGAGATGCCTTGTATTAATCAGGTTATGGCAGAGGAACAGCCTCTTTTCCTCTTTTCCAGCTCCTTTTTGCAGATTGTCCAGGGCCTTCCTGGCCAACATGTGATCACTCAGCTCCTTGTGCATGGGGGAGTTTCTTGTGAAGGATCACTTGTGTGGGGGCTGGGGGATGTCTTGGGAAGCTGGACTGAAGCAGAGACCCAGGAGCAGTGCAGACAGTCCCATCTCGCTCTCAGAGACCCAAATGCGTATCTCTGATCTGCCTTTTCTGATTCATAAGGTGCTGTGGGCAGGAAAACAACCCTTACAGAACGATGTGGTCCTTCACAGTTCCCTCTCAAAATTAATCTCGTGCTTTCTTGCTTCCTTTTTGATATCACTTGCAAACCAAATTTCCTGGTGTCTGTCCAGCTCTAGCAAACTTTCTATGAAATATTATTTCTCTCAGGTTCCTGATCTCACTCAAAGTTGCAATACATGCTGTCCCAGAGGGAAGGACTGGCACAATGTTCATATTCCATGCCACATTTTGGGGAAATGTAGAAATGCAGCAATGGAAGCAGCAATCTAAAGCGTGGGAAGGGGAGCCCTGAGTGGTTTAAGCAGTTGGTGAACTTTTAAATCCAGGCTTTTGCAAGTAGGTGCATCATCAGCCTAGCAATTGCTTATCTACAAACTCAGCTATTGCCTGCTACCCTTCTTACCAGATAAAACATCTCTGAACACAGAGTTCTCCACAGCAGTGCTGTGCTGGGTGGTTAATTCAATAAACTTTTTGGCACTGGTTTCAGTGATGGGAAGAGAAAAACTTGACAGGGAGGCAAAATTGGTTCTCCAAAGCCCAGTGCTCCGTATGGTAATTTCTTTAATGAAAGTTTCCTGTTCTTCATTGTGTCTGTGTAAGAAAGAAGATCTGAGCTGGGTGTTGCTTTTCTCCTGGCAAAAGTTTTTAAACCTTATTTTTCACCCAGTGAGAGAAGGAGGGTGTTTATGTGGAGAAAACACCCAGAAAAAATGCAGCACTATTCATATCTGTAATAGGACTTGAAAACTTAGAATTAGTGTTGTATTTCCCTGTATCTGCAGGGACTTTCTCATCTCAAACAAACCTAACCTGTGGTGGCCTAAGGAAGCTATTTATAACCTCCGCAGTCAAAATTCAGGCTCTTGATGTTGCTGAATATTTTCCTCGTCCTGTAAAATCGTGTGATTAGGGAAGGGGTTGTATTAAGACACATCAAGTTCTCTTCACAGAAATTGGGAGAACTTGCCCATTCTCATCCCCTTTTTAAATTTACATTATTAGAAGGGGAAATGTGGTTCAGCAAAATAAGCTCACATCTGCCAAGAAACATCTGGAATCTTTTATGTTCCTATATTAGGCTTAGCTATGGAAGCTGGCAGGAGCTGCTTTGGCAAATGGTCACCCTTCTTGTGTTTGCAGGCTTTTTTTATCTTGCAGACAGTCTGTTTCTTCCCTGCCTTCTCCTGATGAATATTTAGGCTTGGGGAAGACTCGGTGCTTCCTGGCAACCACACACAGCACGAGCTGACAGCAGCGTATGTTGTGTTTTTGTCCAGACGTCCCAAGACGTGCAAGTGTGACAGGATCTGTCTGAGTCGTCCTGCAGGGCTGTGATTTTCTGAAAGGCGAGGATTCTTACAAAATGCCGGATGTGTGATCTGGATAACAGTCGAAAATGGAAAAAAACAAAACCTCAAAACCCAACTAACAAAGAAAATCCCTGTAAGGCCAAGCAACTGTTCTGGTTCCTGATGGACGTTCCTGTGGCGTTGGCAAGCCCCCAGTGCTGACTCAGGGATAATAATCAGGTTTTGCAGATCCTCCTGGCCTTTTAGCCCTACTTATTCCCTGTGTCGTGTGTGATATTTTCTCTCACCTTCCTGGGCTGCTCTTCTTTTCTGTCTCTCCTGTGTGCTGCTTTCCTCTCACAACCTCTGCCACTGGACCAGAGGTTTCATCTGAATTCCTTGTCAAAAAATATTTGAACCCTACCAGGCAAATACCACATGAATGGGTGCATTTTGGAATCTGGTCTCATCCCTCCTTTGTTCAGCCACCTTTCTCACTATTTCTGCAGAGTTCTGGGAGCAGATCAGGATTATTCCCAGCGAACACCGACTCTGTGCTCCATCATGAACCATTCCTACAGCTGCTGTGTGTTGTTTTTGTGATTGCAGCTCATAAATTTCTGAATGAATTCCAGCCAGCGAAGGCTCTGTGAGAAGAGCATCGCTTCCCACATTGCCACTTTGCTGAGGCAGAAACTAAGCTAGAGGAAGGCTACACACACTTACTTCTTTCAACAGGTTGTTCAAATTGTCTTCTGGAGTCCTAGAACTCCAGACTCCAGCTCCTTTCCTCTCCCTCCTGTGTTAATCAGATCTTAGTGCTTCTCAATTCCACCGTGCTTTACTACAGGTAATAAAGCACAGTTACACCTCTCATTATCATTGCCATCTCTCTGTGCATTCAGTAATTATGCCAGGTGACTAATTGAATTCTGAATTTCAACTGAGAAGCAATTACCATAAAGATCAGACATCATTACCAGCCTGTGCCCTGCCAGCCTTCCAGAAGGGACTTAGGCAGGGAGCTTGACAGCTCTGTGCTCTCCTGCTCTGTCAGGCTCAGAAACAAATTGTGCTGCAGCCCTGGGTGATGCCTTTCCCCCTCCAGGCCCGGTGCTCTGCAGGAATTCACTGCCACTACACAGCAAAGGGAGGATTAATGACCTGTTGGACTAACCAGCAGGAGCAACATTTTCTCAGACTACACCTTTCTCCCTGGTGTGTTTTTTAGGTGGCTGTGTAGGTAGAAGTTCCCTCTGCACATAGGTGGGAGTGTTCTGGGCTGGGGAATCTTCCCTGGTAGTTTGTGCATGATCCATGCAAACACGAGTTGGCTGATAGCCTGTTCCTTAAAACAATTGCGTCACCCAGAGTCAAGTGGGGGAAGTCTTTAAAACAGACACACAGAGTGATGGTTCCACATCAAATTACAGCTCCATCCAGGCCAGTGTTCACCTCAATTTAAGTGTCTGTATGAAAATTCTTCTATCTGATTACGTTCCCCCTGTTGTCAGTGTGGGATCAATGGAAGAACAGCTCAGCTCCATAAAGTAAATGGCCATGGATCAGCTGAATCTGGCTAGACTGTGCTGGCTGCAATCTTGGGATCAATGAATTAGCTTAAATTTGGGAATTTAGTGCAGTTTGATGGCCTGGATCCCGTGGACACTTGAGCTCATCTGTAGAGAGAAATACAAGAGTAGGGCAAGCATGAAGAAACACTCTCCTGGGTGCTCCTGCAGTTTCCAGCAATCCAGGTGTCTGTGCCTTGCTGAAGTACAAGTGATGTCTTTGCATCTTTTTTTGTGTGTGACACCTGCCCTTCCAGCAAAGATTAATTTGAATAGCTGCGTGTGGAAATAAGCCCAGCATGAATGTCACTTTTATTTTTCAGCAGGTTTTTGGGAAGTCATGTAACTTCTGATTTCTGTTCAGCTGGAAATGAAAAGGTTTGGGTTGGGGGTTTGATTTGAGTTTTACATTTTGTTGGGGTTTTTTTTTCCTCTGTTTATTTTTCTTCCTAGTGCTGAAAACCAGATGAAGGGAAAAGATGATAACCTGAGGAGCAGTGCTTCGTAATCTCCCTCTTTTATCTTTCTTCTTAAAAATACATGCAGGTCTGAGCTGGAAAGCTTTGGGATCTGTGGGCTGTGCTGTCTCAGGGATTTACCTGCAGAATGCACAAAGCCCTGGGAGGCTGCAGGCAGGATTAACCAAGCATTTATCAAGTGCTGCTGAGCCTGTTCACTGCAGTTTTCTCTCCCTGTCTTCTGGGTGTTCCCTCAGTTGTTTCTGTAACAGCACAGCCCTGACATTTCAGAGCAAGAGTTTCTTCAATCACGAGCTGTGAATTAATTTCCTAAGGAAATTATTGGTATATAGGGATTATATTATATTTTATAATTATAAAATTGAATAATAACTATTTTTATTATGGAATTATTAATGGGAGGGTTATTAGAGGAGCTGTAAGCAATTGGGATGAAGAAAGCAGCTTCCAGGATGATTCCCCAGTCATCATTCTGAGGAGTGATTTGTTTTGGGGAAGGGCAAGTTTGGGGATTGCCTGCCACTGCCCACACCTCAGTCCTGAAGCAATTCAAAATGAAGCTGTAAAGAAAGAGGATATTTACTATAAAAGAGTTGTATTTCATGGCACAGTTTTTGTTAACCCTGGAGGGATGAGAGGAGTGAAAATACTGCAAAAAATTGTGTTTCCTGAGGTGAACCAGGGACTGGAAAGTCAAACAGAATGGGTGTTTTCTGTTGTGAAAAGTTTTATTTTAGCAGGTATTTCGTTGAACAAGGTTCAAAAAAGCCACTTTTCTGACAGTTCTGCATAATTCAGGCTATGGGATCTTCTTCCTAAGGAGCTCTAATGGCACTGCTTGCTGCCAGGACCCCCAGTCGGGGGCAAGAAGAGTTCAAGGCCAGGTTGGATGGGGCTTGGAGCAACCTGGTCTCGAGGAAGGTGTCCCTGCCTTTGGCAGGGCGGTGGAACTGGATGATTTTCAAGTCCCTTCCAGCCCAGAATATTCTGTGATTTCTCTGCACGAACAGAACCAAGTGCCTCAGGTGCCCTTAATCTCTGTAGGTCCAACAGAGTGTGCCTTGGGCTAGAAATCCAGAGAAATGTTTTCCCAAACTCTGAAGAAGCCTGGAGCGCTTCTAAACTTCTGAAAGGTTCTGGTCCTGCCTTTGCTTTTGACCCATTCCGTGGCCTGGGTGAATCACTTGAGCTCTTCAGCAGATGGGAAATCGATGCAGCAAGTGAGCATTATTAGGCTGCTTGAGCGTCTGGTCTCGTAAACCTTTTTAGGCCTTCTTGGCAAAGGAAAACAATAGAAAACTCATCGAAGTCCCTGATGTGCGTGAAAGCCTGAAGACACATCAAGCTGAGCCAGACAGAGCAGAGCTTAGAAATACTTTTCTAGGGGAACATTTCTTGCCTAAAGTATTATTTATCTGCCTTCCAAGCCTCTCCTAGAAGTGCATTATATTTCTGTACAAATGTTTAAAAAACCCCAGCTGTGACATCTAGCGAAAACCTCTCTGCACAAAGCTTGGCTTTCAGGTTGGTGTTGGCTGATGTACAAAGCACCGGTTGGATAACTGTTCTTGCCTCTCCTTATTTTTGTCAGAATATCCCTCATTCACAAATAAAGTGTGTGGAGACAGATTCTTTTTTTTTTTTTTTTTTTTCCCCCCCCCAGTCTCCTGGATGTCACAATTATGCCACTGTCACTTATCGATTTCTAGAAATAGTAAGCAGTGTCCTGATGCTTTGTGAATCCTACCTGGCTCGAGCCTGTCACTGCAACAATCAGGAAAAAAAAAAAAAGCACCAAAGAGGGAGGGTGGCACATGAATAAATAATTTATAGCCCCGTGATTCAGCCCCTATTTTTAGAGGCTTGCTGTTTTTCTGAGACTTTCAAAAAGGGGCTAAGAATAGTCTATACATGAAGTGATGTGTCCCTTATGCAACACAGGTTTTTTTCTGGCTCATTTGATCTGACTCCTATGAAATCTGGGCAGTCAGTCTGAGGAATTTGTATCATGCAATTCCTGTTGGATTTACTGGGGATCATGGTGGATAAGTACCCAAGAGAAAAATTTTTTGCTTAATACCAAGCAAACTGTCTTATTTTGAACATTAAATGAATAAAAATTGTTTGTAGGAGACACTAGGAGAGTCTTGCGATGTCCCAGTGATTAGCACACCCAGAAAAAAAAAGGAATCCTTTTTTGGAGTTGAATTCCTCACAAAATCCAACATCGGAAAGACCGGAGTTGAACTCCATGTTGTGAGCAACTTAGGGGCTACAGCCCCTAAGTGAACACTGGAATATTTTGGGTTGTTTTACTCCTGTATTCTTTGAATGTATCTAAAATTCTTTTTTGGGACGTCAAACCTGGGTCCAATTTGCATTTACCAAATCTATCAAGCGATTTTTGCCTCCCCAAAACTGTGTATTTCAAAATCCATTTATTCGGCTCAGAAGATGTGATCTGGCTTTAATCGTGGCACTGAGACAAGACAGGTTTTCCCCGCTGTCTCTTCTGATTTTACAGGCCAGCAAATCGCAGAAACTATTTCAATGTATCACTAAGGGAAAACCTCATTTATTTGGGCTTGCTTTCTTTGGAAAATTTGGCATAAACACCTTCATACTGGGGGCACCATGGCCTGTCTGCTTTGCTGTGCCCTGAAGCCAGAGTAGGAAGGGATTGGTGAGATGTGGACAAGGCTGGCTGGAAGCTGATATTCTACAATTACAAAGCTGAACTCCACCTGTGGCAAATACGCAGCACTAACGTACCCTGAAAAGGAAGGGAAATTGCTCAGCTTGGTCAGGGGGCAGTACAGGGACAAAAGTAGTTTAGTAGTTGTCTTAAAAAGTGAGGAAAAAATACAGATATAGGATGTTAACAAAAAAGATTCCCAGTGGAGAGATTGAACAGACTGTCTGTAATAGTTTTACAATTACTTGGGGCTTCCACGTTTTAATCCGGACTGAACAATTCCTGTGGGTAGGAAGGTGGATGACAGGAGCCACTCTGCTCTTTTGAGGTGTCTGCTGCATCTGTGAGTGTCTGAGACAGCCACAGTCACTCCTGACTCCACTTCCCAAAACCTTGTGTGTTCTAGGGAGTGTGTTCTGGGAGGGTTCTGGTTTTCTGAGTGATGGACCCTTCATTTCAGCTCAGCCGACAGCTGACGTGGATCAGCAAGCTGTCAAAGCAGTCACACACCCTCAGCTCAGGACTTAACAGGCTGCCTTTTATTTATTTATTCATCTGCCTATTTATTCCCTTCACTCCAGCAGCTGATGAACTTGTCACAAGATTCCAAGGCCACTGTGTGTGTGTGTGATCCAGGAAAGGCATAAACAGCCAGAGAAGTCAGATTTCCATTTTAATGATAACTGGAAATGTAAACTTTGTCAAAAAGTCATCTACGTGAAACATGGCAAGATGACTAAAACCTCTTCTGAAACCAGCCTTGTTCCAGTTGTCAGGGACAAGATCCATTGCAGCCACGCTCGCATGCAGTGCCTGGAATTGTCTTTCCCTCCCTAATGACTGGGAGGATGTGGTGAGCTTCCTGCTGAGAATTACATCCCCTTGCCTTCACCCAGTGCTCCTGTCTCTTGTTTGTGCCGTGCTTTCAATGGACTTTCACTGACTCAACGCCAGCCTGCCAGCGGGCCAATCCATACATATTGAGTTACCACTGGAGGGCTTTGTGTTCTTCAGCTGGGTCAATAAAAAAAGGAAAATACAAAAAGACCGCTCATCAGACGCTTCTCTTTACATATCCCGTTCGGAAATGCAACGTCATCTGCAGCTAGAAATGAAATTAAGGACAAGGTTTTACCTCTTAAACTGGTGTAAAACATTGTACCTGGGCTGTGTTTGAAAGCTGTTCCAGATGATAATTTTATCCCATTAATTACAGAACCACAGCGTGGTTGAGATCTGGCCCAAGCCCCCTGTAGGGCCACCTGCAGCCAGTTGCCCAGGAGCATCCCTTAGTTTTTAAGTATCTCCAAGGAGGCAGACTCCACAAACTCCCTGGGCAACCTGTTCAAATGAAAATTTGTCAGTGGGTTCTAAGCAGCAGACAAATCACAGCTGGGATGACAAATACTGAATGTCGCTGCTCCATTTTCTGTTTAGACACGCACTGAGGGCGCTTTAGAAGAGTTTCTAGCAGTGTTGTTAATAAAGTGTAATAAATTGGAGTGCAATTCATTTTACATGGGTTTAGATGACTAAAAGCCACAATTTTGTTTGGGATAAAGGTCCTCAAGTTTATTTGGGAAAAACTGCTCACATCCCATGCGAGTTTTCCCAGAACTAGTCTTTTAATACTCGTGCTGAGTCGCAGGGATGCTGAAGAGGGTTATGGAAAAGAGCGTTTGGATTTCTCCCCCTTTTATCAAACACGAGAGTGTGAAGAGTCCTTCAAAACAAATAAATAAAGTCTGTGAGTTTCTCTCATGTCCTTCCATGTCAGATGAAAATCGTTTTCCATTATTATTGGTGTGTAGTTGGGGATACAGTGCTCAAATCTGGGTTGATCAGCTTCTTTTTATTGAAACAACGAATATGCTGGAGTTTCTGAAAAATCCTGTTTGCCCTGAAAACAGAGTTGTGATTATTACAGTCTGCTTTTTGGATAAATGCAACACTGACTTTCTTCTCCATTCAAGGAACTTGTTCTCCACCTTGGAATTTCTCACTTGCTTTTAAATGGTTCTACTCCACCAAGAAACGTTCAAGCTCTGTATAGTGTGAGCGTGTGGGCCTATGGGTATTAAATACATAAAAGTGAGGCATTCCTGTAGGTGTTTGATTGTTCACCTGGATATATTCAGAGAAGGTTTATAAAATAATAGACTCAGCTGGACTTTCCCAAAAGCTGGAATCAGGGAGGACTGAGTATCCCAGTTGTATTCCTACCAAGGCTTTGCTCTGGTCATGCTCAGATCTTTTACCAACCTTTTTGAGATGTGGAATGAAGTTTTTTCAGGAGTGGAGATCCCTTTTTACATCACCTTGGAGTCCATGGGAGCTGCAAATGTTGGTGTTTCTGCTGTCGTGGTGCCTCTGGGCTCTACCTGCTGTCCTGTTTGGTGGAATATGGCTCTGGTCAGCACCCCTGAGCCAGCCCTCAGAGGAAATGAATTTGTAGCCTGAAGGGGTTGAAATACATTTCTGAAAGCTAGAAACCCTGAGCACTCCTGGATATTCCCTTCTCTTCAGGGAGTTCCCTTTTATCTCCCTGCCTGTCTCGTGGGCTGATGGTGAAGCAGAAGAAACCAAGAGCCACAAATCTGCGACAAAAGGAAATCAACATTTGCAAAGTGGAAGAAGAGACCATAGAGCGGGGCACAGAAATGAATACTGGGTGATGTGTCAAGAGCTGTGTGCATAAAGGCTGAGTGCTGCCTGTGCCATCCTGAGTCATCTGCTGCTCGTTATTCATTTGCATGAACATTGAATCTCCTTGTCCACTGGTGTTGTACGAGTGCACGTGCACCCAGAGCACAAACAACTGCATGGGGTAACCACCAAATCTCTCCTTGTTTTGTGTATTCCTTCTTTAGAGTAAAGTCAGGAAGGAAGGGGAAAGTATAAGAAGAGAAAGTATTCTGAATTCTTCAGTATGTCATTTGTCTAAGGAAATGAAATTTTACACAATTGTTTTTCAGCTGGGAAAGAAATAGTGCTAATAGCTGTATTTCTTTACAAATAGCTCTTGTTGCCCTAGGAAGATCATGTAACTGTTCTTTTCTTCCTGGGCATTCATTGTTTCTTTCTACAGTGGAGTTCTCCATCATGATTCTTCCATTTTTTTCCTTACTTTTTTGTGACCATTAAGAAACACTGAACGTAATCTAGTGTCTTTCTGCACACAGTGCATGAACAAGAGCTGCTTCCTTCAGGTGCCTCCAGTGAGGCCCTTACTCTCCAATATTACCTCACTCACTAAACTAAATGTTTCTCCTTTAAATCCCTGGGTAAAAGAGCTGCATGATGTCATTAAAAGAGAGACGTGAAAATACATTCAGTAGGATTGGAAACTTGTTTCCATGTGGCTCTTAGAACTAATGCTGTGAGACATAAGAAAGAAAGAGAGAGAGCAAGAGAGAGAGAGCAAGAGAGCAAGAGAGCGAGAGCAAGAGAGAAAGAGAGCAAGAGAGAAAGAAAGAGAGAAAGAAAGAGAGCAAGAGAGCAAGAAAGAAAGAGAGAAAGAGAGAGAGAGAGAGAGAGAGAGAGAAAGAGAGAGAGGAAGGAAGGAAGGAAGGAAGGAAGGAAGGAAGGAAGGAAGGAAGGAA
>VZRN01000827.1:1408247-1482446 GCA_013397935.1 Dasyornis broadbenti
AAAAGAGAAAAAGAGAGAGAAAGAGAGAAAGAAAGAGAGAAAGAGAGAAAGAAAGAAAGAGAGAGAGAGAGAGAGAGAGAGAGAGAGAGAGAAAGAGAGAGAGGAAGGAAGGAAGGAAGGAAGGAAGGAAGGAAGGAAGGAAGGAAGGAAGGAAGGAAGAGTACAAAAAATTTTGCTTTGTGGTATAAGTTAGTTATGACAGCTAGAGTTTGGAATGAGATATTCCCAGAAGCCAGATCTGCTTGCTGCTGTTGTTTCTTGAAGTGGCTGATACTGGAGGAGATCCTGGGCTAGAGAAATTCAGAGTCTGGTTTTATGCCCCTCCTGTTCATGCTCTCACCATGTGGGAGATGTGCTGTGACAGCGCAAAGAGCTGCACTGATGTGGGTTGTACGTTCCCAGTGCCTCACAGGGCTGATTGTGTTTGTGCTGACCTGGAGGGGTACAACCAGGGGAAATGAAGAGTCAGAATGAGTAAAACAAGGGCTTGAATGAATAAAATAAGGGTTTCATGTGAGCACGATCCTGGAAGTGGACTCAACATCCGACTAAGCATCAGCTCGTCTGGAGAGTCAGGATTTTGCTACACAGCAAACATCAAAATCAGCAACAATTCTGCACAGAGAGCTTCAGCACAGGCCAAAGGAGCAGACAAACACAAGGGGTTTAGGGATGTAAATCGGATCCTTCCACCTAAATCCCACTCAGACTGTTTTGTTTTGTTTGGCCTCGTCACTCCAAAAAGAAACAGTAGAGAAGTGCAAACAGACAGCAGAAATATGAAATTCAGTGATCTGTGTGGATCATCTGGAGAGACTACAGGAACTGTTAGTTGTTGACTTTCTTTCTCTGTAAGAAAAAGCACCTTTTCAAAAGTCTCTTTGTCTTTTTCAGACACTGTTGTCTGCAGCACATTTAGCACCATTTGATTTTCCTGCTCTAAATGACCATGACAAATGCCAGAAAATAAATTGGGTAAAGGGCCACAACAACATTATGATGAGTCCATCAGGAAGTTGACTGTATTTGTCCTTTGGGAATCTCTCTGGATTTCCTGTTTTATTTTAATTCTCTTGTTTCTAAGAAACAGTTCAAAATAAGAGTGGAAAAAAAACCCAAAAACCTATTGCTTGGGATGAGATGTGCTTCTGATGAGTGCAGCAAGGTTTGTACAGGAAAATTGCAGTTTTCTCTCAGAATTCCTTGGGATGAAGAAAGTGCTTGCCAGAAATTGAACTCCCCTGTTCACCCCAGTATTACTCAGTGTAGTTCCCAGAGCCCTGCAGGATGATGTTGAATTTGGACATTGAATCTCTGCTTCAGTAATTTCTGATTTTCAGTTATGCTCTGTGAGAACTGGCACCTTGGGAAAACACCAGGAGTGGTTTCTTTTCCACAGACGATGGCTGAACACATCCTGACCTCGATGTCCCCATTTCTGAGATCATTTTGGAGAGATTCCTGTGTGTCCCCTGCCCTGCCTGCCCCAGGGCTGGGAGATATTCTTGTCTTGCTCCCTCGGGTTCTCTACCCAAGTTTTACCAATAAAAATGTTGCACAGGAAGATTCTAGAAACTCAAGATGTCCAGGAATTTTTCTTCTAGTTAGAGTAGGATAAATGGGAGGGGAGTAGAGCATTAAGTTTACCATACACATAACATTCTCCTGCTTGGAGCACTGAACACCTAAAACTTTCTGGTTTTGAATACCTCCTTTAAGTGCTTTTTAAAATACTGCACTAATATTAAGCTTTCTCCTGCAGTGTTCTCATACCTTTCCTGTCTTCTGAACTCATATGCTGTAAGAAACCACTATTAATAAATATCTTGAAATACTTGTTGTCTGTAAATATGTTTATGTTATTTCTCCTCTTCTCAGTGGGCTGCTCCAGTCCTCGCAGAGGTGGGATAAGTTGATTTGCCTTGTAAATAATCTGTTCTGTCAATCTTTTCTTGAATCTGTGAAATTTCTAGGCTATTTCAAGTCCAGCACGGAGCGTTCATCTCTCTTTTATTTTGGTCTGTACCAGGAAATGCCTACAGAGAATGCCTGGGCAATGGGACATGGGCTTCCAAGATAAACTACTCTCAGTGCGAGCCTATTCTGGATGACAAGGTCTGTATTTTTCCCTTCATTCTTCTCGATGACATTTCTCAGCGTAAATGAATGCAAAGCTAAACTTAAGGTTAACAGGCTAATTTGGGACTTCTGAGAGGGATTCCATTGCTGTCTCTGCAACAAAACCTCCCTGTGAATTCAGGCAAATCACTTATCCTCTCTCCACATCCCCTGCTCACGTGGTTTTTAAAAAAGGATGCTTTATCTCACTCTGTCCCTGATGATGTGTGTTTATGCAGATTTTTCCTAGCTTTGTTCAGAGCCTACAGCTGCTACAGTAAAGGTTAGTAATAATAACAATAAGACCAAAAGCCTCTTTGGCACTAAAAAGTAAGTTCAGCCAGCTGATTCCACCCTATATCTGCCCATTCTGAGGTCTCATCAACAGCTGACCTTTACAGATCTCAGCGTTGTTTCTCCTTAAGCAAATATGTAAAGGGGCAGCAACAGAAAAAGATACATAAAAAGCAGACTCAGGACCCAGCTGTCTTTAAAAGATTGAACCAGTCTTGCATGATATAGGAGTTTACAGATTTAAATTAGCATATGGGGTTAAGATCCTTCAGAAAGGCTGTAAGAAATTATGCAAAGCCCTTTTCTTGTCAGATGTCTCAGAGAGCTCACAGACATTCACCCTCACACAGTTTAAGCCTTCAAGCCCTTCATAGCCTTTCCCTTCCTCCTGTGTTGAGTGCTGTGCTGGGACTCAAGCCCACAAAGGCTTTGTGCTGTCTCTGTTTAAGCCAGGGGTGACTTTTCCCTCTAGGAGCCAGGGTGGAGCCAAACAGCTCAGACTGGTTGGTTTTGGGGTTCATTCAACTCCTTCTGTCCTTGTAGTTGTGCCATGCCAGTGCAGACAGTGAGGAGGAAGATGAGATCCCACATTTCTCTCTCAGGAGCTCTCTGGAGTGGTGCTGCACCCCAAGCAGCCAGGATGTGCTTTGGCTGGGCTCCGGCATCCATCCTCTACGATCCACGTGCTTGCTCAGTGTGGGTTTTCACTGAATGAGAGAACAAATCACGACACACCCGCTGCTGAGGAGGACCTACTCGCACCCACTGGCTGATTTAATCCCCCCCTCCTTTTGCTAGAGGCTTCTAGGAATTAAGGAAAGTTGTAGCAGTACCTGAGAGCCATCCAAAGGGACGGTCAAGGTGTTCTAGCACGGTGGAGAGGCTCCCAAGGCAATTTAGGCCAACCTAAGCTGGGACCACCCCAGTGCAGCCCCTCTTGACTCTTCATTCCCATTTAAAATGAAAAGCTAACTCTTTGCTGGGTTGTTTTTTTGGATGGGTCAGGTCCCTAAACCGTCGCAGTGCATTGTTGCAGGAGTGGTGGGAGCAGCACAAGCTGGGGAACGGTGGGGGGACAGACCCACCATGTCTTAAAAGTGAGCAGCAGAGGCGGTGTGGAGGAGCCAGGGCTGATTTAGAGCATGGGGAGCAGAGCCGGTGGAAGGCTCAACATCTTTGGTGTTGTTTAGGTGGCACAGGAAGCCTGAGCTGGGAGCAGTGAGATGCACCCGCTCAGGAAAATGCTGCTGCGTTTTAATAGCGTTCATTGGGTGCTCGCATGACTCCAGCAGTTGCTGTCTCTGCACGAGCAAATATAGAGGGGTTTTATGTGAAGAGGCTGGAGAAGTGCTGTGACTGGAGGACAGGATTATTCCCTTTACTCTGTTTTTGCTTTTGAAAACTTTGCAGCTATGGTGATAGCTTAAAACTCCTTAAACTGCGTGTTTCTTAAACAGATGAAAGTGCAGATGTTCCCCCACCCTTGCTTACAGAGGCTTAAAAACTCATTTATTAGATCTTTAAAGATTTGTGACAAGCTTTGCCAATATTAATATTTGTGAATATTTTTGAAATCTCTCATAATACTTAGTCTTACAGATTAATACTTTGTGATCTCAAAAAAAAATGGAAAAAAAAGGAAAAATCCTCAGATTTGTTCCATTTTGATTAAAGGTGAGATTCAGGCACACGAGTGGGTCTATCATTATTTATTGAGTTTAGCAGATGCTAAACATCAGCCAGGAGGTAATACCCTGTGATCTGTGTTTATTTTTAATTCCAAAACACCAACACTGCCTTTGAGCTTGATCACTCACAGACAGAGTGCTAAAAAATCACATGGTTTGATTTTTAATTCAGTGATTGATACGTGGGATAGGAACAGGACTTTTCAACATCAATCCCATGCTTTATGACAGGGTTTTGGTAGTGTAGCAATGGAAATTTTACATTTTTTTTCAGCTGTGAGGTCAGTCTGAGGGGGCATCAGCTCAGTCCCTGGGTTACATTAATGCATCGCTGCTCTACTTGTGGTTGAAACCTGGAGTCAGCAGTAATAAAACTCTGCCCTGGGACTGCTTTGCTCCTTGATTCCCACTCTGGCTGTGATGCAGCTCCTTGTGTGTAGTTATGTGGTGTAATTTAAAATGTCCCAGTGTGTCCATGCATCTGGCATGTGACACTTCTCTGGAATACCTGTGTCCTTCAGGTCCTTCATGTCCAGAGGAGGGAATGGAGCTGGGGACGGGACTGGAGCACCTGAGGGAGTTGGGTGGGGGGGCTCAGCCTGGAGAAAAGGAGGCTCAGGGCAACCTTCTGGCTCTGAACAACTCCCTGACAGAAGGGGGAAGCTGGGGTGGGAATTTGGCTCTACTTCCTGGGAACAGGGACAGAACCAGAGAGAATGGCCTCAAGTTGCACCAGGGGAGGTTTAGGTCGGATATTAGGGAAAATGTCCTCATAGAAAGGGTGGTTAATCACTGGAACAGGCTGCCCAGGGAAGTGGTGGAGTCACCATCCCTGGAAGTGTTCAAAGAACATTTAGGTGTGGCTCTTGGGGACAGGTTTAGTGGTGAACAGGGTGGTGCTGGGGGAACGGTTGGACTCAATGATCTTAGAGGTCTTTTCCAACCTTAAAAATTCTGTGATTCAGCCACAGCAATTGGAGATCAGTCACCGGGACCAAGTGGGAATCACAAAGTGTCCCCAGTGCACCTCTAGGGACACAGGGTGCCTGTGTGTGCACACCTGCTCCTAACCCTTGCTTCACATGTTGGGTGGGTACTCAAATGTTGGTGTCTTCATGTTAGACTGAATCTCATCCTCTGAACAAAGAGTTGGCTCGTCCCACAGGCACAGGAGCAAGATATAGAAATAATTTTAATCCGGCTGGCTGTTCAGTGGCATGATGGGTGACAAATGGAAAGATTCTCCTCAGTTTACAAACTCCTGTGTCAAAAGGGCCTCTGCTACATCCAGCAGAAGCCTGTGCTCTTCTTAGAAGTGAGCATCTCAGACAGCAAAAGATACATCTTAGCCTCCAAAAAGTGCTATAAATCAGGAACTTTGGTCTTGTGGTCTGTGGCAGCTGGATATGAATTTGCTTCTGCTGATGTTTTGAGGTGGCTTCAAGCTGAGCAGCTGAGTTAGCACCACGCTGGGCTTAGACTAATGCATCCTGCGTAGGAGCACGGTCACATCGGCCACAGCAGCTCCCAGCTGGCTCAGAACAGGAAAGCAGTGAGTTCAGAGGCATCTGGGATGACAAAGATACTTCCCAGTAGCTTCTGAAAGTCTTTGGAGAGGTGTCTTTGAGCCGTGCTGGTGATGAGATCATCCTGGCAACAGGAGGGAATTGGAAGTGACTGAACTGGCAATGGCGTGTGGAGCCTCCCAGGGAGACAGGAGCTGTAAACACTGGCAGGACCTGTCAGTAAGTTCTGTCAGAGGAAGCAGGGTCCTTGTCAGCTGGTCTAAGAGTGTTGTTATTAGGTGGTTATTGATTCAAATCAATAGCTGAATTGGTTAGGACAGGTTAGCAGTCACGTTGCAGCTGAAGCAAGGGGGAAAGTGCTCTGGACAGAATGACTGTCATTAGCCTGCAATCTGCCTGCAGGGAACCCACCATGCCTCAGACGTGCAGAGTGAGTGCAGGTAAAGACACTGGGCTGTGCTTCCTCAGTTTACCTGGCAGAAGCTCGTGGGAGACACCTCTGCACTGCCTGGTGTAACCTGGCTGTCATGTATAATGCCATGGAATGGGACTGCAGAGGTGTGACCTGCTGTGGCCAGGGAGTAAAACCATCTCTGGATTCGCTATCTCTGGATTCCCCATCCCTGGAAGTGTTTCCGGCCAGGCTGGATGAGGCTCTGAGCAACCTGGTCTAGTAGGTGGCATTCCTGACCATGGCAGGGGGTTGGGACCAGATCATCTTTAAGGTCCCTTCCAGTCCAAACCGTGCCAGGATTCCATGATCTCCTTTTCTAGCTCATTTCTAATCTGGCAACCCTCCTCCTAAGCCTAACTAGAACTCAGATCTTTATTTTCTTGAAGTGAAGCATCTTCCTGAAAGCAGAAGAATATTGTGTAACAGTAGAAGGTTGCTGACATTTTAACTGTATTGGTGTCCAAGAGGGCGAGCCAGAAAAGAGCTGGGCTAGTATTTAACGTGAGCTGAGCTTTGGGGAACAAAGACATGAGTGATTCTGGACACGTGATTTCCAGCCCTGAAGGTGTTGCCTTGCATTCCAGCAGAGATGCAGATTGCATGTAGGCTGGTGGAAAGTGATCTTGCCACCCTGTCAGCTTGGCTTTTCATAAGCACCAAGGCAGTTCTTGTTTCTCGGATATTTGAATTTGCCTTCAGGAAACCTTGTTGGTGTCAGAAGCAGAAAATAGGAAAGTTGTGCCTGTTTCTCCTTCAGCATCAGTGCATCAAACAGGAGCTTAATAATTTTGTTTTTTCTAATTAATCTTCTCATGTTTTGAACCACACCTTTTCTTAAAACTTGAGTTGAAATAGTGGTCAGGAGCCAAAGGAGAATCAGACTTAAAGAGCAGGAACCTCGTGCTGGGAAAAGACAAGGTTTGCCATCTTCCAGGAGATTTCTAGCACTAAATGAGCAATTTTGAAAGAAGTTCTCAGTCAGATGGTTTGGGTTTTGATGGTGCTGTGAGAAGCAGTGAGTTGGATTCAATGTTCCTTTTGAATTATTTGAGATACTCTGTGAATTAAGCAGGAGAGTCAATAAGCCCTGCAGTTTGCCAGGGCACTGTTTGATAATAACAGCATTGCACAGGTAGGCACATCAGGTCAAGTGAGTTTTCTTTCCCTTTAGATGTCCCCTCGACTGAAGGGTAAATAAAACACAGAGTGGAATTTGCATTTCGTAGCTTTGTTTTGTTGCTTTTTTTTTTTTTTCTTTTCTCCTCCAGGCGATTCAGAAAATGGGTCTGTGGATGGGGAAGTTTATTTTAGGGGATTTTATAATAGACTTAAAAATACTCTGCGTGGTTGAGTTCTGTCCAGAAACTGCACATTACTCTGTGAGCTGAAGATACAGGCAGGTTTCATCACAAAAATGATTCCAAGAGAGCTCCCTGGCTCTCTGGCGAAGTGCTGGAAGATGCTTATCTTCACAGAACAATGGACCAGATTAACTACAGCTGCTGGTTGTAGTTTCAGCCAAACATTCATTCACTGACAAATTCCTTTCACTGGAGTAAAATGTTAAGGGAAATTGTTAGGGGAAAAAAAAAAGTGAAAAAAAGAAGTTCAACCAATTTTCCTTTTAATTATGCCTTTTGTAGGATTTTAATTTTATATTTTTACCATGAGGGAGGAAGTGTAGGTGTGTAGTTTTCAAGAGCCTCATTCTTCTGAAGGAGGGCAACATCCCAAAGTGGGGAAAGATCTGCTTAACTTGAAACAAATGTCAAAACTAATAAATAAATACATTTTCAGGGGGATTTAGTCTTAGCAAAGCTCTGTCCATTTTTAACCAGCTTCAGTATTTATCTCAATAGTGTCTCTCTACTTCTTCCTACCCATCAGGCAAAGAGAGGAGATGCTTCTGCTTCTCTTTTCTCTGAACCCAACAGCAGCCCACCAATAAAGATACTTCTGCAAGGTCAAATTTTGGTCACCTCCCTAAATTCACTGATTTAGGTGGCAGCACTTCTGTACTTATTTTTTTGTTTACAGGATCAAGAACCTACCAATAATCTCCCCCACATCCTAGGAAATAGACACTAATACAGGAAATCTCAGCACATATTTGGGTCATAGCTAAAAACAGCAGGATCTCTGGTTTGTCAGGCTCTCTCAGAACTGAAGGGACACCACCAGGTTCCAGCTCTTCCAGTCTGCGTTGATTCTGCCCTGGGTTTGAGGGATAGAGATCATAGCCTGCAAGGAATGTCCCTCGGAGGAAAATCTGCCTGTATGGGAAGGGCTTAGTATTTGTTCTTGTTGACATTTTTGTGTGAAAACCAAGCCATTGGAGCAGGAAAGTGGCATAACGTGGTT
This sequence comes from Dasyornis broadbenti, assembly GCA_013397935.1. Classification (NCBI taxonomy): domain Eukaryota; kingdom Metazoa; phylum Chordata; class Aves; order Passeriformes; family Dasyornithidae; genus Dasyornis; species Dasyornis broadbenti. The sequence continues at coordinate 1,416,689 of VZRN01000827.1, forward strand.
CATTAAGACCATACTGCTTCCTAAGAAAATAATGGTTTGTAAGTTTTGGACCTCTGAGAAGATGTGTCTTTGGTAGGTTTGTCTCCCAAAATGATAAAGTTTTGAAATAAGAACACCTGAGGAAATGGGAAAAAAAATTAAAAAAAAAAAAAAAAAAGGAAAAAGGTGGGGACAAAACAACTTTTTTTTTGTAGGCATTTCTAAGAAACTGTGGACAAATCTCAAACTGAAATGACACCAAGCCTGTACTTGTGTGCCTGGGCAATGCTTGCCTTACACATAGGCATCAGCCCTGGGCCCATTATGTCATTGTAAAGTTAAGAACAGTAATGACTGTTTTCTGAAGTGATGAACTGTTCCTGAATGCCAGTGCTTGCAGATTGATGCTGATTTAATCCTGTTATCTCTTTACCTCCAGAGGAAGTATGCGCTCCATTACAAGATCGCTCTCATCATAAACTACCTGGGGCACTGTATTTCAGTAGGGGCCCTTATAGTTGCCTTTATGCTTTTCTTGTGCTTGAGGTGAGTAATGTGTCTGCGTGTTTCTAACTCGGTTGGGTGACGCTTTCGGGGGTTGCTCGAGCCCTCTCGTGGCTCTGTCCGGTTCCTGGATGGTCCTGAAAAGTGGCCATAGCTTTTACACTCCCATGGTTTTGCTGGCTAATGTGCTGGATGAGCTCCTCCTGAGTGTAGGAGCTAAAGCCTGTTTGTATTCAGGGAGAGAACTGAACATGATTTATTGATGCAGAAAAAAAAAAAAAAACAAAAAAATTCAGTGAGCACAGCGTGCTTCATTAAGGGAAACCAGGACTGGAGTGTGTCAGGTTGCAAGTTTTGGGGGCAAGTTTTGTTTTTTTCATAAGGCAGAACATGGTAACGTTTTGCATCCCCTGGCAGCTAAAACCCAGATCTAAACCGAAGGAGATGGAACAAAATCTTTCCATTTTGCTTTGGGTGAATTTCGGGTTTTCTTTCATTAAAGGGCTTGAAAGTTTTTTTTAAATGGAAAGAGGAACATCATTAGTGGAGCTTACTCCACAGCAGTGCTTATGAGATGATGAATGCAAATCTAGGAGACTGCACAGAATCCCTTCCCTGGTCTGGTCCAGGGTGCAGAAGGGAGTTTGGCTTTGGATGTGTCAGTGAAAGTAGAGTTGTGGCTACAGGGAAAAGAGAAAGGACAGGAGGGAAGGAAAATTAGTGGAAAATAAGGAGATGTGGATCAGTCATCATATGTATTGTATGTCCACAGCCTGAATCACAGGAATGTATTTTCATAGGAGTGGCCTGATGGGTTAATTCTGTGTTATTTCTTGCATTCCCTGACTGGCATTTCTGTGCTGTTTGTGCTGTGTTGTCCGGGAGAGTTCAACCTGAACTTAAAATGAGCTCCAATAAATGCTGTGATGATAATCCTTGAAGACAAATCCTGTACTAATAGCAGAGGATAAACTGTGGGTGGAGGACACCCTCCCCCTACCCAGGATTACAACAGGATGATTGACAGAGGCCTCAGTGAAAGAATTACTGTTTTCCTGGAGTAGAGCATCCCTAAAGTCTTACCTAAGTCTTCTCTTAAGCATTCCTAACCAGGTCTTTTTGCTAACAGTAGGAATCTTCTTGCACTCCAGCATCTATAAACAGAGTAATCTATGCTAATGGAAACACAAAAACAACCACCTTAAAACATTAAATGGGAACTTTTATGATGCATCAATTTAAACTTCCATTTCAACCCCTCTACGGTGCATATAAAACTAATTCCCACAGTGCTTGGAGACCTGAATTAATTTGCACTGAATAAAGAATGCAGATTATTCATTGCAGTAACTATATTCCCTGCTTTTATGCTCAGTCTTTTATAAATGCTTGAGTAAATAACACAAAAACAATTAGGCAGGATGGTATAAATGTATCCAGCTCCGAACACAGAAGTGGCCCAGCTGAGCTCTTTTAAATTGTTCTCCTGTTATTTAAACTTTAAGGTTTAAATTTTGCAGTCAGCTTCAACATCAAAAACAACAACGGACTGGTGGCAATTAAGTACTGCCCTGCACATGCTGTGAATTAAGATAGTTCATCTTTTCAAATTCCCGTTGTATCATGCAAGACATGTCCAGTGTGCAGCCAGAGTTAACCAGCATGAGATACCTCAGGGTCTGTCGAGCTTCATCTCTTTCCCAGAGTTCTAGAGATGTTCCAGTGAAGGCACCCCAGATTCCCATTTCATTACAGCTTGTCCCTACCCAGGTTCTGGGTTACGCACATCGTCATCACACTGACCTCTGTAAAGTGCCCGAAGAATAAATCACTTTTGATAATCAATTTCTATTATGTGGGGCTTTTTTTTTCCCCCCGTTTTATTTTGGATGGAAGAAGGTATGATGGAACTGGGTGGAATAAGAGAATTTAGGTAATTCCTGGCCAGAAAAATACAATCTGATAGTTCCTCATCTTGGCCCAAAGTAGAAATCTGCCAGTTCCTTGTTCCTGCCCCACTCCATCCATCTACCTCACTCCACGAGTCCCTGCTGAGGGTGAAAATAGATCAGACCTCCAGGAAGATTCAAGTTTTACAGCTGCTCTTTATTTTAATGCTTCTCCCCCATCACCTGCTCGATTTTCCTTTGCTCTGTCAGTGCAGGTGGATCCCCAGGGCATCCCTGTCTGAAGGGAGAGACTGGAGCACACCTGCTCCATGGGAGCACAACTGCTGGGCAAACTTTGGGATCTCTCACTCTGGGGGTTTCAGGAGCAGGTGAAATATTTGGTTGGCGTGGCAAAAGGTGTTCAGCTGGTGAGGAAGGTGTTCTGCTTGTGGAGATGAGCTTCACCATCACTGTGGCTGCCCCAGCCCAGGGAGCTCAGTCCTCAGTCGTGCTGAAGTGGGAAGGGGAAAGAACTGGATGTAATCCTTATAACTCCAAACTGATCCTGTCATCTTGTCCCCAGCTTCATTCTTTCTCGGTTCCTTAAGCAACTTCATCCTTCGTTCACAACCCACCCTCCATTTAGCAGAAAAGTTCTACTGCCCTAAACGCTGAGGAACCAAACACTTGTTTTGAGGGTCAGGAATCCCAGATGTAGCAGCAGGTGATGAAATCTTCTGCCATTTTTGTCCATGAGACCCCAACAGAACTGGGAAGGGATGAGAACTCAACCAGGGCCTCCCTTTTACTGTGAGGACCCATTTTAGCCTTGTTTTCTCCGGATCTGTCAGATCTGAACCTGTGCTATGAAAAACAAGCCAGTAAATATTTCATTTAGCACCTAAATAATCAAAAGTGAAGGAGAGGGCTCGGCTTTTTGCTGGCACGCTGACTGAATGCCAATGAGTCATGGAGGCAGCTCCTAAAGGTCTAAGTCAACATTTGTTTCTCGAGGTCTAAATGTAGGTGGTCTGAAAATTGTGAGAGCCATGCTGTCTGTACCAGGCAAAACCAAACAAACTCACAAACAAAAAGGAATACACCAAGAAGGAAAAATGAGGAATTTGTGCCCAAAGAGTGATGTAGGGGTGATCTCCAACACAGGACCTGGAGAGATTTGCTCAGGGCACTTCACTTGGCATTGTTAAATGGATCTGCCCTGGTGGGAATCTCACAGTCTGTTTGTTCTCATTAACAGTCAAGGTTTGATCCCTCCCTCAGGAGCACACAGGCAGCTTCCACTGACAGCCTCCTTGTCCCACTGAAGCACAATCTCACACCAGTAAAGGAGAAATTTTCTGTAGGAGGAATCCTGCTGTCAGTAATACCTACCAAGCAGAAGAAAAGAAAAATAATTTCAAAAAAACAAAAGGATTAAAAGACTTCTTTTGAATCACATTTTTCCTTTGCTGTTGCCGATAATGCAGAGACCCAAATTGCTTTGTCCTGGATGATCTCTTGTCACTGTGCTGTTAGAGCAGCCTCTGAGGTGCAATAAGAGTCTTTTGTAAAACTCCTGGGTTGTTATTAAACAAAGGCTGGCAGTGGCCAGCAGTGATCTTAGTGGATTCCATCAGAAGAAGTTTTATTTGTGCAGTAGTTATCAGAGAAGAAGTAGGGGAAGAAAGCTATTTGTTCTGGGAAGCAGCGACGTCCCTGCTGAGTTTTGAATCCAATAAAGGACGGTGCTGACAGGAAGATGGGCTGGAGATTAACAATGACATGTCCTTGCTGGATAAAGGCAGCTCTAAAAGCAACCAAATGCACAAACATTGTCATAACATCTCTTGTCACTACTGTGGTGGCAATGAAAGCAAATTGAGGTTTTGAGGGAAATTCTGCTTTCCTTTGCCCCTAAATTTAGCTCTTTCTATTTCCCCTTTAAAGCATCTGATATTTTCTTTTTTCATAGGCCTGAGGCAGTGTCCCCGTTCTTTCTTATGATTACAAACAGATTTCCACAATCCCACATATTATTTCTCCCCAAAAGACTGAAACATCTTTTTCCTAAAACAGTATAGCCTTTTTTCCCCCTTTTCCCCCCCATAAACATCTCCTATCTACTTTCCTTTATTCTCCCCTGTTCCAAGCTCCCTTGAACTACCCTGTTGCTCCTCAGTCTGGTGTGCAGTTGGCAGGATTGCTGCTGCAGGCCTCTTAGCAAGAATGGAAGAGTTTGATTAAATGGTTTGTAGAAACCTGTCAGGGGAAATGCAGAGCAGCAATACAGAGCAGGTTTCATAGAGCAGAGTGATCTGACACCTCTCAGCACCTGCAGACTGAGGATATCTCAAGTGGGGGAGAGATCTGCATAATTAGTATTGGTTTGCACTCAAAAAGGGTGAGGTTTCTGATGTGATTAGAGCAGAGCAGGCTCCAGATCTAAGGCACAATCCTTTCTTGTTGTGGAACAAGAGGGAAGAGCAAGTCCCAGGTCAGGACATCAATGAACTCAATTCATGAGTTCATGTCAGTGCTCTGGGTCCCCTCCTCATCTCCTGACCTCCCAGCCTGAGGCAGAAGCCTGTCTCTTCCATCTGCCCCTTGGAATAGCAGAGCCTTCATGAATGATTCTGGCACGTGGCAGTTTCAAAATTCAGCATAAATACTGGAGTGGGGTGGGTGCAATAGCTGTAGGTTTGAAGACAGCTCTGTCCCACCCTGAACAGTCCACAGTGAAGTCCACAGAGAAAGGCAGGAATGAAAATCATGGAGCTCTGTAAATAAGAGCAAATCCAATGAGAGGGCCTGCTTTGAATACAAAACATCTGAAAGTGCCTGCGCTGCCTGAATCCATGTGAAGAGTCTCATCTGATGAACTCAGACAAAGGACAGAAACACTTTTCCTGTTGATTAACCTCAGGCCATTGTCTTTTGCTTCTCACTGCCTTTACTTGCCCCCTCTTCATCTCACGTTTGTAGGACTTGTTCTTTAGACTCTTTGTGCAGAACCTACCCCACGCACAAAAAACCCCAGAGATCGGGGCCCTCATGAGCTCCTGGAATAATACCAGTAATGAAAAGTGTGTCCAGAGAGCTCTGTTCTTAAAATGTGAAAGGTTTCATAAGCTGCATCTGAAATCGTGGTATTGTAACCCAACACAATGAAAGCCACTGAGGAGTGTTACTGCTGCCTATAAATACATCCCCACTGGATAAACACCGGAAACTGAAGAGCTGCTTACAATGAAGGACAGTTTCAGTGCAGGAATAAATGGGTATAGGTCTACAGACAGATTTGTGAGTGGATATTAAAGAACGGTTTCCAGCCCACAGAGCAGAGGGGTCCCAGAGCAATGCAGTAGAAGAAAAATTTCAGTTGGAGTTAAACTGGAATATCAAGAATTTATGAAATATTTTTACTCAGTTACTTTCTTGACCTGAGGTTTGGAGGCCACTTCAGATCCTGTGCTAGAAATAAGTTACTATGGGTGTATTTCTGTTGCTGCCAAGATTTTGGCTGTGAGTTTTTGGAGATGGACACAAACTTGTTTGAATTCTGATAACAGAACTTCTCTTAAAAGATTTAGATCTGTGTTGACTGACAAGCTAAAACTTGTCTGTGCTCTCTTCTGTTTCTGATGATGATGGAATGATTTTGGGAACAGTGGAGAAAACATTGCAGCTTTTCCAATATTTCAGAGAAAGGAAGAAAGCAAAGTTTGGTCTTTACAGCTCAGATATGAATCATGCTCAGGAGTGCAGTTTGCTTCAAAAAAAAAACATGTCCTGAGTCATCTCTGGGAAGGAGAGTCAGGGAAGATGTTTTCAGGATGATGTTCAGTGTTATGTATGCAGATGCACCTGCAGCTGTTCAAGTGCTAAATGGCTCAGTTTCAGTTCTCATCCATGGAATTGCTTGTGTAGATCCCTCACTAACTCCACTATAGTTGTTCAGCACTCAGCAACCTTCTCTTCTGTCTAATCTAAAAAATTACTTAGGTGCTGGAGGAGGGTGTCCAGGGAAGGGAAACGGAGCTGGGGAAGGATCTGGAGCACCAGGAGCAGCTGAGGGAGCTGGGAGGGCTCAGCCTGGAGTAAAAAGGGCTCAGAGGGAAGCTTACAATGATCTACAACTCCCTGACAGGACGGTGCAGCCCCATGGGGGTCAGGCTCTGCTCCCAGGGAACAAATGATAGGACAAGAGGAAATGGCCTCAAGTTGTGTCAGGGAAGGTTTAGATTGGATATCAGTGAAAATTTCTGCACAGAAAGAGTGGTCAGGCATTGGCACAGGCTGCCCAGGCCAGTGGTGGAGTCCCCATCCCTGTAAATGCTCCAAAGGCACCCAGGTGTGAGCCTTGGGGCCAGGGTTTGGTGACAAACAGGGTGGTGCCGGGTCAGTGGTTGGACTTGATGATCTTGGAGGTCTTTTCCAATCTAAACAGTTCCATGGTTCTGTGAATTCTGCTGCTTCACGTTACTCTGTCAGCTAAAAGCGGGGAGAGGTGGAAGTTTCGGTCACCCCTGAGTGGGCCATGGACACCCCTGGGAGCATCTGGGCTGCCTTTGCCTGTTCTGGGAGCAGCAGCTTCCCTGGGGAGGTGCCCAGGCAGAGCCACTGGACCCATTTCCTAGTGCCCAGTGAGCACCATGAGGCTGAGGAATTTAGACCAAGCATAGGAATGACTGTTTGGAAGGATTCCAATCGTTCCTGAATTCCTGGCCAAATGCTCCAAGGTAATTAAATATTTCACCCCATGCTTTGGTGTAAATGAGGCCAAGGAGAGTGTGAACAGCAGCGTCAGCAGCTCAGCCTTTCCTCCTTGGTTTATCCCCACAGTATCTGCAAATGTAGATAATGTAATGAACTTTGCTAATTGTGTAATTGTATTAAAGGGGGGGGGGGGAAGTATAACCCCTGAATTCTCTAGCTGATCATTTAAATTAATTTTGTTNGTATATTTTTAAATTTTTATAAGGGGGGGGGGGGAAGTATAACCCCTGAATTCTCTAGCTGATCATTTAAATTAATTTTGTTTCAGATTTTTTTTTTTTTTTAAGTAATCCCACGAGGAGGTTATGAATGAGGCCATGCTGTGCACTGTGCACTTGTGTTTCCCAAACAGTAGCTGTGAGCCAGATCAACTGCTCCAAGCTCTCAGTGTCTGACTTCCCAAGTCCTTCTTTGATTTGTGCAATCCAGCTGCAGTGGCCACTCTCCACAGAACACATTCACCCTTCCAAAGAGTGGACTGATAACCACAACCTGTGTTGGAAAACCTGAGCTGAAAGTGTTTTTCTGTGCAAAAGGATACTTTGCAGCCTTGTTTTTACTTTGTTCAAAAATTACTGACATCTGACCACCATTTAGCAAAGCAAATTAGAGCAGAGTCCTAAATCTATTTTTTTCAGCCACAATCACTTGCTGCACTAAGTGAAGTCATCTGTATCTTTATCATTCCTGTGAAAATAACAGGAATTTTCTCCAGGGGAAGACTTGATGGCACAGTCAAGGTTGGAGTTGTGTTCTTAGACTGGGATATGCAGTGGCTGGGTTTCAACGATCCCTTATTTAAGCGGTGAGCACAGCCAGTCTGGGGCTGCCCTGCCTGTTGAGTGCTGTGTTGGCTGCGTCCTTCCCACCCCAGGAACGCCAGTGCCGAAAGCCTTTGTGTCTAAAGCAGGCAGGATGCTCCATGTCCTGTGATTAAAAACTGGATTGAAGGCAGGAGAATGAAACTTTGGAAAAGACAGGCACACAGATGGTTCCACAGTGGGTTTATTTTTAGGGTCTCTGCACATCCTAAATGCTCACAGAAGCTGCAGCTTCTCCTCTTCACCTGAGCGTTTCACTCCTGTCCCTGTGATGAAGCTGTCACTTCCTTCCAGGCTGTCATTCTTCCCTTGCAACTGCCCCTTGCATTTCCTGGGGGAATATTTCTGTTCCCCGAGGCAACTGCCACCAAGAAGCTGATTTTCCCTGCCAGCCTCTCCAGCTGCTGTTCCCATCTGGAAGCATTAGGAGTTCCAGAATACACGCACTGGTGGAGCACACAGGAGAAACCATGGGGACCTCAGGGGAGGCTTCCATGTGGGTGAAGGCAAATAGGCCATGACAGGCACAGAGCCCGGGAAATAACTTGCTGTTAGGTATTCTTCCCATTTATGGGTTCTACATGTGCTTTGCCTGCCCTAGAAAAGACTAAAGAGGGGAAATAGTTTTTTAAGTATTGTCCATGATTCTCCTTCTGGCTTGTTCAGCAGCCATGGAATGGGAAGGGCTCCACCAAACTGCACTCCTATTTGTCCTATCAACTGTTTTCAGAGAGGCCTTGGGATAGCAGCCTTAATTGAACATCATTATTAATGGAATACTACATGAATTAATAGAAGGTTTCCAAGCTTCTTTAATAAAGTTTTCATTTGCAATTATTTCTATGCAGATGATTCAGCTAATTCAGCGAGCTTTCAACCATGCTGGCACATTATTATGATTGTTAGTGTTAATTGTTTGTCTCATGCTGTGAATCAGAAAACAGTAGCTCTGTGCATCCCAGAGGAAAAATACCACTGTATGGGTAGAGTGAGAAAAAAAACAATAAATCAACAGAAAGCTACTTTGAGTTTTACCAGGGCTATTTATAGATGTCCATTTCTGAAGCAGTGAGGCCACCTCTACAGAAATAGTTGATGTGGTTTTCTTCCTGCCTTTCCAGGTCTCACAGTTTTGCAAGTCAAAAGAATGGGGTTTCTATTTCTCTGCTTTCTCTGTCGAATCATACAATTAAGGTCATTTGGTGGAAATAATTAGCAGGCCGTCCTCCCTCTACCAACAATCAGAAGCTCTTTCTGCCCACCTTTGACCCAGGCTGCAGTCAGCTGCTGGAGAATTTTGCTTTTTTCCCGTTTGCTGCTGTTCTCCTTTGTGGAAGTGCAGCTCTTACACCCTGCACGCGTAGCAGTTCAGGATGCCCGTGGTAGGAAATCAAGGCAGGGAACAGCATGGTCTGTTCTCAGATCAGATAAAGAGGTTGTTGTGTGCCATTTCTCACAATACTCCTGGCTCTTGATTTACTAATTAAGAAGGCCAAGGAGAAGCGTGTTGGCTTTCACCTTATTTGCTTCTTCACGTCCAGCCTGCCGCAGAGCTGAGCCCAATGCTCTGTGTGTGTGGTGAGAGGGAGGCTCATCCCAGAGCCCAGCTCATCTCACCCGGCTTTGGCCAGCACAGCCAGAGATGGGCTCTGGATTCGCTGGAGCACACACATTATAGACCTGTAGCATCATTAAGGTTGGAAAAGACTTCTGAGATCACGGAGTCCAACCATTACCCCAGCACTGCCAGGTCCATCACTAAACTCTGTCCACAAGTGCCACATCTAAATGTTTTTTGAACACTTCCAGGGATGGTGACTCAATCACTGCCCTGGGCAGCCTGTTCCAATGCCTGATCACCCTTTCAGTGAAGAATTTTTTCCTGGTATCCGACCTATACCTTCCCTGGTGCAACTTGAGGCCATTTCCTCTGGTTCTGTGCCTTGTTCCCTGGGAGGGGAACTGCAGGAACAGAGGGAACTCTGACAGAAGGCTGCCCCCTCCTGTCAGAGAGTTCTAGAGAGTGAGGTCTCCCCTGAGCCTCCTTTTCTGCAGACTAAACATCCCCACCTCCCTCAGCTGCTCCTCGTCAAACTTGTGCACCAGAGCCTTCCTGAGCTTTTTTTCCCTACTCTGCAGGAGCTCTGGTCCTGTTGTCCCCAAATCCCTGTAAATATAAAACAAGGCACTTCATCACTCAGTCTCCCATGAAAATGTGCTGCCACCTGCTACACTCCTCTACCCAAAGCCTCACATCATCAGCCTTTCAAACAGGTTCGGTGTCACCTAAACCAACCCACGATGAAAACCCACAAAATTCTGCTGGTGACACTGTGCCAGGTGTAGATCTGCTGGCTTTTCTTGTTTTTTCCTTTATCATTCCCTCCATCTGGGAGGATAGAGGAGAAGAGTGCTGGTACTCCTGATCCCTTAACCATGGGTCATGAAAATATGAGGACACCTCTTCTCAAACCCACAGCTGGACTCTTGTGTATCAGGCCCTCATCAGAAAGTCCTGCCCTGTCAGGAGGAGGTGTCTGGAAACCACTCAGGAGCAGGGGAAGCACTGGTTGTTAGGAAATCATGAGGACCCAATGAACCCTTTCACTTACCCAGTCAAGATGCCTCCAGTGGCAACATCTTTTCCCTCCACGTCAGAAGTTGCCTGTCCTTCTTTTCTCTCCTCAAGGAAATCCTTTTCCTTCTGCCTGCTCCTTTACTCAGGGTGACCCACACCCCTTGCACGTGCCTGTCTGACACTGCTTGCTGCTTTCCTGCCCAAAACCTGCTGTCTGGCACAGCCAGAAGTGAAATCGCTGCATGAACTGTGCGACTTCAGGATGCAGCACCAACCACTCCTCCCAGCTTGCTCCCACTGCCCACGGGCAAGCAGCTCCCTGCTGTCCAGATCCAGGCTTTTTCTTGTTTTTTCACCTTGCACCTCCCACAGGACAGGAGGGAGTGCAGTTGTGAGGAAATGCCTCCTCATCCAGCCCTTGGAGTGGGCAGACAAGCAGAGAAGAGGAACCAACACAGACAAAGGTGTTTTGCTGTGAATAACAGGCTGTGAGCTCTTCAGTCCATCATGTTAGTGGAGTAATCCATGGCCTGACCCCAGTGAATGTAAACTACAAAAGGGGTCCGGTGACTCCTGTGAGGAATTGGGGCCACCAGCGAGGTCATTTAATGCTTTTAAATGTGGTCTCTGAATCAGGAATATCTTCTGACTGCCAGAAGTGAGGAAGTAAGAGCAAGGAATAACTTACAGTCTGCTTTCCCTGTCTCCCATACTCTTTCCCAAATTAATTTTTACTGATCTCCACAGGGACTGAGTCCCAGCCTAAACAGCACATTGGTCTGAGTGAACATGGAAATTCATATGTCTTTATGTTCTGGCCTCAGTCTTTAAGTCTGTGGTGACTGAATTGCCACAACTTCTCTCTTTATTCCGTCCATCCTCAGGCCCATGAACCGGGGGGAGAGCGAGTGGAAAAGTCCAGCCAAAGCCTTGGCCAATGTTTTTTGTGTGACAGGGATTAGAATAGGAAGGAAATACAGGAAATAATTAATCCCTCTTTAACGGAAGCTCATAGCCTCAGTCTGTGGTGTCTTGTGAAGTGCCAGCCTTCAGGATCTCTGGGATGGGGATTTGTGCTGCTGTTCTTGGAAGCTGGCACCATTCAACACACATCAAGGCTTGTGAAACAAGTGGAAATGGCATGAACGATGTTATCTGACATGAAGAGGGATATGAAACCTTCTATGATCAGATCTTTTGGGTTAGGGGACTCTGAATGGCTCTGAAAGTCACAATTTCTTCCCAGCAGTGCAGTAATTGTGTCTGAAGCAGCAGTTCAGCACCCTGTCCTCTCGGCTCCCATTTCTCCCCTCTCCCACGTGACTCTTTCCCTCTTGAGAGGCAGCTCTCTGCTCTCTGTGCCCTCATTTTCTTCGTGTTGCCACTGCCACCACCCCCAATTTGTGCCATCTCCCTCCTGAGCCACGAATAACCCCAAATTTCTGAGCTTCTGGATTTTGAGTGAATTCATTCATGCAAACCCCTGTACCCCCAGGAAAGCTGAATTGACTAACGTATGCACATCTTAACATGTTTTAAATTCCACCTCCTGCCAGTTGCAGCCTGATGGGAATTCTTTTTCTGTGCTGCCTGTGAGGGCAGTTATTGCTGCTCCTGGAGTACAGGCTTCATCACTTTTCCACTCCACGGAGCAAAGCCAATAATTGATCAAGGAGAAATGAACTGTGGGGCTCATTGTCATAGAAGACTGATATGACTGTTTAAGTTTTCAAAATGAGACAGGTCATTTTCATGAATAACAGGACTATTTAAATTTAAATTTAGGCGTATAAATTTACGCTACCTCCTATCTACCAAGAGCCAGGAAAAGATCTGTGGAGGACAAATGACTCCTATGAGCATTCTAAGTTTTTTTACCTCAGGCTTTGAGATGAATGCCTGTGATAAGGTCAGCTTTGTCCTTTCAGCAAACATTAGCTGTGCTGCAGGTCTCCTGTCATTCACCAGTTTTGTTGCCCAGTTTGGGAAATGCCCTTCGTTCACTGCCCCCCTCAGACTCCAGCCTGGCTGCAGAGATGAATTCTGTGCACAGGGTGAGCTCCTGAGCCCAGCAGAGCAGTCTCATGTGAATAAAGCCCAGAGTGAGGAGACCCTTACCTCAGAATCCCTCCAGATGCTTTGCACATATTAAATTACAATAATTCCACCCACCAGCAGTGCCTGAAAATGAGAGCAGCTTTCTCAGGTGGCTGCCAAGAGACTGTTGCCTTGTTCCATCGACTGCAGTCCTGCGCTGCTGTGCCCTGCAGCCTCCACATACTTTATTATCCAGCTGTTTTCCCTCCCCGCTCCAAATCTGACACAGGTATTTCTCAAGCTTTCCCTGCCCTGGGCTGTGAATTGCATTTCTGCCGCTGGGATTTCTGTGCTGGCGGTAGCTGGGAGACAGAACCACGGGCTCTGGGCTCTTTGTGAACAAAACCAAACTTCCAATCTCCAGCTGGGACTCCTATTAAAAGAAAATGAAAAGGAAAAACATAGGAAAAGGGAAAAGGTCAAAACCATTCTGTGCCTGGGGTCACATCACTGCCTGAGCTATTTAAGAAGGCCTGTGGCACTTTCAGACATCTCTCAGATTCTCTTTCATGGCTCTGTTAGCCCCAAAGACAGGAAGCTTTTCAGCAGGTGAAAGCATCTATTTACCATCTAAGCCACACAAGGGGTGTCTCCGAAAGGGAGTGAGGCAATGGTGTGAGGTTACTGGTACCCAAAATATGGCTTTTGCTAAAGGCAGTGGGACAGGGCAGCTGACCGTCCCTGTTTCATTCCCAAAGTCAAAGCTTTAGGCTTCGTTTTGGTCAATTCCAGCTGCTGACCACATTTATACTTCAGTTAATTTTACACCAGGAGTACCCCTTCCCTCAACACATGGGGCTTTTTGAAAACAAGGGGTGTTTTGATCATAATTATCTGTAAAGATTGGGGTTCCCAGCACAGACCAGACCCTCTTGCCCTGGGTGCTGCACAGACGTAGCTGAAAGTCTGAAGGATGCAGAGCGATGGGCAAAGAATAAAAACCTGCAGGAACCAAGAAGTAGTAAGGAGGGCAAAGATCATGTAGGCAGTAGATAAAAACATAGAATTGTTAAGGTTGGAAAAGACCTTTGAGATCATCAAGCCCACTGAATTTGTCTTAAGACACAGAAGAAAATGTGATTTTGATGACTGGGATCCTCCTGGGGGGAAAAACTCTGTTTATGAATCAAAAAGTCTACAACTGTTTATTTGATCCTGTTTGCCTCTGTGTCCTGTCCAATGTCCTGCTTTAAATCTTGTGGCAATAAGATTTCCCCCAGCCAGATTTAGTGATGTGCCAGCATATGGGATGATTAAACTACATCTAAATGGATGCCTGCAGCAAGGATTTTTTTTTCTCCCCACTCTTTTATCTTATCTTTGTCAAGAAATACATTCAGGTGGCAAGCGTGCCAGATCTGTTTTGTTGTTAGAGCTCTCAAAAGCAATTAATTTCATCTCAGTAACTCACAGTTTGACCTGAATTTCCTTAGTTTTAGTCCCCTGCCTCCCTCTCCCCCTTGAAGCAATGTTTCAAATTCATCCCTTCATCTGCTAATCCTTGACCTGGAGGGAGTGAGTAAAAGCTGTAGGTGAGGAGCAGCTGCAGGACATTTATGTGCAGGATGGTCAGTGGAAGGTCTGTACCTTAGCAGGATGTTTCAAAGCCTGGCCAGAGCCACGTGGGCTCCTGGGGCTCAGCACGGGCAGCTTGTTTGCCTCTTTGCTTTTAAAGCCAAACCCTGAGCCTCAGCCTTTTGTTAGAAGTGAAATTCTGCAAGTGAGACGTGTCTGACATGTCCAAGAGCAGCGTTTTGGGGGTTGTAGCTTAAATAAAAGAGAAAGGGTCTGAGCAGCTGGAAATTTGTTTTCCAAATTAACTCATCATGAGTCACTGAGGCTCTCAGAACCAAATACCAATTTCACACTGGCAGCCTGAGTTGTTAAACTCAGAGGCTATTTTAGCACTGGCTTAACAGGGTTATACCTCTGAGCATCTCTTTGTAAATATCTCATATGTGGGAGGTCCTCTATTTGTTTGTTTTTTGGTTTTTGGTTTTTTTTTTTTTTTGCTGGATTGCTTGAAATCTCTGCGAGATTTGTGAGGCTGAAGGACAAAACAGAATTGCTTCTGGCCCTAATTCAGGATTAATTCAGTCCTAAGAAAAGTGCAATGAGTGTTTCATGGTAGGGAAACAGTGTTTGCTGTTAAGAAGTGTCACTTGTTTGCCATGCAAAAGACCTGAGGCAACAAAAAGTTGGCTACTGGATTGTGCCTCTCTTTTTGCTGTCGCTGGGGTGAGCTCAGCCAGTTCCAGCTGAGCAGGTTTGAGCCACTTGCTGTGTTTGTCCCACATTATCTGACAGCTTCCCTGGCAAGCAGGGACCCTGGCATGGCCAGTGCTGAATCCCAGGAAGAGTTCTGGCTGTTTGAAGCCCTGTGCAAGTGATTTTCATAAAAGGAGTGGTTTGTGTTGAGCCGAGAAAAGATCATTTAATTGAAGACTCTGTAACTGCAACGCTGCAATTTGGCACTTGCCATCCTTTACCAGTTCATAGAGAATCAGAAGAGAAATGTTCTGGTCTTAAATGACTGAACCTGTCACGAGTAACTCTGTCTTGTTCAGTGATGCTTTGGTTTCTGGCATCAGCATCGTGCACTGGCTGCCTCCTGGAGCCATTTCCAGCAGCAGATAGATTTCAGATGTGCCCTCTTTTGTTTTATGGCACTGTGTCCGAGCTTACTGTAGCTCATATTTTACATTGTGCTCATAATTTACATTGCGTCTGAACGGGGGACTGAAACCACACGCAAATATTTCCTGATGAAGGAGGACGTGCAGCTCTACCTTGTTTGAGGTACAGCCAGGATTGAAAACCAGGCAGTTCATGCTCTGCTGTTGCCGTGATTCAAACTCACACAGGTGAGCCTGTTCAAGATCTAACCAAATGTAAACTCTTTGAGCTTCGCCACTCTGGCACAAATATTTGTCACTAGATCTCCTTCTGTGAGCAGTTCCGCAGCCACCAGGGCAGTCTGGTTGTTCAGAGGCTTTTCTGTCAGTTCCAGTTGATCTAGCGATGGAGGGAAGGGGAGCAAAAAACCAAGGATGAGATGACAGTTTGAATATTTGATTTTTTTTTCCAGTAGCTCCTGTTTCACCTGTTTAAACTGGTCCTTGTCAAAGGGAGCTCCTTGTGTTGTCAAGACAAATCGTTGTACATGGCTTTGCAAAAACACAAACCTCCTGTTTCATAGAGGAAGAGAGGGATTGCAGGGGGATACACGGTGCAATGAACAGAATTAACTTCTTTGTTTTGTACAGTTATTAATGTGTGTGTATGTATATTCACTATATGTGTTAACTTAAATGTGTTTCCGTGTTCAGGAGTATCAGATGCCTGCGGAATATTATCCACTGGAACTTGATCACCACGTTCATCCTGAGGAATGTGATGTGGTTTCTGCTTCAAATGATAGATCACAACATCCACGAAAGCAATGAAGTGAGTGCTGGGAGGTGGCAGGGCCCTGTCCTGCAGTTTGGGGGGCTGAGTTTCTTTGTATAAATATGACAAGGGACACTTATCCACGTGCTCAGTGTGGCTTCCATGCATCCCTTCATTTGGATGTCAGCTGGGCACTCATCGTTCTTGATTAGCTTTTCAAATGTGCGAGTTGACATCTGAACTTCAATCCCATACCTCGGGAAAACAAGCAGAAAAATCATTAGTGCCCAGATAAAGAAGATGTTCGTGCATAAATCTCTTTTATTATTCATCCAGACGCTCCTTTTAGAAAATTCTATTCTAATTTTGAGAAAAATCTATTGCAATAGATTCTGTTAATTCAGTGTTTGCTCTTCTGTGTTTCTGGCATTCTCACACTCCAGAAGATGGGGGTTTATGAGCTTTACAGTCAACAGTTTCATGCTGTGCGACTTGCTTTCATGACAATGCTGCAAATCTTAAGAGATTTTTACAGTAACTTGGGAAAAAATCTGTTGGAGACAGGCACTCAAATACCTTTTAAAATGTGAGCACAAAGGGACAATGAAGATACAAACCTGCAAATAAAAGCACAGATCATCACATGCCCTAGTTTTCATTAACTCATCTTTTCTCTGCTGAGCATTGCAGCCTTTTTGGGAAAGGTGCTTTATACAAGCTTGGTTATAACTTTGTTATGTGATTGTGGGATAAGGCAGTCAAAATAACACCACCAAAGTGAATGAGAACAACATCATTTATTCCAGCTATTGATATGATCTCTTCTGTGCTGATCAGTGGAGATGAAATAACACAGGTACAGAAGCATCAAGGACTCGATGTGGAAATATTTTGCATGAAGTTTATAACACTTACAAAAAAAATCAAGAAGGGGAATTGGTGAAGTTACCTGGAGCCTCATGGTGGATACCTGTGGGGATCAAGAATCCTCAGTCAAATAATGAGAAAGGTGTAAATTACTGAGTTCTGCAAATTTGGTTTATTACTCTATATTAATAAATCCACAAAGGACTTGATCAAAATTCATTTTATTCTGGTCTCCTATGGAAATCATGCAGCGGGACATCTCATCACCATTATTTGTATTTTTCTGTATCTGTTCCAATCCATGGGCCAGTTCCTCTCAGTTCTCACACAGGAACAACAGACCTGGACATAATTCCTTTTTACAATCCCTGTAAAAATGGGAAGGAAAGGGAAGGGAAAGAGAAAGGGAAAGGGAAAGTACCATGATTCGGTTTAAACAAAATTTTGGAAACACAATGTTTCATTTTCTTCTGAGTTGTTTTGGGTTTTAATCCTATTTTAAGGGTGAAGCCAAACTAAATTACAAATATTAATGAAATAATACAGACATGAAAGCTTTAACACATCCAAAAGATTTCTTCTTTTTATTTCCATTCAATAAACACAAGTGATCACAATTTGTAAGTAGGCTGTCGTTTTGTCACTGTGTTTCTTGCCCAATAAATTCTTAATCCTCAAAATTTTACTGTTCTTGGTGATGCATCTGCTGCTCTGTTGGCTGCCTGTAGACCATCAATACCTCATGCATATGAAGGCTAAAATAAAATTAACCGAGGGTAAAAGCAGCAAATACTTCTGCAGAGTTAATTAAAAGGCTGGAGAATGGTGAGACCAAAATGACCAAAATCAGCGATAGCAGTAAACACAGGAAGTTAGAGTTGTGCTTCAGGGAACGCACTCAATGTCTGCTTGGTGAGAAAGAAGTTTCCCCAGACTGAGGTGAGCAGCACTTACGGAAATTACCCTCAGTTCCTTGTGATTTACTGCTGGGGTGTTCCCACCTGGAGCTGACTGTGCTTCCCACGGCTGTGCTCTCACTGCCCAGCCATTCCGAGGAGATGCCTTTACTGATGCACCACAAATTTCTGTGGAGGTAATGGCAGAATTCAGAGGTGACCTGTGCCACGGTGTGACTTACAGAATGGAGCAGAGGGAATGAGGTGGCTGATAAAAACATGCCTTTAAAGGTGTTTTTTCCCAAAATATCTGTGGTGCTCCTTGCCCTCAGTGGAAACGAAGACTGTGACATTGACACAGATCATCTGTGGCCAAGTGACCTGCTCCTCTTGGAGGCTTGTTCTGGCACCTTCATTTTCCAGCCAGGTTTAGATACAGGAGATCCTGCGTGTTGTGGTCAAAGCCAGCCTCAGCAGAAGGTCACAGATGCAGCTATGAGTTCCTATCAGCACCTAAAATATTGCGATTCCAAGTCACAGGATAAATCTGCATCTCAGGAATGAATTCTAACACTGATTTTAAAGAGGATAACAACATACAGAATCTCTTAAGTGTTCTCACCATGATTTTAAAATACTATTTTCTGTTTCCTTTCCAGCCCTGGTGTCGATGTATCACCACTGTCTACAATTATTTTGTGGTGACCAACTTCTTCTGGATGTTTGTGGAAGGCTGCTACTTACACACTGCTATAGTGATGACCTACTCCACAGATAAGCTGAGGAAATGGGTTTTTCTCTTCATAGGATGGTGTAAGTGCCCTTTGTGGTTAAAAGATCCTTCTGTGGTACTTGGTATTAAAGTGTTAAAGACAAGAGTGGCAAGAATAAATATTACAAATCCCGCTGGGGTGAAATCAGGGCCACTCAGTTTGAACAGACACTTCTAAGTGAGGAGCTGACTTGAAAGAAAAGCCTAATTGTTTGCCAGTCCAGCTTTACAGCTGTCTTTTGGACTGCTGAGGGATTTGTTCCTAGAAAACAGCCTTTAACAAAGAGTCACACATCATCTCTGTGCTGTCCTTGGGGCTACTCAAGGGCTCAGCTGAGGTAAAGCTGCCTCTGGGATGCTGTGGTCAGTCATGGTCTCTGAGGTCAAAAAGGGATGTAGAAAACCTGGAGGTTCTCCAGCAGAAGCTGAAAATGTGATCAGGGATCTAGAGCACATGAGCTGTGTGTGAGGCTGAAGGAGCTGAGCTTCTCTAATCTGGCAAAGAGGAGGATGAGGAGGGATCTGTTTGGTACCAGGAGTGACTTGAAAGATAACTATAAAGATGATGGAGCCAAATTCTTCTTGGTAATAGCAGATATTGTAAGGAGGGACAGCATCCACAAACTGCAGACAGGGAGGTTCCAGTTGGATTGTTAAGAAAACAAAATGTACCAAAAGATGGCGCAACACTGGAACACGTGACTTAAAAGCTGTGAAACCTCTGCCCTTGAGGGTATTGAAAATTCAGCCAGGCTGAGCACTGGCTGAGGTGGGTGAGTGTTGATAGTTCTGCTCAGAGCAGGAAATTGGGGCAAGCACCTTCAGAGATCCTTCCCAACCAACATCTCCGTGTCTTGAACTGGGCCAGGAGATGTTTGGCAGGAGCAGCCCCACGCAGGCAGCTTGCTCACTTGAATGAAAATCTGAGGTCAGACAGAACTGAATCTGGCAGGTCTTTTCTGTTGAAGGAAGAAAGGTGGAAAAAAGTCACCAGTATTTTCTTTTGTGAAAGCAGAATGACATTTTGTTCAGAAATGCCTCTCCCTCTCTGCAGAGGTATTTGAATTGCAGTTCTGAAGGCAGAAACAGCCTTTGAAACAAAATATGTCATTCAGTCCAAAATCTAATGGGAAGAAAGAGGAGCTGTAGTAGAAAGAAAATGTTTACGTGGGGAATTGATTGAATTTTATCCCCAACAGTTTTCAATTCTCTCAGCAAGCTGGAAAATCAGCAGCTTACAGGGGTCTCACAGACCCACAGACTGGTTTGATCCCTGGTATTTTCCCTCCCTACCTCTGTCACAGCCCTCTGTGTCTCTCATTACTAATGCAGCAGTGGTGGGAGCTGAATATACCTTCCCACCCACCTTTTGGGTGCTTTCTGGCTCTGCTCTGCCTCTCCATACACATTTTTTTACCAGTCTCATTCTCAAATCCCTGTTCTTTACAAGAAAAAGTAAAATGTTTTCCTTCAGGAGAGAGGACATGGCTCCATCTTCTCAGTCCATTCCTCACAGGAACACGGGGAAATGAGAGCACCAGACCCTTGGAGTCAGTGGTGAACAGGATGAAAGACAACCCAGTCACTGGAACGGCACAGGAGCCACCAGGGACAGTGGGGCAGGAGATCAGAGCTGCTCTTCTCCTTGCTGAGGTTAAAGGTGACCCCTCAGCAGCTCAGTCCCATCCCTTCTGTGTCGTGGTTCTCTTTCCATCTCTTTAAAGCCTCCATTTCCCACAGAAGGGGCAGCAAATTGGAGGTTAAAAGGCTGTGTTAGGATCAAATCCACCTCAGCTCCTCCGTGAGGGTTTCAGTCACATTGCTCCCAGCAGATGCTCGTGAGAGTCACTGGGTCTGGGCTCTGTCCATGCATTCTCCTCAGAGCAGCAGCAGTTTCAGAGGGATGTGAAGCTGGAGTTTGGAATGAGGGATGGAGCTGGTGAGGCTGCACTTGTTTGGGTTTTCCTGAGGTGAGAACTTAAAGGGGGATTGGAGAGGGAAAACTCTGCCCTTCTAATTTCAACATCAGTCTAAGTCTTTGCCTCAGTCTGAGCCGAAAGGCCAGTTCCATTCACTCTTCCTCCCTTCCAGTTTCCTCCTCCAGCAAATCCCCTTCAAAGCAGCTGGTTTGGAAGGCCTAACACAAACACTTGTTTGGGAGTAGAATAATGTCTGTGAAGTTAAAAGTACCTTGATCCTTCAGAAAGACAAAAAAAAATTCCGGTACTGCAAGATACCAAGATACTCTTTCTCGTAACTCTGTTTCATAGGGAAGACTAAAGTCAAAAAATGGTTGGAAGTTTTGAAAATGTGCTTCATCCAAAGATCCCAGTAAATTTACAGGTTTCTTGGAACCTGGAAATAAAAACCTAAACACCCTCCTCCAAGTACTGTCTTTTAAGATTTTGCTGTATCAGCTGCAGGAAAATGAAAAGGGACCAAAGCTGCCTTTAAGTCAGCCAAAATAGTTTTGCTAACTCCTATGGAAATATAAGTATATATATGTGTGTGTTTGTTAACATTTTTATTAACTTTTTTACTGGTACTAAAGTTTTATTGAGATGATTTTTTTTTTTTTAATTAAAAGATCTTAGCAATTGTGATGTCTCAAGCAGACCAAGATAGGACCACTTGCATTTAGATTCTCCCAGTTCATTAACTAATACTCTCCTCACACAAATCTGGATTTATTTTAGTACCATGGATACATCCATCCATCCATCCATCCATGATTAACTCCTGGGGTTTTTTTGCTCCTGCAGGTATTCCCTGTCCAATCATCATTGCCTGGGCCATTGGCAAGCTGTATTATGAAAATGAACAGTAAGTGATGTTCATATTTTTGTTTGTGTGGCTCTCTAAATAAATTAGGAAATGCATACACATCCAAACCATATCCCAGGTCACATATTCCTGCCTCCACTGGCTGTGCATTTCCTTCTTCCTGGCTTTGAGGAGCAGGTCCTTGCTCAGCCGTGCCCATTTCCTGCCTGTCCCGCCTGGTTTCTTACACATGGGGTTGGAGAGTTCTTGTTCTCTAAGAAAAACGTCCTTAAAGAGGTGTCAGGTCTGATCAGTTCCTCTGTCCCTAAGGATGGTTTCCCAGGGGGATCTCATCCATCAATTCTCTAAACAGCTGGAAGTTCCTCTTCTACAGTTCAGGGTCCTGACTTTGCTCCTTGCCAGAGCTTTTGTCCACTTGTCCTGACCGCTGGGGCGATCATGTGCTGCACCCATGGGGTCACTTCCAGCAAATTGGGCACAGGCAGCAAACATGGACTTGCCTGCAGATCCAAGACTGTTTGGGACAGCCCAAAATTCAGGGAAAATGGGAAACTCCTCTTTCTTCATCTGACTATCCATTTAAGTTGTTTGAAGGTTGAGCTGGGGTTCGAGTTGTGTAGCTCTTTGTAGTTTAAAAGCTCAAAATAGCACCCAGAAAGAATGTTAAGAAAATGCCTCAACCACCTGCCTAACTTTTGAATCTTTGCATAATAGAGATCATTTTCTGCACAGTGAGGCAACTGTAACTGGGACTGTGGCAAATATCCTGTCTGGGGTTTATCAGTTCCTTAGCAAAATAGGGCAACTCTGGGGAAAAAAAAAAAAAAAAAGTACTGTTAAACCTCAATTTAAAAAAACCTACACAAATTATTAAGAATTGTTGCAGTAATTTCATTGATGGGCATTTGTTAAGGGGAAGGACATTAGTAAGATCTAATTAACAATAGTGGTAAAACCAGTGGTGGGTTTGGTTATACAAAGAACTATCAGACAGCCCTAAAGAATATTAAGTAGGGCAATTCAATAGAAATGTATTTACTTATCTGAGTCTTATCACCACTGTCTTCCTAAATTGTCCTCTTCAATATTCAGGGAGTGTTTGTTTATTCTTCCAGAGGTAAAAAAAGAATAAAAAGTAGCTAAATGGCTTTTATTTCACACAGATGCACCAAATAATTGTCAGTGATGCACCAAGTAATTGTCAGTGATTTAGGTTTTTCTTTTTGGTTTAAAAGAAATTGTTTTATTGCAGAAAAAAATGGCTTGTGCTGGATTTAAAGTAAGACTTCAGATGATTGGCAGAACAGTTTGCAATATCTCAGCTGAAGGTCCCAGTTTGAACAGTTAGACTCTAAATATGAAATATTGCAAATCAAATGCAGACATTTATAATGTCTCTGGCAAATAAATGTCTCTTCTCAGTGTTGCTTACGCAATTTAATTAGAAGTATTTAGATGACAATGTAACAGATCTGGTTTACAGCTTAATGAGATGAACACAGACCTAAAAAAGCTGTTGGGTTTTTTTTTTTTTTTTGCTCCACTGCTTACAAAAGGAGCCTGGAGCACCAACTCCCCTGCGGAGTCCTGTGTTGCAGGGTCTGTCTTTGGCCACAGCCTTGTTTCTTCAGAGTGTGTGGAAGTAAATCCACATTAATTTTTCACTCAGCACAACCTTGGCCTGATACTGGTCTTCAGATAATAAATTGCAGCATTTTGCTCCTCCAGCTAAGCAACATTCAAATTCCAAACAACAACGAGCAGCTTTTGCCCTGGAACCTCATTTGTGCTCTACCAGCTCTGGTCCAAATTCTTTGCTGACTTTCTCTGGCCCACCAAGTTCTGCCACATGCCTCAGTCTGCTTCTTATTAGTCCCTCTGCTGGAGCAGCCAGCTTCCCAGGAACTCTTGCCTCTCTTCGTTCTCTGAGTTTCAGGCAATAAAATATAGTTCTCCCAAAATACCCTTCAAAATCTTCTCTCAAATGTAGGTCTTGAAAGTCCTGGAGAAATTTGGTTTCCTTCCCTGGTATTTCTTGTAATTATTTTTCTTCATATCTTTCCAGCTACATAAAAAAGATAAAATTCAAAAACTCAGTTTCATTCATTTAAGGCTGCCCAGGGGATTCTTCTTGGATGATAACTTGGCTGGAGGAAGTTCTTTATTCCAAGTCTTGCTCTCATGCCCAAATTTTGGAAGATGAGTTGCAAAAATTATCGATTCCCGCTAATTTGCAACCAGTGCACCAGGGAATAGCAGACATGTTTCATATTTCTAAAACATTCAAAGCTCCCTCATTCATTTGGAACTTGAAGGATGTAGGAACTGAGGCAAGAAAAGGCAAATAATTGTGTGGTACTGAACTGTGTTCCTGATTGCAGCTGCGTTTCTCCACGCTCCTGTCCACTCAGAGCATCTTGCAATGGGCAACCAGCTCCTCCTGTTCTAGCAAACAGCACATTTTGTAGGGAGGCTTTGAGGGTGTGATGTGATCCGTAAAAATCCCATCTGAACCAGAGCTTTCCTAATCACAGCTCATTTCCCCGGGACACGTGAGGTCGTGTCTTACAGACTGCAGCCTCTTGGAGGCAACACCTATTACATCGTGCTGCTTGTAAAAGTGCAAGTCTGGCTCCATGGCCTCCTTGGCTCAGGAATTACCCCTGTTTCCATGTCTCCAGGGGCACTAAATTACCAGTTTCACAAAGCAAACACGGGGAAGGCAAAACTTCTGCTGTATAGACTTGTTACGTGGTATCCATGACAGCGAGGAAAACTCTCAGACCCTTGAACTCCAAAATCTGCTTCCTAAGGGATCTGGAGCTCCAATGATCTAAACCTAAAGGAATTATGAATGCAACGTTGTCTTTGCTTGGTGGAATTCTGGATCCAGACCACGTGGCTGTATCTGTATTACTAAATTAGCTGGGCCTGGATTAATTCCTGGAGTTTGATTTCCAAAGAGCATGGAATAATTCACACACATATTATTAAACCTTCTTGGCCTCCCAAATCAGGGGAGCTGCAGTTTGTGGACTTTTGGGAATGTCCTCTCACTCCTACCACGTCCAGATTTGTTCCCCAGGAATAGTTTTGGACTTGGTTTGTTTTTGGCCCGGACCAAAACTACCCCAAGGAAAATGTGATGGGGTGAGTTCAGACCTGAGCCCAGTTTCTCATTCATTTACCAACATAAACATAACAGATTTATGACTCTCAGCTAAGAGGATGAAGTGAGTGTCAGTGTGGGTTGCTGTGAAATCACAGGGTTAGTCTGTTGTGTAACACAGCAGGGAGAAAAACACTTGGAATTGCTGGAAGTGAAAGTCACGTGTGACACATCCCGGCTCTCTGCTGCGTTGAGGCCACTCAGTTTAACTGGGATTTCACCTTGCCTGAGTCCGTTTCCCAGTCCATTTTGGGTTGTCCTGAACAGTCTTGGAAAGTGACGTTGGAGCAGGAATTTGGTGATGGCTCTGTTCTGTTTGCCGGCTTTAATGGCCATGGAATCATCAAGGTTGGAAAAGAGCTCTCAGATCACGGAGCCCAGGCACTCACCCAACACTGCCAGCTCCTCCACTGCCCCATGCCCCCAACTGCCACATCTGCATGGTTTTGAGCACTTCCAGGAATGGTGGCCTCACCACTGGTGTCCCCAGTGGTCCCCAGATTCATTCAAAGCCAATGACTCCTCATTAATTTGGTGGTTTATTTAGACAGCATTTCCATGTGACTCGGGATGTCTGCTTTAAGTAACAGCCCTTACTTTGTGCAATGTGTCTCTCGGCATTGCAGTGGAAAATTAGATTTTTTCTATTACACAGAATATTTCTTTAATCCCTTTCTCAGTTATCTGCATCCTCCTTATAGCAGGTTCTCACATTTCTTGGAAACATTTCCATAGGCAATAACCAAAACCATGGAGGGAACATGAATGTTCTAATGGCAGGGGAAAACGGGGCTCAGATCTGTGTCCAACAGCAGGTGATTTGTAGCAGAAAACTCAATGACTTGCTTACAATTTATATATAATTAAACAATGCAGTGAATAAAGGAACAGCTCTCTATAGTGCCCTTCATGTTACAGTCTAAAAGAAGTGAATTTACTTTTATAAATTGTTTTCTTACTTGTTTTGTTTTTCACAGGTGCTGGTTTGGAAAAGAGCCAGGGAAATACATTGACTACATCTATCAAGGGCCAGTGATTCTTGTTCTCCTGGTGAGTGTTTATGTGGGTGGGAGGACACTGCCACCTCCCCAAAACCAAGAGGAAATTTGATCTGTGATGTTCCACATCTGCTTTTATGTAAAATAAGACACAAACGAGACCAAACATCTTCAAGTGTTCTCTGAAATGGCCACAGTAGATAACACTGCAAGAACTGAAGTGATTTGGTTTGGGCTGTTTCCTTGGGTTTGGGCCATTCCTTCCTCCTCCCTCTGCAGTGCTCTTTGCCTTTGTACGGCGTTTTGAGATGTGGGAAGGGAAAAAGTGTTCAAAACCAGGAGGTGTATTACAGTATCTGCTTGTGCACCTGGGGCTCTTGACAGCTACAGCAATTCTGTCACACATATTATTTAGAAAAATGTAATAATCATAGTCAGGAATTGCATCTCCTTGCACAGGCATCTCCATTTTCTACACCACCATCACTGCTGTGTGTTTGTTTTTAGATTTCCTGTTGTGAAGTTTCCCTCCCAGTGCTGCCCACGCTTACCAGGCTGTTTATCTGTTTACCCAACACTCCATCTCCTGTGCCAACCAAGAGTAGGCAGAGGGAGAAGGAAGCTCATTCAGAACCCATTTTGAGCCTTCAGCTGAAGCAAAGCAGTGCTTTCCCAGGGAAAAAAAAATCCAAACCGGGGTGTGGATGGAAAGCATTAGCACAAAGCTGAAAAAAGTGATTCTGCTCTTCCAGGCAGATGTTCCAGCAGAGAATTCCCAGGGCTCAGTGGGTTCCCCTCCCTTAGGGAACCAAGACTCTCTGTAGCTGTCCCTTGTGTCACTCCAACCCCCCCGGGGAAGGTGCAGGTGCTCCAGAACAGGCACCACTGGCAGCTTGCTCAAGGCTAAGAAGCCTCGTGCTCTCACCTTGTCAGTGCCCTGCTCATGGGATTCAGCATGAAGAAGGTTTCTGTGCTGCCCAGCAGCTGATCTGAGTGTGTGGCCTGAGAGCAGGAGAGTTCATTTCTGTGTTCATTGTTAAGTACAGCAAAAGGATCAAATCGTGTGCACCTGAAAAGAGGAAAAAAAAAAAAAATCACAATAGGAGTATATTTTTATGCAAAAATTCTTTTCTTTATGTTCTAAGGAGAGAAATAGCAGCTGGTGTGATACACACAATATAATCTGTGTTGCTGAAGGAGCCATCACTAAACCAGAAACAGCCTCAGAGTAAATTGACTCACTGATACAGAGAGTCACTCACAAATAAATCCTGTTTAGACAATACAAGGTGGGAGATTTGTCATACTCAGAGCATTTGGGTTTCACATCATTGCCTGGAAATCTGTGACTGTCAATTTACCATAACCCCTTTAGTCCACAGGATCTGGAAAATCCTTGGGTAGCATCTCTGACAGATACCACGGGTAACCTAGAGTCATGAAAATAGCCTTTTTCTCCCCAGAACAGCACTTTAAATATTTAAAGACCCCAAAGAGACCCAGAAAATGGAGGTACAGCTGGGGGCTGCCTCTTTCTCTACAGCTCATTCTGTCTGCCTCTAATTTGGAGCAGCCTTGAGACCCCTCTAAACTGGGCCAGTGCCTGAGCAGCCCAGACCTGACACGGTGAATTGAACCTTCCTACCTTGGCCTGCCTGCGCCTGAGCGCTAATTAAAATACGAATGAGGTAACAGCAGTAATTGCACTGTGGAGTGGCAAGCAGCTGATAGAATTTAGAGAAGCAGCAGAAGGGCAAGCTCTTCCTCCCCTCACTTTAGGGTTATTCCCCTCAAAAGGCGCTGCTGGGGAAGGAAAACAAAAATCTGAAGGGCAATTCTGAAAGCTCCTGTTAGAACACGCTCCTGCTTCCTAAAATCTTTCCCCAACCCCGCCTTTTTTTAATGTGATCTGTCAGTTCACTTTTGGAGTGTTTCCAATTAAAACACACAACCCCCCGGTGTCTTAAAGCCACTTGACATGCTCATTTTTTGATCCTTATGTGGATAAATTCGAATTGTACGTAGTGATTGAAGCATCACTTGCTGTTATTGGAGTCACTGACCCTTCAAGGGTGCTGTGAGAAGTGCTGGGTTAAGAGCGCTGAAATCTGACATCTGCCTTGTGCTCAGGGCAGCACAGTCAAGCGTCAGCGCCCTCGGACGTGATTATGTCTCTGCCTCAGCACAGACGGGCAAAGTGCTGCCTTCCTCTTGCCTCCAGTGAACAATGGTCACCACAAGTGGAAAACACAGAGATTTCAAAACCAGGACAACTCTGTGACCTCCTTCAGTCACAGCTCATGAGTTGGATTGGAACTCATGAAGAATTGAAACGGAGCCGCAGCAGTGTTTTAGAGAAGCATGTACAGGACAGGGCATAGTCCTGATGGGGCAAGGGGGAATGGCTTTGATGATAGAGGGTAGAGTTAGATGGGATATTGGGAAGAAATTCTTCCCTGTGAGGGTGGCCAGGCCCTGGCACAGGGTGCCCAGAGAAGCTGTGGCTGCCCCTGGATCTCTGGAAGTGTCCAAGGCCAGGCTGGACAGGGCTGGGAGCACCCTGGGATAGTGGAAGGTGTCCCTGCCCATGGCAGGGGGTGGAACTGGGTGATCTTTAAGGTCCCTTCCATCCTAAACCATCCCATCACAATTCTGTGAGAGAACTATCCCAGGACTCTGCTGGCAAAGAGACATGAATGTTGCAAGAAGAAATTAATGTTATTTCCAAAAGAGGACTAACAGTGAAATCTGAAAGTGTAAATACCTCATGAAATTGCAGTTTCTGTGCACCTGTGAAGTTGAAATCCCTGTATACCTGGGGCAGTTGAAATTGGCTTCACCCACCTGAGTGAGGAGCCAAGAGCTCAGTGTCCAGCTCAGTTGAGTTTTGGACACATCTTTGTATATTCCAGAGGCATCATTAACACCAGCCAGTGGCAATATGATTAGAGTGCTCTTGTGAAACATTCCTAGTTCCAGAGGGATAAAACCTGCTCCTGAAGTTGCAGAGCCTGTTTAAAAATTTTTATTTTTTAAGGATTTTTTTCTGTCAAAAATTATTCCCACTGGTTTCTATTTCTCATTTTTTTCGCCTCTGCACACTGAGCTGCTGCAGCACAGGATGGTGAAACACAAGGAACAGGTCATGCAGGAGCTCTGAGCCTCACTGGGAAATAAAGATGGGCCTAAACAAAGCCCTTTGATCATGGCAGCAGTTCTCAAGTCCATCTTTAGATCACATTATTGTGTTGTATTTCGGGTACAAAAACTTGGAACAGTTGGGTTGTTTGATTGATTTTCTGTAGAAGGAGCTTGGAGATTGACTTGGGCTGAAAATAGGGAAACAATTTCAGAGACACTTTCAGAAAAAAAAGGAAACTGAGTGTAAGTGCTGATTCTGTATATTGAGCAAGAAACCTGTATTTTTATTGGCAAAAAGTCTGAGGGAGAAAATGTAGGTAATCATCCTTTTTTTTGTTTCATTCCTGAATGGATTTTGTCTTGAACATACCCCACAAGAGATCTGATCATTCAGGGCATTGGATCTTTTGAAATTTAATTTCTGGTAGCACTAGCAAAACACACTCTATTAGGTATTTTCTCTTCAAATTAGTGCATAGGTTTTTTTAAATTCTGAGCTGTTTTCTCAGTCATACACAAAACCGAGTTTTAATCACACAGCCCTCTCTGAAGCTAAAGAAGGGGCAAAGAGTTGGAAATGCATAGCAGGGAAGAGAATTCCATCCTTATTTTATTGAGGAAAATACATTTCTTATGTTCAATTTTAAATGTAAACCCTGCCAAAGAACTGGTGAAGCAGGAAAACTCAGCAGGGTCAGGGGACAAGCCTCAGCAAACAGGCACCAGAGGCAGTTACACTTGAGCTGCTTTTTTTCCTCAGCAACTTCTGCTGTGAATTGACCCCAGCTATGAACTGCTCTGCAGTATTGCTCAGATTGTATAAATCTGTAATTTTTCAAACAGGCAAAACATTTTTTTTCCCCCTGAACCTTTCAGTCAGCTTTAATAGGCTTTTTTTATTTTTTTTTTTTTTTGTCTCCTCTCATGCTTAAGAACTGAACAGTTTTGCAGCCTCTGGGTTTTTGGGTCTGGTTGAAAATAATTCACCACAGCCAATTGGCTGCTGGCATGAGTGGGTGCATGAGCTGGTGGGAAGATCTGGAGTTCACTTCTGCCTCTGCCTACATCAGCCATTTCATTTTGAATAAGTTAGATTGCTGCTCAGAGCTCAGTTTCCTCACAATAAAGGAACCTTAATGATTATCTATTTTAAAATTATCTGTTTAAAAATTATCTTCCCTTGCTTTGAGACTGCTGGGTGACAGGTAGAGGAGCTAAGTGCCCTTATTTCAGTGTGGAATTTTGCTCAGGAGAGAAAACCGCATGTACCCAAGTGGTCTTTACGATGTGCTGGTCATTAAAGATGTGGCATTTTTGTGGTGGCAAGATCAAAGCTTGCCCCAGTAATCAAGGTGTGACCACACAAACAGGATTTTACAGCAGCATCCTCTTGCCTGGTTTATTTTTTCTTACTTCTCAGTGATTCCAGACACCTTTTTGTTTCCTTTCTTCCGCTGGGAACTGAGATGAGGTTTTCAGGGAGCCAGCGAGTGTAATTCCAGCATTTCTTTTGTGAATGAAAACTCCCAGAGCTCACAACTCCCCATGTAAAGCTGAGATTGTTTGTCTCCCCCATGGTGTTACCTTTGCATCATGTGATTTCCTGTGCCACTTATTGCCAGTCCCTGGGCAGTTCTTTGCAATCAGTCTTGATTTTTTGCTGTTCTGAGCAGTTTGATGCCACTAAAAAATCTGTCAGGCTGTTCTTCATTCCCTTTTGCAGCTCACTGAGAGCTGTGTGAGACAGCACAGATCTGCTGGTAGCCTCTTTCCATTCAGAAATCAGATTAATATATGTGTGTGTATATATATGTAGTCCAGTCCTTTTTCCCTTGTATTTCTCTGCACAGCGCTCTTTGCTCCAAACCTCCAGCAGCCAAATTTCTGTGGGAACCTTTGGAGCAACTTGATCTCCTTTCAGAAACCTGAGCAAACTTACCACTGGATCTCCCTCGTCCCCGTGCTGACTCTTTCAGAGGAGCTCACAAACCATGCAATTCCTCCCTGTCACACCTTATTTCTACAAATTCTCTTCTTTACAAAGAATTTGTCCAGCCCGGCTTCAGATTATGGGATGGATCGGTGTCTATATGTAGCAACTACTGGCTGATGCTCTGGAAGGCCATGACAGGAAGAAATTTTCAGCTGATTTATTGACGAAAAGGAAGTTTTCATCAGTGTTATCCTTCTACTATCCCAGGCTGCTCCAAGCCCCGTCCAGCCTGGCCTTGGACACTTCCAGGGATCCAGGGGCAGCCACAGCTTCTTTGGGCACCCTGTGCCAGGGCCTGGCCACCCTCACAGGGAAGATTTTCCTCCTGATATCTATTCTGAACCTGCTCTATTTCAGTTTGAAACCGTTTCTCTCTTGTCTTCCCTTCTTTTGATGTCGTGCTCCATTTCAAACATCACAGTCCACATTGCTGAAGTTCCTTTCTTCTGATCTTCTAAAAAAACCATAAAACTTTGCTCACTTGCCATTTTATTTATAGAAGCATCTCTCCTGTGTGTGTAGCTATAAGCATTTCATTTATGGGTTGTTTTTTTTTTTGCTGAAAAGCATTCCCTAGTCCTGTGCAACCATTTTCTTTGCCGATATAATTGCTTCTCTGAATATTTTCTTAGTTTCTGCTGACTCTCTTCACCCTTCTGCTTCCCTTTGTTCTGTTCCCTTCCACATTGTTCTGTTCAGAGACTGAGGTATTATTATTATTATTGATTTTTTTTTAATTTCACCTCATTCTTCCTATCTGAATGGCTTATGTTTTTTCTCAAACACTGATTTAATTTTTCCTATTGATTTTTTAAAATCTCTTTTTCTCTAAAGATGAGCAAGTTCTTCCTCTGCTGCAGGTTTGCAGTTCATGACCTATTGACATCCCTGAGTTCTTCTTGCAAGACTTTTATCATAATTTTTTGCTGTTTTTCAAGCAGGCTGTCCTAGCTGCACAAGGAGCAAAGATCATGTGCTAGTTTGATTACAGTCCATCCAGAATTTATCTCCAGTTTTGCCATCATTGCTCTTCCCGTCTTCCTGCTCTTTACATTCTGTAATTGTGGAGTCGGTAGGGTCCACCAAGGTGTCCAATACCACGTACACGCTACAAATTTTCTGAAATTTCTGCTTCTGTTTGTGAAACGTTCATTCTTCTTAATCACATCTCGTTATTCCTGATTGTACACAAAAGTATTTTCCAGCACTTTGCCCAAAGGACTCATTGTGGTGCCTGTGACCTTTGAAAAGGAAACTTTTGTGATAAAAGGCCCTGTCTGAGGATCAGAACAATTAAAAAAAAGCATTAATAAACTGGCAGAGTGTTCATCTGAGATCAGGATGGCAGCATCTAAAGCTCCCACTAAAATGACTGCTCTGCTCCCAATTTGGGTTACTTAACCCTGAGGTGATTTTACCACGTTGCATAAAACCACGAAGTCTAAATAGAATAATTTTTACAATTCCTGGGAGTGCAGAGGAACAAACATTCTAGGAAGCACAGGAGCACAAGCTTTCTGTGAAGCATGAAATACAAAGCCCAGCAGAAAATGAGCAAAATAAAAGCCATTTGTCCATTGAATTCTCAAAAGAGAAAGAGGAGAGCTTAATGACTTCCCTTTTAAACTCCTGGGCTTGGGGGAAACTGCAAAGAAATCTTCAGAGTCAACATCCCCTCCTCTGTGCATTTTGGCTATTTCATCTTGCTAAGGGAGATAAATTTCCTCTCAGATGGAGTTTAGTTTTTATGGAAGAAAAACTTTATGCCCAGAATAATTCAATGAAAAGTTTCTTTTGGTTCAGAAGAGTTTCTGGGTTTCTGTGTTCAGGTTGTAATTGAACAGTGCCAAAACAGATGGCCCAAGTGCTTTTTGGATCACTGGCTTATGACTCCATTTTGGGGGTCTGAATTTTCATCTCAGTTTAGAAATGGAAAGACTAAACTTCTGAAGCCCTGGCAAGATATGAAAACTTTTTCTTTCCCATCTGTAGTTGGAGAGGGTCTCATTCCAGCAATAACAATATTCTTAGCATGGCATAAATAAAGGAGAAGAAGAAAGAAGCCATTTTATTCTGTCTTCAAGACTTTGCTTTTGGATTCATTTCATCTGTCCGTAACTATCAAGGTAAAAATCCTTAGTTATGTTTCCCATTAGGAAGCAGAAAACATGGATAAACAGAAATGAATGAAGATATAAAATGAGCCTAAAGAGAAATAAAAAGGATGCGCTGCCTGTCATCATTACCTCTCCTAAATGACCTTTGCCCAGTCTCCATTTATGGAACTGATGTGTGGGTTTTGTTAGAGCTGCCCAGCTCTGAGAAATCAGTCTGTTGACACAAAGCTCCAGTGACAACAAAAAAGTCCTTGACAAATAATTGTGTACTTTGCTTAATGCAGCACCGAGGCTCTTTTCTAGGAAAACTCACTTTGCAGTGTGGCGAGATCTCTCTTGCTTTGAAACACTGCTGTGTCCAAGAGGAACAAACACCAGAGGCTTCGTCTCCTTTGCCTGTAAATCAGAACTAGAGCTGGATGGATTCTCTCCAGCTGAGAAAAGAGCTCCGTTTTCATTTCCAAGCCTTCAGCAGCCTGTTCCCTGCTTGATTCCCAGATTGTGTCCTCTCTCCTGAGCAAACTCCAGCCGTCAGCCCCACGAGCTGTTGTCTCAGGCCCTGCGAGGACAAATGGACAATTAAAACCCCATCTGATTATGCACTGAAAATTAATCTTCAAATCAGACCTCTGAGTGCTGCTAAAAGGTCCTACTGAGACAAGTGTCTTTCTGAAATGGAGTGGGGTTTTTTTTAAAGAAGTCATTAAAAGTGAACTCACTGAAATGTGCTTGTAGTAGGCAAAACCAAAAATAAGTATTTTGATGTGACCACATTTTCAGCTTTTCCCTTGGAATTTTTTGCCTGCTAAGCCCTGCATTTTAGGAGTGACCCTATCCAAGTCTTAAAGATCTCTCTGAGAAACGTTAATAGAGACAAAATGTGCCTGAAAACATTTTTAAGCTTTCACAGACCATAATGTCACAGAACCTCAGTGAGTACAGCCGCTTTCATTCTGTGGAAGCTCACGTGGGGTGTCCTGGACAACCTGAAGATCAGTGAGAGATTTGTGTGGGCAACTGGTTCAAGTCCAAGCCCTATTAGTTCAAAAGCATTTAAAATATGTCCAATGAACCACTGTTGAAAAGTTCCCATTTCTTTCCAGTGAATATAAATAGATCCTGGGATAACCAACTGCTTAATCTGACATGAAATGTTACCAGTCCAGCTCAGTTCTTTATGCTCTTACTCTTCTTACCCGCACTCTCTGATGGAATTGCTTTATAGGCAAGGCCAAGTCACCTGGCCTTTCTCTCTTAGGCACTAAATCCAGAATGGGAAGAGTAAGTTATTGCTTTTCCTGGAGAAGATGTGGGATGAAGCCAGCAGCAGGAGCTGTGTGTGTAACAGGGCTGCACTCGTGTCCTGTCCAGCTGCAGCCACAGCTGGATGGAGAAACTGATGAGAAAGTGGAAAACCAAGCCTTGGAGGGTCTGCATACATTATTCAGAGGTTCTAAAGCCAGAAGGAGCTGTGAATTATTTTTCTAACCTCACTTTATACACAAAGAAGCCACAAGGTTCTCCTGACTTGTTGGTCATCTGCATCCAAGCCACTGCCGCTTCGGCAAATACATGAGACCCATTTTTCCAGTACCTCCCATCCAGCTCAGGATACTCTCCTTCCGCCTGTGCCATTCACCAGCCCTTTTTTAAAAAAAAATCCAGTTCTCTGGTTTTCAGGGAATGGCAGACTGGTAAAAGAAGACTACAGCATTAATGGAAGAAGCAGGGTGAAAGTCACTCTGAAGTTCAGACTGAGATCCCTCGGGAGCAGGACTCAGTTTGAGAGGCCGATGCCACCGTTCCCTTCTCCTAGAAAATTGAATTAGAAATAATGTCCCTAGCAGGGTTTTCTCAGGCACCTGGGCAGCTTGTTAAAAGTCAGGACTGATGTATCTGCCTTCCTGTTGCTCCTGGGGAGAGTTGAGGTCCCTTGCCAGCTTTGTGTCATGGGCCAGTGCCACCCAGAGACTTCAGCCATGCAGAGGGGCCTCAAGGGCTGCTCCGGTCTGGGTTTGGGCAGCTGAACTGGGAGAATAAAAACAGGTTTTTGTACAGTAAGAGTGTTTCTGGTGAAGTAACTCCCAGGATTTTCAGCCAGCAATTCTCCTTCTGGACTGATGAATCACACTTCTGCAATTGAATTTCAGAGAAGGCCAAAATCTCTGATTTTCTGGTGCAGACTGTGGCAATTTGAATTTCGAGTTCAGATGGCAGGATGCTGTTACATCGAAGTAGGACTCGTGAAACTTGAAATGCCTTCTTCAGCCCAGTTCATCCTGTTAACGCCATGTGATCAGTCCTGCTGATATTTGGAATTTTCTTTTGCCTAGGAGTCTATAATTCAGTCTGGCACTTTCCATTACGATTGCAAAACTGGAATGTTTTGGATTGGGGCCTTTTTTGCATCCTTGATACAAATAACCAAACATGGCCCTGAGCTGATGAGGAACCTCAAGATTTGGTAGCAGAATTTCAGGGATGGGAGGTTTTTTTTCTGTGGGTGAAGGACACCTTCATTCACCTCCCCCTGAGCAAAGACTGCCTGAACATTTCTCTTTCTGTTACTGAAGAATGCAGCCACCAGCGTGAGGAGTTCAAGATTCAACCCAAACCACTGATATGGAGCTGGTTTTGTCTCTGATAAATAAAGCGTGAACCAGTTGACTTCGAGCTCTTAATATGACAAACCCAATTCCAACAAGAACAAACACACAAGCTGCACAGTTTTATTTACTTCTTGTACTCCCTAGGGCCTTGCTGTGCTAAGAAAATCATTTCCAAAAACGTCGTGTTAACTCCTAGAGCAGCGTTCCCGTATCTCACGTAATAAGTGTTTAATGTACGCAATTCCCAGTGCTGCCAGTCTCCCAGTGTCTGCTCAGGTGCTTATTGCTCCATTTGTTCTAAACCATGTCACAGGAGCCACAGGGAATGCTCCGATGGATGCCAAGATCTGTAAACATCGAAATACACCCCACAGCACGGGAAAAAAAGGAGCATATTTTGAGAACACCTTTCAATTGTCAGCCCTGCTGCATTGTTTGTAAATATTTGGATGTTGACCACAGAATTGTTCCATTCATGGGCTCCAAAATGCCAGGAGCCCTGGGACCCTGGAAGTGTTTAAATATCTTCTCACAGACTGTGTTGGCACCTCAGCAGTTGTGTGGTTCTGACAGCTTTGGGACAGACCCATGTCTTGTAAGCTGCCCTACTTTATGCACTGAAATCAACTCAAAACCTGCTCCTGGGAGCCAAATCCTTCCACTGATCACAGTCTACAAATCAATCTTCAGTTCGTTTTTTTATATAATTTCCTGTTTACACTGTGTAAGAAACTCACTAGCAGATGCTACAATAGCAGTAATTAGAGCAAATCTCAGTTCTCGGTGGTGAGGCTGCAGCACAAATAATAATTACCCAGCTCAGCAGATTGGAAAGGGGCGTGGCAAATCCATCAATCTCACCTTTAGTTCCTTGTTGCACCCAGAAAAGGAGAAAAGGGAGTAAAAGTAAGCGCCGTGCTAGGGCCAATAATGATGTACTCCGTTTGCACTGCTGTTTTGGAAACATTAATAATCTGGTATTTCTAGTAAACTTCTGAGTCTGTTGCAATCAATGGTAAAGCCAAAAGGCTGTTTTCAGTCAGACTGAAACTATAAAATGTGCCTTTTAGGGTGTATCACATCCCTTAAGCCCTTATTTGACTCACTGGTTGTATTTTTTTTTCCTCTCTCTCCCTTCTTTTCCAGATAAATTTTGTATTTCTATTTAACATAGTTAGGATTTTAATGACAAAGCTGAGAGCTTCAACCACTTCAGAAACAATACAATACAGGTAAGTCAGCCTGTGATTCCTGCTGCTCTGGGGTTAGCAAAGCACTGCCTTGATTGTCCTGTCCTTGCCCCATCTTTGTCTTTCATAAATTAGGCACACACAGTATTTATCTGCGCAGGCTCTCCCTAAAAGCTTGTCTGCATTTTTTTATCCACTCCTTTTCACTTCAGGCCTGCACGTGCCCCAACACACACGGAAAATTTCCCCCTTTCTATGAAATCTGAAGGATTTGATCTCATGTGAGGACAAGTTTATCAATTTCTCTATGGACACAAGTATAAATGTAGTAAGTGCTGCATCCAGCTCTGGGGTCCCAGCACAGGAAGGACCTGGAGCTGTTGGAGAGAGTCCAGAGGAGGCACCAGGAAAATCAGAGAGATGGAGCAGCTCTGCTGGGAGGAAAGGCTGGGAGATTTGGGTTTGTTCAGCCTGGAGAAGAGAAACTTTGGGGTGACCCCATTGTGACCTGAAGGGAGCCTGCAAGGAAGAGGGAGAGAGAGAATTTACAAGGACCTGGAGTGACAGGATACAGGGAATGGCCTCAAACTGACAGAGCAGGTGTAGATCGGATATTAGGAGGAAATTCTTCCCTGTGAGGCTGGGGAGGCCCTGGCACAGGGTGCCCAGAGAAGCTGTGGCTGCCCCTGAATCCCTGGAAGTGCCCAAGGCCAGGTTGGACAGGGCTTGGAGCAGCCTGGGATGGCAGGGGCCTGGAATGAGATGATCTTCAAGGAGGTATTTAATGCTTCATTTAAAGTGTAGGGGATGAAGAGTAATTGTGCCAGAATTGGTGTAACCACTCTCTGAGCTGCCTCACGGAACTGGTCCTCAACTCATCATCACCTTTATTTGGGGTAGATCAGTTCCCATACGCAGCAGAACCCCACGAGCACTGGGATGGCAGAAAGGCAAAGTCAGGAATGTTTATCCTGGGACAGCAGAGGGAAGGTGGTCTGGCCCCTTCAGACAGCAGCGTGGGCTTAAATCAGCCTAAACAGTCTAAAAGCAAATTCGCAGAGACCAGAGATGCTGAGTGCCCTTCTCTCACCATTTGCAGTGTCTTGCAAGATGTTTGGAGGACTTGTGGACAGACAGGTCCTTGCAGTGGGAAATAGGACAGCTTTTGTGGAGTGAGATCAGTCACTCGTAACTCATTTGTGGATAAAATCTCAGTGTATCACACTGAGTTCAGTCTTGATGTCCTAAAATCAGGCTGCTCTTGACTT
Source organism: Dasyornis broadbenti (assembly GCA_013397935.1). NCBI lineage: Eukaryota > Metazoa > Chordata > Aves > Passeriformes > Dasyornithidae > Dasyornis > Dasyornis broadbenti. Next base: position 1,454,527 of record VZRN01000827.1, read on the forward strand.
TGGAGGCAGTTTTCCTGCAATAATGGGCTTTGTTGTTTTGCCTGATTCCTTCCTTTTACTCCTGTCTGGGTTTTGGGACAAAGCTGAAGTTAGTCCAGTGATGTTCAGATCCTTCTCTGCACATTTCCTGAGAAATGAAGGGGAAAATACCCCCTTTTCACGCTCAAACCTCATGCCATAAAACTAAAACGAGCCTGAAAAAGCCCTGAATCAATTCTCAGTACATTTTTATCCCTTCTGCAGCTTGCAGGGGAGCATTAGAGATATTAGAGCCAATCTACAGCAACTGCCATTGTTCTTGAACAGATGACAGTGATCTTATCGTTGCAGGCTCTGTGAGGGAATTGTCATTTTCACAGTCTAAATGGAAACCCATAGAATTCCTGCAAAGCCTGGGGCAAGCCTCTATGCTCTAAAGCAGAGCAGCGCAAACCTTTGCAAAGCAGATATTAAATCAAGTGGCAGCTGGTTTGTTAAGGCTGTCACTTTTATCCTGACACTGGCAGTGGTTTTGTGCTCCCCTGCCTCTCTTTATCCACCTGCTCTGGCATTATGCAGAGATTTGTGCAGCCTTAGCCAAATGGCAGCCTTTGTGTGTGCAGTGTCTGGTACAAGGGCGTGCTGTTCTCAGCTGACAGCCCAAGACACTGTTACAGCACCAATAAAAAGGATTAGCCCCTGATAATTCTGTTAATAATCACTGGTGCTTCCTTGTGCGCCACCTGCTTCGTGGTTTGTGATTTCTAGGACAGCCCTGAGCAGTTTAGTTGGGTGTGCAGAGAGAGAGAGAAAGAGTTTACCCTGCAGACAAAATCAAGCGATGGGCACAGAGCAGATCTCAGCTGAGCTGTGCACTGATCACATCTCCCTGAGGTGTAAAATCACTCACGAAATCTGCAGGGAATCCCAAGGCTCCAGCCCAGTGCAAGCCTCGCTGATAGGAGAGAAAAGGAAAAGGAGAGTGAAAAGCAGGGATATAAATAAGGTTCCGATTCATCCCCTGGAGCTCGGTGTGGGGGGAAACAGCAGGATTCAAAGGCTTTCCCAGGGCACTCTCCCCAGCTGGACGGGCACTGGTCAGGCAGGGGAGGCTGTCACTGTCCATGCTCCTCCTTTCCACCCCCAACCCCGTTGTTCTTCCCTGGGTTCACTTATTTTCTGTTCCCTGCCCACAGGAAGGCAGTCAAGGCCACGTTGGTTCTCCTGCCTCTGCTTGGCATCACCTACATGCTTTTCTTCGTCAACCCTGGCGAGGATGACATTTCCCAGATCGTTTTCATCTATTTCAATTCCTTCCTTCAGTCTTTTCAGGTAAGACAGCAGGTTTACAGCTGGTGTCAGCTGCTGCTGGAAGGATCCTCACTGCTTTTCAGCCAGGAAACCTTGAGCAATCAAATCCGTGATGGAAATTTTAGCTGCAAATAACTCAGCTTAGTTCACACATGCATAATGGATGTACAAGTGTGTCATGTGGAGTGGAGAATCCTCTCAGATGTGGACTGGATTCATCTTCCTTAACACCAGCACTGTGCTCATGCTGTAGCTGCAGCTCCTCACATAAAATCAGTGGAGAAAGAGATTTCATTCCAGCTGCCTGAGAGAGGATGAGAGATCACCCTCCCGAGGCACCTCTCTCTTCCCAGAGCACACAGTGGGCTGAGGCTTGCTCAGCCAAAGGGAAGAATTCCTGCCTGTTGGACTTGCTGTTGTATGCAGGTTGTAAGAGTCTCCAGCCAGAAGTTTATGTGCTATTCTCTGCAGCCAACAGCCCGATTTGTAATTAATATTAGATGTTATTTAATGTGGTGATTTTTTAGGGATGTTAGGGATGTATTTCAACTATTTTCTGATTCAGAAAAAAAGACACGGTGAGTATCAGTTTAGAACCACTTGCTTAAAGGGAAAGTTAAGGCAAACACTCCCATAGGAAGACAAGAAAACGTTAACTGGCTGCTTTCAGAGGAAATTCTGATATTTTGACATTGATGTTTTACCTCCTGTGTGCAGGAGCAAGTGCTCTGATACCCAGGATAACAATACAAACATACAGCTGTCAAGCCAAATCGAGGTTACTGTGTTTACTGATCCCACCAGAAATCATGACTGAATATCCAGAATGAAAAATGTCCCTTTTAACCTGTGAAGGAAGGAACCTTAGCCTTTACCCATGAAGCAATCCACGCTTTTCATTCCCGAAAATTGATTGTATTTTTTATCTGCTCATGCTCAGGGTCTCAAAAAAAATGCTGCTCTGCTTGTTTTCTTGTTAGTGCAGTGAAGATGTGTGTGAGAAAGCAAGCACAGGGAGCCTCTCCTTTATGGTGACAATAATTACAGTCCATTGCTAAAACCAAAATGGATGGAATTGCACTCACAGGAATTCTGACCTTTGCAGTCATAGCAGGGGTTTAGCCACTGCTGTCAGCAGCTTCCACAGAGCCGTTCAGCTCAGGTGAATTTAAGCAATCTGATGATAAACTTGCCATAATGAGACCGTCTAGAGCCATTTAACACCCCCTGTCAGAGCCTGGGACACCCCTCCAGAGCTGTCAGATGTGGCACTGCACCTCTGATGGGTCTGTGCCATTGGGGGAAGGCAGCTGGGTGTTGGAGAGATGCTTTAGCCCAGCTGGAGTGGCAATCTTCACTAGCAGTGAAAGTGTTAAAATGCCCACCTAATAATTGGCTGCTTTCTCTTCTTTCCAGGGTTTCTTTGTGTCAGTATTTTACTGCTTCTTGAATGGTGAGGTAAGTAATTAATCCTTGGGAGGTGGAATTTGCTTGGATGCCTGATTACAGAGACAGGAGATGTTTTTATGGGGGGGTCACAGTCCAGTCAGTCTCCTGTAGAAGGCTCTTGAGCAGCACCTGAATTCCCCAGCCCTCTTTACCGGTGCCCTTTGTTCTCAACACTTTATCAAATTCAGACTATTAGCTGAGGTCAGGTCAGAGGGAAAGAAGTTTTCCCAGGTTATAGATTTTCTGTTCTTCATTTTAAGACTCCTTTGAAGTTTCTCATTAATTAAAAGTGTTATTTCTGGGCATTGCTAAATACTTCTGAGCTGGACTCTTGTTAAGGATATGCTGCAGGTGACCCATTTTTATCTTGCCCTGCTGAGCGGAGTGAGTTTGTCCATGTGGGTAACTTCCACTGTCTGATCAGTGCCTGTTGCATTCAGAAAAGAGGGCTGAAAACAGATTTAATCAGAATTAATTTGAGGTACTGCTACTCAAGCAGGAAATGTTTCACTAATATTCCTTAGTGTTTGACTTCTACCCTAAAGTGTGAGGGATTTGTATCTTTCCCCTGCTTACACTGCCAGTGTCTTGTTTACCTGCATTCAAGTGTGTCATCTTTGTCCAGCCAAAATTTTAGTTCTCTGCAGAAATTAATTCCATATTTCATTATTCCTTCTGTCTTGATATAAATTCTGTTTGTGCTGCTTCTTAATTTCATTGTGGGCTATGAGAAGGAATGGACATGGCTTCAAAGCAGCAGTACTTTCTTTTATTTTCAAGATTTTATTTTATTTTTGTTTTCTATTTTATTTTACATTAGTAACTTCCCCTCTCCCTCATTAATTCTGAGGTGATGTTAACAAGAAGCAGCTCAGCTTTCTCACATTAAGCACTTGCCATTTTATATCCTGGCAGCAGAGTGTTCTCAGTTCTCTTTCCAACTATCTTTCCATAAATTCTCACCATTCCATTTGCCTCTTTAAAAAGTAGGGAATTTAACTCTTCCTCCAAAATGCAGGGGCCTGTAGAGCTATATTACCTCAGGCTTGGTCAGGAGAGGTTTAGGTTGGATATCAGGGAAAGGTTCTTCCCCCAGAGAGTGGTTGGGCACTGAACACTTTCCCCAGGGAATGGGCACGGCCCCAGGACTGCCAGAACTCCAGGAGCGTTTGGACAGCGCTGCCAGGGATGCCCAGGGTGGGATTGTTGGGGTGTCTGTGCAGGGCCAGGAGCTGGAATTGATGATCCTGGTGGCTCCCTCCCAACTCAGAATATTCTGGGATTGTACTTGTCATATTGATCAGGGTCTACACTGTTAATGCGGCAGGAGAATCTTCCACACAGACAGCAGGCATTTTTTGTGTCTTTTTTCCTTTTTTTGTTCACTGGTGTCCCAGTGAACATCAGGGGCTGAACCCAGGCCATGTGATTTCATAGCCAGTCAGGACTTCCTCTCACCCCACTTGCATTTTGTGGCACGTGGACTAGGAGCTGTTGGCTGTTCACAGCAAGTTTTCACTCCTTTGGCTGTTCTGGCATTCTCTCAGCTGTTTTTACTGGGAGAAATATCCAAATATCCCCTTCCCTCCAGCAGTCTGAAGCTGTCTGTCCAAAGCCATGAGCCAACTTCCCATCTCCTGTAGCTTAGATGAGTTCAGACATAATGGAGCTTGTCAAAGGAGGGTGATTCACCTCATGCACGTCTAGGCCTTGATAACAATCTACCGGGAAATCTGGAATGATTCTAGAACTGATTTTCCAGCTGCTGTCACAGTGGCAATGGGCATTTCTGAGGGAGTCAGTCCAAGGTTAAGACACCCAGCTCGGGATCTCGTTTCATTTCCCTGAACACAGATATCTGGTGCTGATGGGGAGCCTGCGGAGTGTCTGAGGCATCCACATGGGTCCCAGCAGCTGATACAGGATCTGGAGAGGATTCACATCTGACTGGGAAGTGGGAAAACCCAGTGGGATGGACTGGGGGTGCTCAAATGGCTCTGTGTCAGTAATTCAAGCCACTCAATGCAACCCGTTTGCTTTTTCAGCTTCTCATCAGCTTAGCCTACACTGGGCACCTCCATCTGCTCACCTGAGCAGCTCCAGCCTTTGCTGGCAGTCTGGGCTGGCTCTTCCCTGCATGCCCAGACACCCTGCTCGTGTGTGGCACCCACAAACAGCTGGATTTGGGAAGGAAATCTTCCCTGTAGTGTTTGCTTTCATGTAATGTGCAACTTCCTCTTGACTGACTGAACCATGGCACCTCTCTAACTACTTCTTTGAGGTAAAACATAAATCAAAATCCCCCAAATGTTACAGTGTTGCCTGTTTCAAGAAAGGCTTTGGTTTGTGCTGGGAGAGTGTTTTTTTGAAGTATCATAAAGCTTTTAAAGGATAAAATTTCCTGTTCTGTCCTGCCTTGGCTTTGCACAGCACAGAAGAAAGTGGCAAATTCAGTGATTTTTTTTCAGAGCTTTCTGGGTTTGTAATCATATTGTCCAGAAAACAAATTTGCATCTTATAGCACAGTAATTTAAAAGCTCAGCTGCTCCCCAGGCATCCCTACAGAAGTGGTGATGAAGGCAATGCCACTCAATCCCCACGAGGTACCGGATTTTGCTCTAAAAGAGAAAAATAACCTGTGAGGAGCAGCCTTTCAGGAGTCTGAAATCTTTGTGAATATCATGGAAACCTCGTTATTATCTCTTCAGTGAGCCTGATATTCCTGTCTCGGTGATGGATGGGCTGATAACTCGCCATCTTAAAACTTGAGGTTTTAAATACTTCAGGTTTTCCAGTTATCCCAGAGTTGGATTCTTTAAATGCATGTAATGGTCTTTATCAGGTTACTCATCCCCCACAGGGCCAGGCTTGCTCTGCAAGATGACACAAGCAAAAATCCTGGGAAATCCATTAATTTAAAGTTTTGATAGTGCTGTGATCTCAGCTGCATCTCTCTCATTCCATATTTGATACACATCCCACTAGGTGCTTACAAACTGCCAGGAACTGTCTGTTGTAGAGCTCAGAAATCATGAATTGCCCTCAAAAAAACCCCAAAATATGTCCTTCATAGCATTTTCAATGAGTGGCTCGCATCTGGGAGACTTGTCCCTTCACAATTTATGTATTTCCTTTTGCTGTGGGACTAAAAGCTGCTGCTTTTAGTGGAAGAGAGAGGAAACACCATTGTGGATCCCCCAAGTGTGAAGGAATGGCTGTGGAAATGTTCTACTCACTAGGCAGCCACATTAAAAATCCCGCATAACCTGATATGGGTTTTTTTTTTTTTCCTGAAGCTCAGTGTGTGATTTTACTGCGTTTTCTCATCAGGAAGTATTTTTGAGGAAGAAGGAGAATAACAGGAAATAAAGAAACAGAGGTGATGTTGTTTTCAGCAGCCACTGAGGGATTCATGCAGAATTCCTTCCCTGGCAGGGCTGGAATTGGATGCAACCTTTGCACAGTTGTGCTGGATTTTAATGTTCTGAGAATAAGAAGAGGCTACAATTAACCCCGGTCCTTTTCTGAGGAAAGGAAATTGTGCAATGAATTTACTGCCTGTATTTTAAATTGCACATAGAGATGTTGCAGTGAGATTTAATAAATGTTGAGACTATTTCTCAATCTGATGTGAAAATCACTTGGTTTGGGTACAGGCAAAGCATTAAAAGCAGTTACTGGAACATGAGCAAGTGGCAGAAATATTACTTAGAACTGCATTTTGATAGAGTCACAGGAAATGGAAGCGTGTGTCATGACAAACCTGCATGAGCTGGAAATAAAGAGGAAAGTTCTACTGGCTCTGAGAGCTTTATGCTGCACCCCTCAGTCCAGTTCCCACAGTATCTGAGCATCTCAGCCTGTGTAGCTGCTGTACAACTGGGTTTAAAGACCAAAATCAGCATCTTAAAAACACTCAGGATGTGAGAGGCTGTTCCAAAGAAGAGTTTGCCGACAGAGTTGGCAAGGGTTGGACTCGATGATCCTTAGGGATCCCTTCCTAGCTGAGATATTTTGAGGTTCTGGGATTCTGTTCTATGAAGTTCCTGTTCCCTTGTCAAGAGTTCTGTCTGTGAGGTTTGGAAGATGAAACAGAAAAGAGTTTCAGACACAGGCCTGTGTCTGGAAATGAAACAGAAGAGAGTTTCTCCTCCATAACCTGTAGCCTCCCTTGATTTAAACAAACATACCCTGAGATCCAGCCAAGGATGACACCTTGGTAATACCTGATACCACCATGAAAGCTTCTGGTTTTCAGTGATTTCGCCTGACAGATGTGGAAGGGAAAAAGAAAAGCTTTAAAATTGCAGTTCATGCAAAGAATTGCAGTGAATCTAAGGGGAAAAAGCAGTTCAGCTACAAAGCTTACAGTTTTTTATGTTTTATTGCTTCTGAAAAGTTCTGAAGCTGTTTTGAATGAACTGTGTGTGCCATGGATGGGCACAAGAGGCCACTGGCACTTGACTCATTAATTTGTTTGGAGACTTTATGGAAAAAGAGTTATAATTTTTTGGACACAGAGAAAACCTACTAGCACTAGAGGGCAAAATTATGCAAATTTCATTTAATCCAAGTGGAAAAGAGCATCTCTGGATTTCCAAGAAAATTGACAATGAGAGGTTTCTGAGAATTTGAGATGTTATGAAAATTGGCATAATGAAAAATCTGTATGCATTTATGCTGAATGCCACTTCAGAAGAGTGAATGCACCTTGTGAACTTCTTTTTCAGTGACTGCAAAATTCAAAATGCTCCTCAGAATTTTTTCTATCAACTCACAGATCATGAGACTGAATTTAATTTCGGGTAACACTGGATTAAAAAAAATTTTTAAGATGGAGTTTCTTGCAACAAGGATAGAATTTACAAGAGCATGTAGTGACAAGACAAGGGGGGATGGCTTCAAACTGAAAAAGAGCAGATTTAGATGAGAATTAGGAAGAAATTCTTCCCTTTGAGGGTGGGGACGCCCTGGCACAGGGTGCCCAGAGAAGCTGTGGCTGCTCCATCCCTGGAAGTGTCCGAGGCCAGATTGGACATGGCTCGGAGCACCCTGGGATAGTGGAAAGTGGTGGAACTTTAATGTCCCTTCCAACCCTGGCCATGCAATGATTCTGTGGTTCTAGGAACGGCTTGAAACTGTGCCGAAGGAATGCATTCCCACAAAAGTCCCGAGGGACAATTTTTACTGCAGGTCAGCTCTTTAGTGTGCACCTTCTGCTCAGATGGGTACAGCGCTCCCAGCATTTCTCTCCTACCTTTGTCTGATTCCAGGTAAAGCTTCTTTAAAGGAAGGTGGATCTTCCATCCAGTTCCCTCTCTGGTGTGGGGTCTACCTTTTAGCCAGACCTTCTTAACAGCGAGGGTTTTCTCCTGAGACAAACTGAAGTATTTCAGAGAGAGGGAAAGAGTGCATTTACTGTGTTTCATATTCCAGATAGGGCTGGCCCCACTCCCGCTACCTCAGCAATGATGATGAAAACAAGGGGATAATGGAGGCGTAAGAATCCCTGCCTCCAGAGATCACTCCTCCTTGTCGTTAGGTGCTTCATGCAATTCCCAATCACCACCAGATCCCTCAGAGAGTCCTGTGATCCTTGGAAGCCTCACCAGCCATGATGGGAGATCCCAACACAGCCATTCCATAATAGGGGCTTGGAAATGGAGGGGACAGTGTTTGAGAAGGACCTGCATTTATAAAGTGAAGGTGCCTGATGAGGGGCTGCACAGGGAAGAGCAATCTCCACTCTGAAACCGAATGAAGGGAACAAGGCAAATCCTGATTTTTCAGGAAAAATATCATTGTGAGGGTGTTTAAGCACTGGAAGAGAGGCTCGAAGGTGTTTTGAGATCTCTGTCCTTGTTTTTGCTCAAAAATCTTGATAAGAACTGGACATAATCTCAAAACTGGGCAAAACCACCATGCTGGATGTGCTCTGATCATGGCATTGGACCAGAGGCCTTCTGAGGTCCCTTCCAAGCTTAATTATTCTATTATTCATGAGTTCTGTGTCCATAATTATGTGTCTGTCCTTCATTTCTAACCATGTCCTGGAGGGATACATAATTAGCCAGGCCTGTGTCTGAAAACGTCCTTTTAGAGCATGAATTCTCAGCTCCGGACTCAGATTCAGTGTTATCTGATCAATATCAATAATCATCTATGAATTGACATTTAAAATGGAAAACAATTCCCTGGCTTAGAGAGAAAACATCATCAGAGAGGCATAGATCAGGTGCCACTGTAAATTATTCTCACAACAAGGTGCGAGGCGAGGATAAATGTTTAATTTTTTTTGTATTGCCCCTTTAGCCAAGCACCGTCTGTCTCTCGCAATCTGTTAAGCTCGAATGATCTGATCACCTTGGGAGGCTTTTCATTAGAAATGCCAGCTCTGAATCACCCCTGGAATGGTTCCTCATCCCCCTGCCCATCAGCCCAGACAGGCTCCACATTAATCATTCTGAGCCCGAAGGACATGTATTAAGCATTCCTTAAAATCTCTGCATAAATATAAATATGAAGGTGGACAAGAGGGCTGAAGTTTAATTCCCTCTGCTCTGAGGGTCCTTCCCCACCCCATCCTCCTCCTCCTCATTACACCGCTGCTGATGTGAGGGTGACTCCAGAGCACCCCACAGCAAAACCACAGGGCCTTGGGGTGGGCTGGGTGCACCCATGGCTTCCCTCTCCAGGATTAGTTCTGGTCCTTTGTGGCCCTGGAGAAAGGAGACCCAAAAATGTGTGGCAAGTCTTTATGACTAGTAAGAATTGTTCCAGCTTCTTGAGCTGTTTTCTGTGATAACAAAATTGCACTGCTGTGATCTTAGAAATAAACGTCAACATCCCAGTCTGGCAGGTGCAGTGAAAATATCCTCCTGTTAAGAGGTTGTATAGAATTGCTGCAAAAGACTCCGGAAAAAAATGAAGGAATTGCAGACCAATTAAGCAAGATAATTTTTTTAGGGAGAAAAAAAAACCCATGACAATGTTACATAAATAGTGCTGTGATGTAGGGTCCTGGGGGAAAAAAAAACCCCACAACATTTTACCTGAGCTTTGTTTTTGTTTCCTTTGAGTTTTGCAGATTGTTTTGACTACATCCCTTCCTGACCTCAGGAGGATTAAATGCTGACAATGGCATCTTTATGGAGATGTTTAGTTCCATATTTTGTGTGATAGTAACATGAGCCCCTGTGGCCTGAGGGGTTGGGTGCCTTACAGTAAGATTGATTCAATCTTCATCAACCTTCTACAATTTGCACCGCCGCTCAAAGATGTTTAAAGTCCAAAGTTATTCTCCAGTCACCTCCAACTGCAGCACAAGGATCTGAAACACAGCACAAAGGTGCTTAAATGTAGGAGGAAGTTGTTGAATTCATCACTGAAGCCTGTTTTCATAGAACAAAAAGTCAGTCTGTTTTAAAGCCCATCGAGGTCTATGTAAATCTTACTCATTTAATTAATTCACCTTCATATCAGGATTTCTGGGAATAAAAAGTTGGATTTGAGCAAAGCAAGAACTTAATCTGAACACCATGAATACATAGATTGGATATCGGGAAGAAATTCCCCTCTGTGAGGGTGGCGAGGCCCTGGCACAGATTCCCAGAGAAGCTGTGGCTGCCCCTGGATCCCTGGAAGTGTCCAAGGCCAGGCTGGACAGGGCCTGGAGCAGCCTGGGACAGTGGGAGGTGTCCCTGCCCATGGCAGGGGTGGGATGAGATGATCTTTAAGGTCCCAGCCCAAACATTCTGGGATTATTCTGTAGCCACTACCTGCTGTTCCTCTGGCCTTCACTTGTTAACACGTCCATGTGAGGGATGTTCCCCGGGGACACAGGATGGTAGCATCCCAACAGTCTTAATTCCAGATTCCACTACCATGGCAGCTCATTTCTTCCTGCTCTTCTTATCAGACACCTCCATAACCATTATATTTTAGTATTGTTATGTCAAGAAGTGAAAGGGCCCCTTTGTTCTGGTAAGTGCATCAAGCCTTCTTCCTCTCTGCTAATGACACACGACATTTCTTCCAAAATCTGGTTTTTAATGCTGCTCAGGGCTCTTTTTTCAGCTCATTTCTAATTGATGGCTGCAAGAAATGAGCCAGCAGCCACTGTCTAGCCCAGGTAACAGCAGTACAAAGCTGATGTCTACTTGGTCAAAAGAAAACATTCTCTGAATGTTTTCATCCTTCTCTCCACCTCTTTCATTGTTTTTTGTTATTCTGCTGTGGAGGAGGGGGAAGAGAGGTTTTTAACAATATTTTTTATCAGATGTGATCTAGAAGTTTGACAAGTCCCTGGTTAGGTGATCCAATCAGAAGAGAAAAACTGTCACCCACTGATTTCCTTTCATCCCATTATCCAAATCCCTTTTCTTGACTGTTCCAAAGCAATGCCCACACTCTGTAGGCACAAATATGTTGGCAGACCTGATTTGACCACATGCTCAGAAACTGTGATTATTCACTGCACACAGAGCAGGAAGAGCTGAAAAGGGTGATTCTGAAAGAGGAACAGTTTGCAAGAAAAAAGACAGACCGGGGGTCAACACAGACACCCAGCTCTGGGCTGAGAGCAGGGATAATATTGGTCCTTTCAGGCAACTAAAATTCCGTAGAGGTGAGGCTGGTAATTTGTGTTCCCAAGGCTCCTTGTTAAGCTCTAACCACTGATGAGAGCCCATGGCATCCTTGGGCTGTCACAGGCCAGTGCTGGTAATTCCAGATCATAAATGTGCTAATGCTGACTCTGGGGTACGGTCCTGACTCTAAAATTCCTAATTTAGGTAGCTGCTCTTACAGAGATTAACAGTTGGTTGAAGTTGCCATTTTGCTTTTTCTTTTACTCTTCCACTGTAACAGCTTTTTTTGTGTGTGTGTTTTATTTTTATATTACAGCAGCCACAGGCAGTTTTCTTTTTTCTTTCCTTACCTAAAGTTAACCTAGCGTTTTGTATCTCAGTTCAATTACAAGATATAAATTTGAGCTTAACCTTTTCTGCTTGCACTCTGGTCACATACTAATTGCAGTTAATTATTCTGTCATTAAAAAGTGCTTTGCCCTCACCTTTGAAAGTGCAGAGCCCATTTCCATGTGCCCAGTCCATGAGGAATGGCTCCAGCTGTACAAGAAGACAGCATTTTTGTTACTATTTTTTTATCCTGTCTCAAACCACATCATAAAAGCCAACTGCTTGTTTAGGCTCACGTCTTTATCTCCAGGTGACTGGTTTTGACTTGGTTGGCTTGAAGCACAGTTGGTAAATCTAATCTGGCTTCACTGGCTGAGTAAGTATCTCTTCGCGCTGCTTGCTCAGGAAAAAAAAAGAAACAGCAGAATTTCACTCCAGAAGAAAGGAGGCAAATCTTCTCCAACAGTTTCTCAGCATTTGGTGGCATGTGGGGAGAAAGGAGCATTCAAGAGGCAACATCCCTCTGCATATCAGACCTTCATGGGACAACTTCCCATGACAATGATCTGACACTTTCTGTGTTACTTCAACCATTTGTCTGAGGTGCCCAGCGTTTCTTTAAGCTGGGTTTGTACTCAGAGGAGCAGGAGGGAGCAAGCACCATTTCGTTCCACTGCCACATCCTCAGAGGGATTCTCTCTCTCTCTCCCTCTCTCCATTTTCTATATTGGAAGCATAAATAATGCAGCCGATAATTGGATGGGACTTGGAGCAGGCGGGTCCAGTGGAAAGTGGAAAGTCCAGTGGAAAGGGGGCTGGAATGAGATGATCTTCAAGGTCCCTTCTAACCCAAACAATTCCAGGATTCAGTGATAATAGGCCAAGACTGCGTGTGAGGCTTTCGGGGGAGATGCCCCCACCCTTGCATGGCTCTGGCACACGGATTTGCCTTCGGGTGTACTTTGTATCCTCCCTCACACCCAGAATCAGGAATAAGGATCCCTTTGCCACTCCAGGTAGAACCAGGATAGGTTTGCAAATGGTGAATTTCCAGAAAAGTGCAGCACCATGGCACAGCTTTCCAGTGTTTCTGCTGTTTTCCCAGGAGGGTTCAGCGAGCCAGGGAGGTCAGTTGGATGGGACAGGGAAGGTCAGCAGTCCAGGCTGCTGCAGTTTGTGATTGAGTCAGTCCATCCTAACTCTGCTATCTCATAACTGTGTCATTCAGCTCATTTTACAATCTGAATGCAGGAGTGTTGCAGCTGCTGCTTCAGAATGAGAGGCTCTTCCAGAAATCCTCTGCACTGTTGTTTTATCACATTATTCTCATTCTCATCTTCAGGTCATGTATGATGATTATGCTTTTCCTGGCAGTGCTCTTTTAGTTTTAATTCTCCTTTCATTGGGTGTTCTCTCTTCTCCTTCTCCATCCTCATTTCTCCAATTCCCTCATATTCTTTGTTTTATTAGGTTCTGTCTGACCCCTACTAAGTGTAAAAAACCTTATTATTTATATTGAAACAAATAATTGATTCAAAACCAAAAGAAAGAAACCCAGTGTGGCTTTCTCCTCACCTCACTGTAAAAATCTGCAGCTGCTTGTCTTAAATCACAGAATCACGGCAGCAATTAGGTCAGAAAAGACCTCTGAGATCACTGAGTCCAAGCTGTGACCGAAAACCACCATGTCAACCATGGCACTAGCACAGATCACAGATAGTTGAGAAAACAACCAGAGGAAGAAATCCTCTGGTCTGGTTTGCCCAGCCTGTGCTTTCTAGAAGGGCTCTGATAGAAAAGCCACATTTCCAGGTTCAGGATTCCCTGAAAAGGTTCCAAAGATGCCGTTGCAAAACTGTTTTCCAGGCTGGTACTCATAAACCTGCAGTGGGGTGTATTTCGTGGGCAAAGCTGTGACAAGAGGGACTTGTCTGGTGCCAGACCACAGCTTCCCAGTGGCAGTGCTGCAGCCCAGGGCTCTGTCCAAGGCTCCAAAGCCCACCCAGAAGTGGGAAGATTGAAACCAGACAAGAGAAGGAGAGCAATTTCCTCCTTTGTGCATCCTCCCTGTGAACCCTTGTATGTTTTAACCCTCAGGCCTTCATCCTGTTCATCAGGGCACCTCAGACTGACAGGGTGTGGCTTGGGTTGGAAATACCTCCACTCCTGGAGCCCCCTCAGACAGCACTTTGGAGCCGCTCTGAAGTGGGGTTGGAAACTCTGTGTGTTCCTTGTATTTTGAGTAGCCCTCACAGAGCCCCTGCAGACATCCCCAAGCTTTCACAGAAATGAAGAAAAGCCGTGACGGTTCATCTTTGGGCAATTCTTTTTCAACTCCACTTTCCCTGCAGTGCCAGTGGTGGTGTCAGACCCACCCTGGGTGGCTTTGATTGACCTCACCCAGGTGCTGATAGCTGAGAACCTGTGCCAGCATGGGTTTCACAGGTTCTGCAAGCCCTCCCCCAGGCCTTGCGCGGTTGCCATGGCAGCTGATCCACTTGAGGTCTTCTCCACAACAGCTTCACTGCTATTAACGCCCAAACTTCCCCTTGTCCATGGTAAAATGGCTTAAAACAATCCTTTACTTTTGAGGGATGCAATGGAAATAAGTACATTAAAGACTGAAAAACACTCAGGGTTAGATATCAATATTGCCTGAACTCAGCTAAATGTGTAGTCCAGACATCTGAAACAGAGCTAGTTGTCTAGACTCATTTTATAACTAATTAAAGGAAATAGGTATTTTTCATCTGACCACAAATATCTGGCCTATCTTGGACACCTGCTTTAGCAGGAGGTGAATCATCCCCACTGACCGCTTCCTTCTTGGGCAGAAAGAGATCTCTGGGTCAGTAGCTGAGGTGTAATGTCTGAATTACATTATTTATAACCCATCTTTCTAAACAAATGTGGTTTTGGCAGAGGAGGCCGTGGCTTGATGTAGAAGTTTTCTGCAACAATGCTGCTTTCGAAGTTCAGCAGATTTCAGGTTGGCAGCAGAATGTCAGCATCCATTCCAGGTGTCATGAATACGTCAGGCTTTTGACTGTCCAAGAAGCTGGGCCCAGATTCCTCTCACCCGATTCTGTAGGCTTGCTTCGCTCTCTAGATTAGGGGTCTGAATTGCTTTTCTCCCTACAGTAAGCAGAGATCAACAAGAATATCCAGAAATTGGTCCAAATCCCAAATCCCAGGTTCTGATTTTGAGTCTTCTCTGCCAGGGATTTGTCAGGGAATGGTTGTGGTCTATTTTAGGAGTATGTCAAGCCTTCCCTCCCACTGTGAGGTTTAGGGCTCCTTTCTCCTGTTTTCTCTTCCTTATATATGTATATATTTGAGCTGGACTTTCTGGGCTTTCCCCGTGCTCCATGCAAAAATAATGTGCAGTTCAAAAATAAAGTGCAATTCAAGGTTCATCTGACCAACTTGTCAGCCCCTGCTTGAGGATGAGCTGCTGTCGGTGTGGAGCAGCTCCCACTGCCTGCACAAGGCGCTCACGGGGGCTGGGGCAGCTGTGTCTGTGTTGTAGAACCAGTGCTGGGTTACATCCCCTGTGCTTCTTCACGCACAAGGGCAGCTGGAGCCCCTGGGATGGGGCTCTCTGAGGCCTCCAGCAGCTCTTGGACAGATCTTAGATGCACCATCTGTCAGGTCCATCCATTGAGGATTCAGTTGTGTAAGTTTAGGCCTTTATTGCTGTTTGAAATGCTCTGGGGTGTTTAAGACATCAGCTATGAGACATTAGATGTGTAAAAGTCATGTTTTTTTCCCAGAATCAAGCACCCAAGGGAGCAGCAATGAACTGGAAGCTCCTGTTCAGGCATCTGAACCGATCCCTGCATGTTTCAGTGCCTTGACAATATCATGACTCCCCCCAGCAGTGCCCAGCGTCCCTCTACAGAGAACAGCTGAAATTTTCCCTTCATGTCCTCTCCTCTGTCTCTCCCCAGGTCCGTTCTGCCGCCAGGAAGAGGTGGCACCGCTGGCAGGACCACCACTCGCTGCGGGTGCGCGTGGCACGGGCCATGTCCATCCCCACCTCGCCCACGCGGATCAGCTTCCACAGCATCAAGCAGACGGCGGCCGTGTGAGCGCCCCACGGACACCACCCACCACCACCCCGTGGCCTTCACACTTCTTCTGTCTTCACTCCCCACCTCCCAAGCCCCTTTCTGCAAACTTCCTTCCTTCGTCCTCGCTGGTCTCTTTGCAGCCAGGGGCCCATCCTGTCTCGGCGGACTCGCATCTCCCACGTCCGTGGTGCTGCTTTAAGGCAACCGGGAAAAAGCCTCTTGGAGTCGATGGTGGTAAAACAGATTCAAAGGAGGAACAGGTTCAACCCTGACTGCATCCTGTGGAAGTTCACAATGCAAGGTCTAAAACAGCACACTGGCAGGAAAAATCAATTTTTTTCTCCTTTCTTTCTTTTTTTTTGTTGTTTTTTTTTTTTTTTACCCCTATTCGTATTGCAGTGAACAAAGACTATTTTTAACACACTGCCCATCTCACCCTGTACATTGATCCCCAATGGTTTCAACACTTTGGTGTATAATAGCCCATCCCTTTCTTGTTTCCTTTGTAAAAAGTTTCTTCTCTGCAAAACTGTCATTTGAGAACTTGTGGCAGCAAGGAAAGGAGCGCCTGAAAGGTGGTGTGAAAAACCTGAATTTATTTGCCTTCCCCATTTCTCCCTTTGACAGACCAGGAACGGACAGGGCAGCGCTGGACTGTTCAACACAGGGCACTTTGCCTGGCAAACACCATGCCCTGCTCATACACAGATTTTCAAAGGACAGCAGTAGCTCTGAGTAGCTCTACAAAATACCCTCATTCCTCTCAGCCCCACGCTTTCAGCACAATGTAAGTGGAAAGCCTTTGGAAAGTCTTTTTCTCAGCTCAGAGGATCGGGGTGGGGAAGGACAACTTTTCTGGGTTTAAAAAATACAAGAGGGAAGCACTGTAAAAATAAGAATGATGAGAAGAGGATGTTTGCTACATGCTGCACAAAGGTATCTATTGAGCATTTTGAACTAGAGCAGTCGTATCTACCAGGCTTTTTATGTGATGTTCAAAAATACTGTATATTTTCAATAATAAACACTACTCTGGGTTGGTTTCAATAAAGCCAGGCATCATTTTCTTTACTCTGGAAAGGAAGAGGACACCTGTCTTGAGAGTGGTTTTGTATCTAAGATCTAAAGGAAAGAAATCCTATTTGATAATGAGCCAAGAAGAAGAACAACCTCGTGATACAAATCCTAACAAGGGGGCATTTAAGTGCAAGAAGATTTGCCTCCTTCTCAGCTCATGGTCTTGCACTGGATCCCTGTCCCTCCGTGCTTTCTCCATTGGGCTTTGCCACAGCAGGAAGAAAAAAGTTGTGTAATATATTCTCCCTCACCTGTGTCTCAACAGAGCCGGAGTAATTTGCTCTTTCCACTTTTATCAAGCTTATTCTGAATTTTCTTCAGATGTTTTATAGGACTTTTCACCACAAGCTGGATTTAAACCTCCAGATTTATATTGCTGTAGTTTTCAGGGGCTGTAAAATACCTTGGAAGACACTGTTATAAATCCCCTGCTTGTGGAGGCTTCCTGTCCTAACAGCTCAGTCACATTCAGCTTTGAGCTTGCTGTCAGTGAACAGCAAATTCAAATAAACAACATTTTGCAACTTTTCCCTCTCCTAACTCATTTGGATTCATGTGCCTCAAAGAGATAACAGAGGGAAGAGGGAGATGTGAGTGTCTGATGAGAGAGGACCAGGTCAGTGCTTTTCTTCATCAAATGCATCACATAGCAAGGCACAGCTCCTGGCACCTTGTATTTGAAGGGAGGGGTGTATCTACAGGCTAGAAATGTGTACAACGAGCATCTCTGTGCTTGCTCTGGCGCTGGGCCATGCTGGCATGAAAATGGGATTTGCAGTGCAGCAGATACTGTCAGAAATTTAGCAGGTCTGAGCAGAAAAACATTTTGGCAGCTGAAGCAGTGAACGAGTGGTTAACTCTGGGTCCTTTAGATCTTAGAATTTACCTCAGTGAACCACTGGAATGTATCAATGCCAGGGCACCGATTTTGTGCCAGTGGTTTTGAGCTTTTTCTGCAATGCCCTGTTTTCACTTGCGGTAAATATTCACTGAACATTTAACACCAATAAATAGGTGGAGACACTTAAATTTGGTCTGTGTCAGTGAAGTCAGGTGGCTGATCTCCCATTGCACTTGGTACATAACCAAGGAAATTGTGCAGCCTGAAGGAAGTAAAAGCAACCTTTTCAACTCTGCAAGCTCTCACCCACAGGACTTTGGAAGAAGTTCACTGTTCACTTGGCTGACAGCAGTGGTGATGCTCCTGTCTCTGCTGCACTGTCAGGTCCCACAGGTGGAGAGCTGACATCTGTCACCAACAGCATTTGGCACATCCGAGCAGGGATGACAAAATGCTCACCTTTCCTGGAAACACCAGCCCAAGTAGCTGCTGATGCCATCCCAAGACATGGGGCTGCTCAGAAATTGATTAATTTGAGTTTAGCTGTTTGGAAATCATCCCAGGAAAGAAAAATACCTGGGAGCAGAAGAGATAAGCAAGAGATTCTATTTTCCCTGGGTAGCCCTTGATAAGAATGCTGGCAGGACTGGAGGTGAGCCGCGCACCCTTATGTCAAGAAAACAAACATTTCTGAATTTGCACTGAGTGATGTTCATCCTGTCTTTTACTGGTGAATTAATGATTCGATGATTATCCAGGATACCTGTGAGCAGAGCTACTGAGATGTTCCCCAGATGTCCTGGGCAGCAAAGGGGAGTCCCTTGGCCACGTGTGCCCTGTGCTGAAGGTGAGGACTTGGCTGAGGAGCAGCGGTGTGGAAAAGCACCCGGGGACCTTGTGGATGCTGAAATGAGCCCAAGGCAGCTGTGTGACCTGGCAGCAAAGGTGGCCAACAGCAGGCTGGGATGTTTTGAGGGAAGTGATTATTCCCTTTTTCTCTGCACTCCTTAAACCACAGCCAGAGGCTGTGCCCTGTTTGGTGACCCCAATATAAAATCCATTAATAAAGTAGAGCTAGGGCAGCCCCAGGGACACCAAGGTGCTCAGGTCTGGAGCACCTGCCATGTGCAGAGATGCAGCAGGGGCTGTTTCAGAACAGAGATTTTGGATGGAGCCAACAATAACCTGCCAGTATCTCAAGGTTGCTGACAGACCCAGCCCCTTCACAGTGGTTTGAGGCAGGAGGAAACAGACATAAACTGTAACAAAAAAGGGCCAGATAAGACACAAGGAGAAGGTTTTTCCTCATGAAGACAGTCAAGCAATGGGACAGATTTTCCAGTGAGGGTGTGCAGTCTCCATGTCCAGAGATTTTTCAAGACTCATCTGGATAAAGCCCTGAACAACATTGTGAGGAGTTTTGGACTGGAGCCTCCTGAGGTCTGCCTTACAACCTGGATTATCCTGTCATGCTAGAAGTGATACTGTCAGTCATGCCTCTAACACCAGGGGAGAATGAACATGATCAAGGTCTGGCTGCTGCCTTTTTTTCATGTGCCCATCAAGGGCTTTGGAAACACGCTCATGTCTCCTCTCTTCGAAAGAAGCTTCTTCCTTTGCATTCTCCTGGCAGGAACGCAAAGATGAATAAAGTCACATCTCTTTAGGGAAAACTCTTCCCTTTACTTCGTGATGTCTTTTAAAGCCCTTTCAACAAAATAATCACTCATGGCACAGATCTGGGATGATTCAGATGAAGCTTTTGGATCAGCAGGAATGGTCTCAGCTCAGCCATGCCAGGAAAATGGTGGTGGATCTGTTGGACTGACAGCATCTGTGCATGTGTGTGTCTGCGTGTGTGTTTATGCACACGTGTGTACATGTCCTCTGGTGTGTTTGAAGAAAATCAATCAAATTACTCTGGATTTATAGCTTGCTGTGTAGGAGGAAAACAAAGCTGCTTGTGTTCAGTGAGTCATTATGGAAATGAACGCCCATGAGCACTCAAGTACTTGAAACACGACTCTCCAAAGCTCTTCCAGGAAAATGTTTGCCGCGCTGAGTGCTGCAGACCATGCCTGTGCCAAGTGACTTGGGGCAGCAAGTGAAGCTGGCTTTGGATCGGGACTAATTGCTTCCCTCTGACACTATTTAAATCTTTTTTCCCCTCCTCCTTTGCAATGAATCCCCAGTTCCAGCATGCAGTGGAGGCAGCTGTGCCGAGGTTTCTTGGATGCAGGGATATCAGTTTAGGGTTGGGTTTGGGTGCCATCACCCTGCATGTGCGGGACAGCCAGGGGATTGGGGCTGAACACGTGGGATGGGGTGCACAGCTCCAGCTTCCAGCACAGCATCCCACCACTGGTGACGTGCTCTGCAGTCAGAGACGGCCCTGTGCTCAAGCAAATGGGTCTGGGGTGGAAAATGTGTTTTGAATGTTGAGATGGAGTCCCTCAGGACAGTGTGGAGCAGTGTGGGCACAGGGGAGTTGTGAAGGAACAGAGCCAGACCACCCTGGTCTCTGCTCAGGCTCTTTGTTTCCATGGTGTTGGTGCCTTCTCCTGTAGACAGCCACCACAATGCTCTCCTCTTAGTCCATGGGAGAAAAAAGGCAATTTTGGGATTACAGTCCTCCAAGTTCACCATCCAGAAAATGGTATTTACCTGCATGGAAAGGATGTTGTAGGTTCATGTATGAAAGTTTCACATAAACCCTTCAAATTTTCTTAGATTAGTTCTGTTTATTCCTTTTCTCTTGTATGCCTTCCACAGAACTGGAAGAAGCACCTCAGAAGAAACTTTTGGAAAAGAAATAGATAATATCTATAAATTCTGGACTGATGGTAAATTATGTAGTTAAAACAAAAACCTGCATCACCTGGATAACCATGTTGGATTCTACATTGGTTTCTTAAGTTTCTCCACTTGCTAATTACCACAGGAGAAAGAAAATCAATCTGGTTGGTGCAATTACCAGAGCAGCGCAGTAGTGACCTTGAGCTGTGAGAAGCCAAAGCTTTAGAGAAGAGCTCCTTAAACCTTAATGAGCTTCCCAGATGCTCCACGAGGGCCGTGTGCGCTCAGCATTCTCCAAAGAAGGCTGTGAAACCCTCCTGGCGCATCTCCCCTCTGCACTGCCAGGCTGCCAGCGCTCGTGTCAAAGGCTGAGCCAGTTCAGGGCACTCTGCTGATTGCCGTGTGTCAGAGGAGTGATTTCAGTCTGCTGAGGTGGGAGAATGACAAATTGCAGCGCTGCTGGCGAGCTCTGAGGTGCAGCAGCAGCACCCTGCAGAGGTCTGGCCTCAGGGTTGTGTTCATTACCGGCACGGTGCTAATGAGCTGCCCCGGGCAGGCTGAGCAGGGAGCAGTGGTTGCCCTGGCTCATCTCGATGCTGCCCAGCCACATCCAGCCTCAAAGTGCCCTTCCACGGCAGAAATTGTACATTCCCTCAGCTGGCTTGCCCGGGATTTAGTGGTTGACTCATTTTGACCTTTGCTGGTTGCTGACTTTCAGCCCAGCAGTTCAGCCAGAGGCCAATGGTCCAGCAGGGATCCTGGCACAGCAGTGATCACCTCAGATGGTGCAAACAGGGGTTGCTGCTTCCTAGCATGACAAAAAAAAGCTGATTCTGGGTGCAACAAAGCAATGCAGGTCACGAGGTCAGCCCAGCTGCTTGTTGGGGAGATCTGAGGTTGCCATGGTTTTATGTGTCCCTGCAAGTCTCCTTGTCCAGCAGCCAGGCAGGGATTGTCCTCAGTTCTGTAAATCACAGAATAGTTTGGGTTGGAAGGGACCTTTAAAGGTGATCTGGTCCAGCCCCCTGCACTGAGCAGGGACACCTTCAGGCAGCTCAGGGAGCTCAGGAGTTTCAGAAAGGTCATCAAGTCTAGAGCAGACTGTCTTGAACAGAAGGACTGTATAACTTTTTGGGGGGAAGAAAACCCAAACAGAAATCATAAAATCATAGAATTACCCCTTTGGGGTTCAGACTTCTCTTGGTGTCTGTCCACAGAGCGTCCAGCCCCTAACACAGCGTGGGCGCTTTTTTCAGTGCACATCATCAAAATGCATAAAACCCCGTAACAAACTGAGAGGTGCACAACTCAATCCACATCTGAAACCTGGCGTACCCATGGATTTCTGCTGAAAATATATCAGACTTAATTGACTTTATAAGTACCCTTACACATGCTTGTGCATTTCTCCATGTACATGAACTTTTAGAAGTATTTCTGAAGGGTGTTCTGCAAATTTCACAGAATCATCAAATCACAGAACGGTTTGGGTTGGAAGGGACCTTAAAGATCATCTCGTTCCACCCCCTGCCATGGGCAGGGACACCTTCCACTAGAAGGAAGACAGTCCTGGGGTTGGACTAGGAAAGGGATGTTCTTTCACTGGTCCCGAGCTGCATCCTGTGCATGAAGGTACAAAAATAAAACAACACAAGCATCCAATAAGTTTGCTTGAAGGTTTTGTCTCAGCTTTGCTGATTTACATTGTCTCCTTTTAATAAAATTACTAATTTTGCATGTTTTACACACTCACTGGTAAAAATCTGTGATTCAGAATCAGCTTCCCCATTTGTGCTGTGCTCCAGGCTCACCTTCACCTTGTCAACAGCAGCTGCCTCACTCATCCTCATGGTTTTCCCCTCCTTGGTGGGCACAGGCTTTCAATATGTGCACATATTTGCTTTGCTCAGCACTGACAAACACTGGGAAGTTGCTTGCAAAGCAGAAAAAGAGAAAAAGCTGCATAAAAACATTTTCTCAAAGCTGCCAGCATCATAAATCTTCAGGAACCATGCAGTTCCCTCTCCTGCTGAATTCATAAAGGCAGGGATGTAAAAGGAAACAGATCCAATCTGCAGCCTCTCCAGCTCGCTGTGCTCCCAGGGACTGGGAGGAAAGCCTCGAGCTTGTGCAGCCCCACAGCTCCTGGTGTGACTCCTTCCATAAATCAGCCCTTCCCACATGTTCTGAAGTGCTGTGAGCTCCCAGCCACGAGACATTTGTGATTCACATGGGACAGGCTCCTTGCGGAAGGGTTGCAGCAGCCCCATCCGCAGCACGAAGCTGAAGTGCTGGGCAGTCAGAGGCCATTAAAAACCAAACCCAGCAGAGCTCCTGCTCTCTGGGTCAGAGAGTGAGGATCACATGCTTTTCCCTATCACTTACACATCAGTATCTTCCTGGGTGGTTATTTGTCAGTTGTTCTTCAATGAATCAACAGCCTGAACCATCAAACTGTCTCTGCTCACTTATTTTACTGTTCACAGACAGCTTTATTGGCACAACAGTGTGTGCACCCCTGGAGTATATGCACATGTATCCCATCTGTGGCGCTGCTGAAATGAGAATATTTTGTTTGCCAGGACCAGATTGAGATCTGCATCCAGAATCAAGACTCACCTCAAACCCTGCAGAGACCATGCCAAGTGTGAAGCTGTTGCCACACGTGGAGCATTTGGTGTGTGGGATTCAAAACAAGCTTTCAAAAAGGTGAGGGCTTCCCAAGTATCTTTTTGCTTTATGACAACACCACAGGATTCCTGGCCCACCTCTGTCCCCAGCTAAGGAGGAATCTCAAATCCTCTGCAGGAGCAGAAACCAACAGCTCAATTCCTGCCCCTCTCCAAGGTCAGGTGAAGCTCACAGCTCTCCATCAGGATTCACCTCGCTGAGAAGGACAACCAGGATGAGGTGTCCCCATGCAGGTGTGTTCTCTCTATGCCCCCTGCTGTTCTGGTAGGATTAAGTTGAGAGGGGTTAAAAAATAAATAAATAAAAGAGACAGCAAAAGCTATAAAATAGTTGTAACTCACACAAAGTGCCAAGGAAAACATTTCCAAGCTACAGGGCAGCTTTCCACTGTAAAACTGCTGGCTGTGGCTGGAGAGCTGAAGGAAGAAAAGTCCTTCAAAAGCACCTCTGAGCCTCTCCTGACTCAGCTTTGGACTGGGATGTGCCATAACCCCTGGAGCAGGCACGAGGCTGGCAGGCAGCACAGAGGGAAGCGCCTGCTGCGGAGGTGGAGATGGGAGCAGCCGGTGTTCCCAGCCCCAGCAGTCCTGGGATATCTCCGCAGAGCGTGGGTGGGGATGGCTCCTGTCTGCCCAGCCCGGGAAACAAGCAGAGCTTGAACGCAGGGAAAGCCTCCCCTGTGAGGAAAGGGTGGGAGGATTGTTCAGCCTGGAGAAGAGAAGACTCTGGAGAGACCTCGCTGCAATCTTTTAGCACCTAAAGGGGCTACAGCAATGCCAGAAAGAACTTTTGACAAGGGCAGGTAGTGACACAACGAGAGGGAATGGCTTTAAACTGGCAGAGGGCAAGTTTAGATGGGATTTTGGGAAGGAATTGTTCCCTGTGAGGGTGGGGAGGCCCTGGCACAGAGAAGCTGTGGCTGCCCCTGGATCCCTGGCAGTGTCCAAGGCCAGGTTGGACAGGGCTTGGAGCAACCTGGGATAGTGGAAGGTGTCCCTGCCCATGGCAGGGAAGTTGGAAATGGATGGGTTTAAATACCTTTTAATAATACCTTTTAATAATACCTCTTAATAATACCTTTTACATATGAGATCCCTTAGCTCACCAGGGAATTTTTACTGTTTTTCGACATGTTGCAGAAGAGATTTTTCTGTTTTCAGTGAATCTATCTGCCCTCCTTCATGAACAAGAGGGCAAACAAAGCAGGGTTTCCCGTGATGCCAAACATGATTTATCTCTAGTCTTCTGTTGTGGTTTATTAGCTAACTCATGCACAGCTTGGATCAAGAGTCATTCTGGGCTCCTGTTTGTCCAGCACAAATTCACTGTAAGTAAAGAATAATTAGCTGCTCACATTAGTGCTCAGCGTAAAATTAAAAGGGAATTATTCAAGGTTTGAGATGAATTAGTAAATGCACAGGCAGTGGCATTTCAGAGTCAGACACAGGAAAATTAAAACCCCCTCTTCTGCCCTTTTCACAAATGCACATTTTATTTGCAGCTTTTTGGAAAAATCAGTGAGCTTAACTGACTCATGGCCATTTCATACTTGTCTAATTGCATAACAACAGTCAGGAGCTTTCAGCAGGTGCCCAGCTCTCAGATGAAAAAGACCCAGGATCCTCATGTCCCAGTACTACAGCTTTTCCCAGACTTTTTTTTCCCCTTCTGTGTTGATCAGGAGCATGTTATTGAATCTCTCGATATAATTGATCCATCACCAGGTTTTTCACACTTTAATAACCTCCCCAGAGAAGTTCAAGGCCAGGTTGGACAGGGCTTGGAGCAACCTGGGATAGTGGAAGGTGTCCCTGGCCATGGCAGGAGGGTGGAACTGGATGATCTTTAAGGTCCCTTCCAACCCAAAGCATTCTGTGATTCTGTGATAGTGACGAAGGAGGCATTAATGGAAATAACATTTTCCACACTTCTTTTCTTTGTGTTGTTCCTGGCAGAGGGTGTGTGCAGGTAGCAGTGTTTATTTTTAAGCGGCCTAAAAGCACTTCCATATTCTTAAGATGGAAATAAAAGCTGCTGAAGCTCATGGAGGCCCTTAATTCCTGCAGAAATCTCATCCCAGGGCTTTTAAAAAGTTCCCAGGAATGTTTGCTCTTCCAGAAAACTGTGCCCTTTTTATGGAAAGTTCTCCTTTGCCAAAAGTTAACCCCTGGATGAGATCTCAGGTGTTTTCCTCCAGTCCTTGTCCTTATCACACGTGAAAGATCAGAAACGTGGACACTTTGAAATAAAAACTTCAAATCTTCTAAACCAGCCTTTTTTTCAGACATTTATACTGTCAGGCACCACTTTGTGTCTGAACTAGACCAAAGCCCAGCTATTTCCAGTCGTTCCAGGCTGGTGGCAGAATCATTCCTGCTGCCACAAAGGGTGGATTTCCCTTTCAGCCGAAAACCTAAAGTCCTTTCACTCGCCATGGCTACAGCAGCTCTGCCTATCAAGAGTTCGCAGGAAATCTGTCATTGCATCTTAACTCAGGTGAAATTCACCAGGAACATCTCTAAGGGAGGGAAGAGGTGGAAGAAAGTACAAGTTTTGCAAAATGTTCATGAACTTGTTGGAAAAAGAAATTTCGTTTTGATGTTAGTCTTCTAAACTTTTATCACTTTTATCTTCTAAACTTTTATCACTTTCATCACTTTTAATGAATATTAATCCAGACTTTGGAGCAAAGAATGATTTTCAAGATGGAAAAAAACCATACAAAAATGGGCAATGTCAGGAATGTTATAACAAATTAACTTTTGCTATTAATAGCTTTTATCCCTTGAGAGTTTGCAAAACGAATGAGTTCCATCAGTCAACTCTTCTTTCAATTGCTCGGCTCTTTCTAGAGACCAATGGTTTGATCAGAAAATTCAAGGTCTCCTTTTCAATCCCTGGTTACTTTGTAATTTAGCCCTGGCTTAATTGAAGCCTCGGTCAGGAGAACCTGGTTAACATTGAAATAAAACCCTAAATAATTTTCAACTGGAGATCTTACAGTCTTCATTCAAAAAGCTTTAGTGCCGCCCCTCAAAGGCCCCATGCCTTGGTTTCCTCTTTCTTTTTGTCCTTTATGGATAGAATAAACTAAACTCAGTCACTTTAACCCCATTTTGTGTTATTTTAGGACATGGTCTTGCCCTGTGGATGACAAACTCCAACAGTTGCTGAAGGTACACTGAGGACACATCCCCTGGTGCTGGATAAAGGGATTCATCCCAGCTCAGGGGGTGGAAACGAATCTTTGAGCTTCTCACTCAAAGGGAGAGGCACAGGCACTGTGAGGCCACAACTCACCTGTCCTCTCACAGACACCTGGCACAGGTGAGATGAATCCAGCCTTTATCCCTCAGCACAGAAATTATCCGCAATCTGAACCTGTTTAGATCCACCTGGATTATTTCACTGCTGTCTCACTTCACTTTTATTTGAGTCTAATGGGATGATGAATCACATCTTTTGTTTTCCGTGGAGCTCCTTTTTGATCCAGAGTGGCATCAGTGGGAGGAGAGAGCTGCTAATGATATCGTTATCATCCTTTTAGGGGAAAACAGCTGCTGAATCACACTGTCACTACAAAACTCATTTTACCGAGTTGAACATTGCAATATTTATTTTACACAGAAATTTTACGCGGGCAGAAGCACATCGAGGAAAAAAAATATTTAGAAAATCTGTCCTCAATGGAAACAAAGAGGTAAAGCAACCAGTAACTAAAAAGGGAGAAGAAATTCCAGATACTCAGAATCCTCATTATTTGCAGTCTCTTTTTCTTTTCATTTTGTAGCCTCTTTTTTATTCCAAAAGCTGGCAGTGGGAGGGCTGTAAATACTGTAAAGACTCTGTTCTTTTGTCTCTTTTTGCCCAAACACGGCTGTGTCCTGCCATGAGAGATACCCAGAGCACCAGAGACTCCTGGCAGGCTGACAGGACATGGGACAAAGACGTGGAATTTCAAGGGAAGCAGGCAAGGAATACCTCAGGAGATCCTAAAGGACAGGAGATGCCTGGGTGCTGGTAAGGGAATTAAACCCTTGGACAGTTGCTGGGACCACTCCCAGTGTGAAATAAATCTGCACAGACTAAAGCAGGAGCTGGGAGTCCCCGCCTGAGGCAAATGTCATTCTCGTTTTCTGCTCTTCACTTACACTTTTATTCCAGTGAGTGCTGCTGCTCTGGTTTATATCAGCATTCACCCAAAACATTCCCTGAATCACACACAAGATCATTTCCAAATTGCTCTGTTGTGAACCACAGGGGAACCTGGTTGCGGAATTAGCTCTGATTGAACGAACATTCAGGATCAGAGTAAGATCTAGCACAGGTAATGCTCACTCTGCCCTTTTTGTGTTCTCCCACCCCATGCTCCAGTAAAACAAAGCAATTCTGTGCTCTTTTGGAGATGCCTCCTCCCTTATTTACCTGTCCACATATCTACCTACCTGAGGCACCAAAGAAACAGCGCACACAGGTCTCCCCTACAGGGATAAGGAAATGCCGTAAGAAAACGCCAGGTTGGATGGGGCTTGGATAAACCTGGGATAGTGGAAGGTGTCCCTGCCCATGGCAGGGGGTGGAATGAGATGGGCTTTAAGGTCCCTTCCAACCCAAACCATTCTGGAATTCTAGGATCTTAAATTTTCCTGGTGAGGCCATGGAGATGGAGGTACCACTGCAGAAATTCCTGTCTGCACAATTCCTTCTGCTGGGCTGGAAGGGACAAAGCATAACACAAGCGAGCACCATAGCAACTCAAGCGCCTCTTTTTTTTTTTTTTTTTTT